>OY856409.1:1213959248-1214559248 GCA_963693085.1 Alisma plantago-aquatica
CAAGCAGTATCTTTCTGTTTCTGTTGCATGAAAACCCCTAAAAACCTCTAAATGACTAAAATCTTAAATCTCTCTTGTAACTTCACTTGGAGATAGTTTTCTTTATTTTATTTGTGACATCTTACTGCTTCCCTTTTTGGGAATTTATCTCTCTTTATATACCTGCCGGAGTGTAGCGTGTCGATTCCGTGTTCTCAACACTACCCCCTTGTCCTTGTGTTCGACCCCGTATTTCTACTTTGACCCCGTAAACAAAGTTGCGGGGGCCTAGAAGGATTCGGGTTTATAAATGTAAAAGCTCGACTACCTCAAATCCACCTCCAATTTTAGGACGCGCGATTTAAGCCGGTCAACTTTTTTGCGCCGTTGTCGGGGACAAGGCAAAAGCGGTACTGTAGACAAACCTGAATCCACTAACTACACTCTTGTGCCTCAAGCTTAGCAATGAGCTTGACAACACTCTTTTTCTTGTAGTCATTCTTACACAAAAATGAAGATTCAATTTTCTAAACTTGATTTGCTATGCCTTTTCAGGAACACTGGAAAACTATGACCTGTTCCGCCAAGCTTTGAGACCATGTCTCACTACGAGCAGTCCCTTTCTGAGAGTGAATGTCAAGGCCGAGGCGGGAGGTCGAGCCAGCCAAGCTTGGTTGGTCAGCTTTCTGCCTACATAAAGAGACAGGATACCATCATCAACAAACTGGTACAGAACACGCTCCCTATCCCTGGGGCTCTGAATTCAATGCAGTGCCAGATGGCCAGCTTGCAGATGCGCCAGTGTGAGGTAGATCGGAGACTGACCGAGATGGCTGCTCTGATGGGGAATCCTGCAATAAAAGTTCCCCCACACCCTGAATCTGCCGTAATGGCAGTCCTGAGGTCTGGGAGAACGCAGGAGGGCCCTGATGAAGCCAGGCCTGAGCCCGAGCTAAGGCCTGAGAGTGCTACCCTAGCAGAAGGAGAAGAAAGACAAGCAGACGTTCGACAGTCTGCACAAGGGTTCCCTGAGGAGCTGCCTGGCGGAAGGAATTCTTACGCTCCTAGGATTCCGTTCCCGTACAAGTTGATAAAGGCAAATCTGAAGAAGCGTCATGAGAAGTTCATGGACTCGATCAGGAAACTGCATCTTGAAGTCCCCTTCCTTGATGCATTGGAAGAGATGCCTACGTACACCAAGTTCCTCAAGGACCTTATCACAAAGAAGAGAAGGGGAGGGAGGATAGAGACTGTGCATCTAGCTTCCGCCACCTCCACATTCTTGAAGCCCGGCACGCCAAATAAGAGAAGGGATCCCGAAGCCTTCATGATCCTGTTCGACATCGGAGACAACGTCGAGCACAAGGGTCTAGCAGACTTGGGGGCCAGCATTAGCCTCATGCCCCTAAGTTTCGCGCAAAGGGTGGGCTTGACCGACATGGTTGGAACCAACATGCAGATTCAACTGGAAGACCACACCTTTAAGAGACCCGTTGGCATTGTCGAGGATGTTTCGATAAGGGTTGGTGATTTCTTCATCCCTTGCGATATAGTCGTCATCGACACAGCTGAAGACCCCCGATGTCCAATCATCTTTGGGCGCACCTTCTTGGCGATAGGGAGGGTGCTGATTGATGTTTCCGAGGGGGGTGATCACTTTAAGGGTCGGCAACGACCATATGGACTTCAAGATGAAAGAAATCATGAGTAGCCCATCCCTCTCTGAATCAACATGTTTCACAGATAGCTACAATAAATTCTGTGAGAAGTAGAGGAAGATATTCAGACAGTAGACCCCCTCTTGAGGGCTATAAACTGTCAAGATCCTGACCTCGAAGATCCTAAGGTCGCGAAGCACCTCAACCTTTTCAACCTTTCTGACAAAGACTTGCAGGAAGAGGATAAGGTGGTCGAGTCTGTGATGTATGCCTCTCTCGAGGAGGAGCCTCAGGAGAAGGCACCCAGGCCAAAGCCAGAGTTAAAAGTGTTGCCCGAAGGCCTGAAGTACGTGTTCTTAGATGAAGAGCAGAGAAACCCCGTCATCGTAAATGCCGATCTTTCAAGCAACCAACTGAACCGGCTCCTTGAGGAGTTAAGGCTCCACGGGAGGGCTATAGGATATTCAGTAGATGATATCAAAGGCCTTAGCCCCGCCCTGTGCATGCATCACATCAACTTGGATGAATCAGCCAAGCCTTTGGTTCAACCCCAGAGGAAACTGAACCAGATGCTCAAGGAGGTCGTCAAGAAA
The DNA here is from genome assembly GCA_963693085.1 of Alisma plantago-aquatica. NCBI lineage: Eukaryota > Viridiplantae > Streptophyta > Magnoliopsida > Alismatales > Alismataceae > Alisma > Alisma plantago-aquatica. Next base: position 1,213,961,479 of record OY856409.1, read on the forward strand.
GAGGTAATAAAGCTTACGGATGTGGGGATCATTTACCCAATCAATGACAACAATTGGGTAAGTCCGATCCACGTAGTGCCCAAAAAGGGCGGGATGACGGTGGTTAAGGGTGAGAAGGGTGACGAGGTGGCGGTTAGGACCATCACCGGCTGGCGGATGTGCATAGATTACCGAAAGCTAAATCAGGCTACAAAGAAGGATCATTTTCCGCTACCTTTTATTGACCAAGTTCTCGAAAGATTAGCGCATCACAATTTCTTTTGTTTTCTCGATGGCTTTTTAGGTTTTTACCAGGTACCCATCTTTCCCGACGATCAAGAAAAAACAACGTTCACCTGCCTTTACGACACTTATGCCTTCCGAAGGATGCCCTTCGGACTCTGCAACGCACCCACTACCTTTCAGAGATGCATGATATCGATGTTCTCAAATTTTCTAGAAGACATCGTAGAAGTTTTCATGGAGGACTTTTCTATCTATGGGAAGGACTTAGATAGTTGTCTAAAGAATCTGGCATCGGTCCTTCAAAGGTGCGAGGAAAATAGCCTAGTTCTGAACTGGGAAAAATGCCATTTCATGGTGCGGGAGGGCATCGTTCTCGGGCATAAGATCTCAAAGCGTGGGATTGAAGTGGACGCAAGCAAGGTTGAAGCAATATCCAAGCTTCCTCCACCAAGATCCGTGACGGGGGTGTGAAGCTTCCTCGGGCACGCGGGATATTACTGAAGATTCATCAAGGACTTCTCAAAGATTTCCAAACCGTTGTCCAATCTTCTGGTAAAAGACGATGAATTTGTTTTCTCTAACGATTGTCTAAGTGCTTTTTAGGCCCTTAAAAATGCTTTAACATCACCACCTATCCTTCAAGCACCAGAATGGGGTTTAGCTTTTGAGTTGATGTGCGACGCAAGAGACTACGTGGTTGGGGTAGTCCCGAGGCAAAAGAAAGACAAAAAGCACCATGTGATTTGCTACGCTAGTCGCACGTTGGATGAGGCTCAAGTAAACTACACAACAACTGAGAAGGAGATGCTAGCGATCGTCTTTGCATTTGATAAATTCAGGTCGTATCTCGTTGAAGATAAGGTCAAAGTATACACAGATCACGGGGCTATAAAATACTTAATGAAAAAGAAAGACGCAAAGCCCATACTGTTGAGGTCGGCCTTACTGCTTCAAGAATTCGACCACAAAATTATCGACAAGAAGGGCACAGAGAATGTGGTCGCAGACCATCTGTCAAGGATCGTGATTGAGAAAGAGAGAGGGCCTCCTATCAACGACGACTACGCCGACGAAGCCCTTATGTTGGCTGAAGCCCAAGAAGAAAGCCTACCCTGGTTTGCAGACATCTGCAATTATCTTTCTTGAGGAGAACTGCCTCCTGACATAACGTACAATCAGAAGAAGAAGCTTTTCGCGGAGGTTAAAATTTACTACAGGGATGATCCTCTCCTGTTCAGAAGATGCGCCAACAACTTATACAGGAGGTGCATACCAGAAGAAGAAACCGCAGACATCCTGAAGCAATGCCACGCCTCCCCCTATGGTGGTCACCTAGGCAGCAAAAGAACAGCTGCAAAGGTGCTACATTCAGGGAACATAGGGCGGAGGGATGAAATGCCAATAGAGAGCTGGATTGAAGTCAAAAGATTTGACGTATGGGGGATCGACTACATGGGATTGTTTCCCCCATCTCGGGGGTATCAATACATACTCGTAGTTGTGGATTATGTATCGAAGTGGGTGGAAGCGGTAGCCACCCAAACCTGCGACGCCAAGTCAGTTATCAAGCTCTTCAAGAAGACCATCTTCCCTCGTTTCGGCATCCCGCACACAGTTATTAGTGATGGAGGATCGCACTTTGGAGAAAGACAGTTTGAAGCACTCCTGTGCAAGGACGGAGTGAAGCACAAGATCGCTACACCCTACCATCCCCAGACGTCAGGGCAGGTAGAGGTTTCCAACAGACAAATCAAGCAAATCTTGCAGAAAACTGTCAGCCGGACAAGGAAAGATTGGTCCATGAAGCTTGATGATGCACTTTGGGCCTACCGCATCACTTACAAAACACCCATTGGAACCACCCCCTACCATCTCATATACGGAAAATCCGGCCACCTACTGTTAGAATTGGAACAAAAGGCCCTCTGGGAAATCAAGTTCCTAAATATGGACCTCGACAAAACTGGAGAAAAGAGATTTTTGCAGCTTCAAGAGCTCGAAGAGATGAGAATGAATGCCTACGAAAATGCAAAAATCTACAAATAGAGGACAAAGTTGTGGCATGATGCCCATCTTAGGAGAAAGGATGTAAGAGAAGGGGATAATGTCTTGTTATTCAAGTCCTCTATTCGTCTTTTCCCTGGGAAGTTCCAAATGTGGTGGTCTGGACCATTCACAGTGTCAAGGATATATCCATCAGGGATGATGGAGCTCTATGACAAAGACGACCCGACCAAGGCCTTTCAGGTGAATGGGCACAGGGTGAAAAGGTTCTATGAAGATGAAGCATTTGTCAGGAGAGCAGAGATCAGTCTGCAAGATATGGGTATAGTTGAGGGCTGATCAAGATAATCTTACACCGATCGAGCTGGCAACGCAAACCCCAACGCTCCTCAGGAGGCTGCCCGAGTTCTTTTTCCTTTCATAGAATAGGTTGCATTTTTATAACAAGTAAAAACAAACTTCATGGATTGTAATAAGACCCGAAGTCAGAACATGCGTCGAGCGTGCCGACTCTTCTATTTTATGGGTCATCATGGAATTTTCCGAAGCTTTGAAGAGTTTTGCACTCTGAGGTCAGGGGCTTAACCCTTGGCTGATGATGTTTTACCCTTTGATTGATGTTTCTGCTCTTAGGTTTTTACACGCGCCTGTTTTAACCATGTCGGGCAACCGCTCAGCTGGCGTGCAGGATCGCCCGTACTGGGCTTTGGTCTCTCGGGCATCGCAACGGCCGTGACGGTCGGAATTCCTAGGCGGCATGCACCCTATCATGCATGGGAATAAATGCCCTTAATGAGACAGATGTGACCATCGTCTCGGGAACCGCCTAACCCATTGGCCGACGCACACCCAGAGATGTCCATTTCGCCCCTGCCGAGCTGGCTATAAATAAGAACGGTGGTTTTACCATGTCGGGCTGTCACACTTTACTCATTTTAGCCACCTGTAACGCATGCAGTAGTCCGCCCTTTTGCTCCCGTGTCGGCCAGTTGCCTTCACCGTGGTATCAGGCGATGGCTCCTATGAGCAAAGGTATAGCCCGATAAGCTTATCGCTCGACAGTCTTATCGACCGACAGGCTTATCGCCCGACACATGTTTTTCCTATCGTGCGCTATCGATTTTGTATCGCCCGACGCATTTAAGCGCGACATAACGGCCGATGGTGTCTTCCCAACACACCATGTCGGGCGACACATTTTCTTTGGTGCAATCCTATCAGGCAGTTGCTTTTTGGCGGTCTTATCGGCCGATATACCCATATCGGGCGTCATGCTTTTTATGTCTTGCTATCAGGTTTTTGTTTCATGTGACCTTGTCGCCCGACATGCTTGTCGCCCGATACACCTGTGTCGCGCGGCAAGTCGTATCGCACATCAACCTCGTATCGTCCGATCTCGTATCGCCCTGGATCTACCCGGGGTTATACCGCGAGACAAGTTTTAACAGTTTTTCTTTTTATCTGCGTAACGTGTAAATAAATTTTAAATCTGAATAACAGGTTTGGCTCGTACGGAGCAAACCACCGGCCGCACCAGCAAGCACAGCGCGGGGATCAACAACAACTGTCAGACTGAAACGGAACCAACAAGAAAGGGATGGATTCTTCTTCATGTGATAGCTCAAATGGAGGGTCACCTTGTTATCAGCCTGTCTCTGCGGTGGTTTAGGACCATCTCCAGAGATAGTACGAGTACGTCGACCAAGGCCTCCAAACAAGTTCGGGGCATTCCGGTTCCGTCCTCCTAGGGGAGAGGGCCCACTGTGACTACACACTCCTGGGACTAAATTGGTACTGATAATCAATCCTTTTGTTCATGTTCACAATGAAGATCTGGAGAAAAGGTGGGCCAGAAGTGAATTTTGAGGGTTTACGCTCCTGCTCAACCTCTCATTGGCCGCAACGAACCCACTAGACAACCTCCCAATGGCATGCTGCAACTTCATAGGAGCATATTGCAACACATCAGTGAGCTAACCCTCACTGGCTAAACATTACCTCACCCTACCCTCTTTACCACTCTGGGACAGAGTGTGGAGTAAGTTTGGGGGGTACCTGTGTGCTAGTGAGGGAGGTATAAAATTCTTAACTCTTCAAGCTTTCTACGCTTAGGGGTTTCATTTTTATCTGACATGCTCTTATAGATTCCTGTATATCTGATCTACGCATGTATGTCATATAAAAATGTTCAAAAATCTGCCCTTTACAAATTTCTGTCCCTATGCATATGTACAAAGTTGCTATAATAATAATAAAAACCTGATGCGACTTCTTGCAAAGTTTATTTTCTTTGTACTGAACGAGTTACAAGTTCTGTTATATCTTTTTGATAATGCTGCTTCAAACGAACAAAAGAATAAGTTTTGCCATGTCAAAAATTTTCAAAAAAATATAATAATCTCGCAAATAGCTAAGAGACAAGTATGGAGAAGGAAAAAGCTGCCCAAACAGCAGGAATCTCTTTTGTTCCCCCTTACCCAACAAAAATCCCAAAAAGAGAGAAAAGCCTTATGAGCGTGAATAAAAGCATGAGAGTTGTGCCTAATAAAAGAAAAAGAAAAAAATATATATACACCACTTGTTTTTCCAAAAGTACCCATCTTTAGGCATGGTAGATCCGGGGCAGTGGTACGTAGGATGTGAAATCACTGCTCTAAATCCAACTGGCTTGGACTGCAGGGACCACTTGCTCGTTAACGGACCCTTACCTGGATGGACTGAAGGGAGACAAGAATGAAAAACCCAAAAAGCCTTAGCCTACCCTATACACAACTTTCTGCCCCAAAAATAAAGCTGTTTGGTGTGTAAGCTAACTTCGGAATCATACAACTAAGTCTCGCCGAAGCTGTAGAGAAAAATCTTACTTAACAATAAGGTAGGGAAAACTATGTCTTTTGTTCGTATTGAGACAACATTATCCTTAAGGAATTACAATCTTCATTTCACCTTTTTGAACAAGAAGTTATACCAAGCAAGAAGAAACATCACAAAATATAGTTTAAATATTGATTGAGGACAATCAAAATGCTAAGTTTGGGGGAGTTGATAACACCAAATTTTGTGATATTTTAGACTGTTTTTCTGTATCAAAACTGCCCTTTTCTGCTATTTTCCTCTCTTTTATATGCAGTTTCGCAATAATTGGCCAAGCAATGCTCTTAAACCAATTTTCCTATCTTTTCCAGAGTTTTCCTCGTTTTTGGGCAATAAGGCCGCTCCGGCCCATGAATAAGTCCAAGTCTGTCTCGGCCTCCCTGACGACCGATACAACCCCTACCCGACAGGGCTGGGCGACACAAAGATGCTCGACAAAGAGAGGGGCCGCGCGAGAAGAAGCTGACGAACGACACTCCTCCTACCCGACAGGGAGCCCGGCTCGCCCCGACAACCCAGCTTGTCGGGCGACACAGCCACCCACCAGCAGGCGTGCCGCCCGTCACAACCGATAGCCGACACCATCTATGTTAAGCGACACCTCTGTATCAGCCCTTCCAACGACTGGCGCATAAGGGAGCCACATGGCGCTTCGAGCACCATGTCTTCTCCCCAACCAGCTGACTATAAATAGCAGCTACAAGGAGCCAAAAAGACAGTCCATAGTTCGGAATTCACAGTTCTAGAATTAGGACAGTTGGGAGTTGAGCCATCTTCTGAGGAGACTGCGAGAGTATACGTGTCGTGCCCCAGTGCTTGTCTCGGGTGATACTAGGTGAGCTTCTCCTCATCCCGAGAGGGAGGGGACAATTCACTTAGGACCGTCCCGGGTGACACTGTAGGCCGATATCGACCGACGTAGATGAGCGACACAAATGCCCAACAACAACAATGCGTAGCTCTTAGCCTGACACGATATTAACCCGATACGCTTAGCTTGTCGAGCGTGCCGCCCGAGAGGGTGTGCTGCCCGTCATGAGCGTATCGGTCAGGTGCTTGAGCGATATGGTCGACAGTCGGTGCGTGCCGCCCGACACCTCTGTATCGGGCTAGGCCTCTGACTGATATCGGACAGGAGAGATACTGCATCCTGTCGTCCTTCTACATCAAGGAGGCGATACCTATCTTTACTTTCTGTCATTTAATTTCGTACTTACGCATTGTAATTAAGACCCTTTATTTGTTTATGGAAATAGAAGATGCTTAATTACTTGTTGCTCTATGCTTGGTGCACAATGTTGGATGACTGCTATGTTTGATATCTGAACTCTAGCTTGCATGTTTGGATCGCATTTCGCTTAGCTAACGAATCATGTTTTCCCGTCGCAACAACTTTGAGAGTTGTGTTGTGGCTCTAGTGTTTGGTCCGATTCTGGAGTACGAGAGTGCCTGGAACAGAGTTGCTTTAGTGACCTTTCCACTCTAATTTTAGTCCAGTGACCTCGAGAGGGGCGCTGATGCCTTGTTAGAGGTACCCGTTTCGAGAGGAGGGGTACATGACTGGTTCTACCGCCGCTTGTTTACCGCAATTTTATCCTTCGTACCTCGCTTTATCTCAAGCAGTATCTTTATGTTTCGGTTGCATGAAAACCCCTAAAAACCTCTAAATGACTAAAATCTTAAATCTCTCTTGTAACTCCACTTGGAGATAGTTTTCTTTGTTTTATTTGTGACATCTTACTGCTTCCCTTTTTGGGAATTTATCTCTCTTTATATACCTGTCGGAGTGTAGCGTGTCGATTCCGTGTTCTCAACACTACCCCCTTGTACCTGTGTTCGACCCCGTATTTCTACTTTGACCCTGTAAACAAAGTAGCGGAGGCCTAGAAGGATTCGGGTTTATAAATGTAAAAGCTCGACTACCTCAAATCCGCCTCCAATTTTAGGACGCGCGATTTAGGCCGGTCAGATGGCTGATGGCCCTTGTCCTTGGCCCAACCGTACTGGGCTCGGCATGGTCGTGCCTAGTGTTTCAATTATGGCATAGGAGATTTGGTAGCAGTCGCTTCGTGTTATGATTGAAACTAGTGATGTGATCATGACGAGTGTAGCAGGCACGACAATCTTGATACAGTTATGGTTTTAGTAGTTGTGAAGTGCTATAGTAGTCACGATGAGTGTAACGGTCACTACTCTTTGACACCGGCCTGCCCGTTCTAGACTAGGCCCGGACGTGTCGAGTGTTAGAATCGAGACAGTGTAGCGGCCACGACCCTTTGCTCTTTAGGAACAAACCCAATCCGGAGGAAGGGGCTATTACTGGTGGTTGATGGGCCCGCATCGATGAACCTTCTGATTAACAAGGATGATTTCTGATAAAGGTTTGTCTATTGAAAATAGGGTCTAAGGTATCAAAAGTTTCTTCAGCCCACTAGTCGGTTAGTGGGACCACTGTGTCCTAAGTTGGTGCACATAATGCGATGCTTGTGGGGCAGAATCTGGAGAATTGATGTCTTTTTGAGTTTGATGCCTACAAGTCCAAAAATTGGCTAGTTGAGCAACTCTATCTATGAAAAGATATAAACTACTAAAAGATAAGAATTTCAAGTTATTTTGGGCATATTAAGGCTATACTGATGCAAAACCATAAATAAATAAATGCTTAGCATAAATGCCTAAATTTAGGTGTTATCAATGAGAAACACCTAGAATGGACTTCCACTTCCCTGGGATCGTCACCCATGCTGAGAATGATGGTGAGTCGATGGTGTTGTCCACTCCGTGGAAGAGCTTTATTACAACGTCAGCAGATACCTTCATAGATCAGATAATAGCACGAGGCTAATTGACAATACCATCAATGAGCAACATGATCCCTCTCCCACCAACTTCATTTGTGTTCCTAGTATCTCTCATCTCAGTCTCATCATCAACCCATAAGACTGAAACTGTTCTTTCCCCAACGTCCACCAACAGATGACAATGTGCCATTAAAATGGCATAACTATATGCCAGTGTTTTCAACTACCTCAATTCTCAATTTCTTATTCACAGAAACTTCAACTTCTTTTGGAAAAAGTTATGTTTCTTCTACATGCTTTTCTAGATTTACTATCTAAAACATGAATGGTTTTATTCATAGACCAAATTGCAAGGCATCATAAAATATGGCTTCCCACAATGTTTAATCAGTCCATGTTCATGTAAAAGCATTGATTTTATATAAATAGATATTGACAAATTTATTTATAAACTGGTATCATACATATCTTTGAATCATTAACAATGTCATTTTATTTAATATTCTTGTAAAATTTAAACTATTAAGCAAATTGCTATGAAATTCTAGGATTTCTACATTTACGCATAATCAGAGATATGATTTTATATACTCACTTCAATGTATAATATGACATCATCTTGAATAATATGGTCTCCCAATACCCATTGGGGTAGATATGTGAATTTCCTTTTCTCAGATATGTGTATTTCCTTTTTTGAGTTATTTGTTATGGGCCATGTCTATGTTGTACCAAAATTGTATCGGGTCAGACGGGTATAAGTATGGGTCTCCCATACACAACCATTTTTCATTATATATATACATATATATATATATATATATGTATGGGATTAAGAGAGAAAGATATCTCCCCCCTCTCTCATAACCCATGGCGGAGGCCGGACGCCCGGGAGGGTGATAAATCAAGAGATGCTTCTCCGTGTGGTTTCGAACCCGGGTCCCTTCATTGGGGACCAGCGGAATTCGCCAACTGGGCTATTCCCTTGCCGGCTTCATATATCTATGTATGTATGTATGTATGTATGTATGTATGTATGTATATGTATATATATATATATATATATATATATATATATATATATATATATATATATATATATATATATATATATATATATATATATATATATATATATATATATATATATATATATATATATATATATATAGGCTGTTCATTCGTTGCCCGGCGGGTAGCCAAAATTTTTGCTACCCACTGGAGTAACTCGGGTCAAAAGAGTAACTATATAGTATGCTGGAGTAACCCGTCTGAATAGCAAGAGTAACTATATGGTATGCTGGAGTAACTCTGAGTGCAAAGAGTAACTGCGCAGAAAATATACAGTCAATAATATATATGGACGGGTTTTTTGTTTTTGGGGGGGGCAAATGATATTAATTTTTGATCCAATTTTTTGGAGAGCTAGTCAAAATTATCCTCTACAATTGCAAAAAAAAAATTAAAACAAATATCAGGATGTGTGAAAAAAAATATATATATATATGTGTGTGTGTGTGTATATATACACATATATACAGTCAGTAATATATATGGACGGGTTTTTTGATTTTGGGGGGGAAAATGATATTATTTTTTGATCAATTTTTTTGGAGAGCTAGATAAAATGTTCCTCTACAATTGCGGAAAAAAATCAGGAAGTGTGAAAAAAAATATCAGGAAGTGTTGCTGGGTAGCTACCCATTAGTTACCCACCGGGTATTATAGATTAAGCCCATATATATATATATATATATATATATATATATATATATATATATATACAGAGAGAGAGAGAGATTGAGGGAGAGAGTCAGACTAGAATACACTCAAGTGTATAGATCGCACCGTACCCTCAAGTGGTGTTCTCATAACTAGATAATTTTTTTGAGAAATCCAAACTTTTGATATTCATTGTTATAACAAATATAGATTTCACACAAAAGTTGAGCTCATTTAAGATTTTATAAGTCACTCTTTCAGTACCAATAAAACTGACAAAAAAATCAGATTTGAATTGTATAATTCTTGTCTCCTCTAGATGCATGCCATATAAATGTACAAATGAGCTCAAATTTTATATGTGGTATGTTGATATGATATTTAAGAAGGCCAATGGTTCCGATTTTCAAAATAAACATTGCACGATGAAAAATGACTTGACTATATTCCGTCTCCGGTACACTCGAGTGTATTATACTCTGACTCTCTCTCTCTCTCTCTCTCTCTATATATATATATATATATATATATATATATATATTTACAATCAAGCTAGAATACACTTGAGTGTACCGAAGATGCTATACACCTCAGTCATTTTCCATCATAGAGCAATATTTTGGAAATCCAAATCGTTGATCTTCTTAAATATGTTAAGAACATACTACATAATAAATTTTAGCTCATTTAGACATTTTTAGGTCATGCATCTAAAGGAGAACAAAATCATACATTTCAAATTAGTTTTGTGTTTTGATTTTGTTGTCCTTGGATGAGTGACTAAAGCTCATCCAAATGGGCTCAAATTTTGTATGTGGCCTATTATTTTTGTAACTGTGAAGATCAATGGATTAGATTATGCAAAAACATGGTCTACATAGGCAAACACCATTGAGGTGTACAGTGTGATTTGTACACTCGAGTGTATTCTAGCTTGATTCTCTCTCTCTCTCTCTATCTCTCTCTCTCTCTCTCTCTCTCTATATATATATATATATATATATATATATATATATATGATCCAAGTTAGGGGCGGTTGGGATATACTTGTGTCTCTCTCTTTCTAAAGAGGTGAGGGTTCATGATCTTCTATTTTGGGAATTCTAATGTTCGATGCCTCCTTCTTGTAGTAGTATCCTTTTGCACCCGCTTTAGCCATGGTAGTAATTTAGGGTTTTGAAGGGCTAGGTTTACCAATTGACATGCCACTTAGTATCTTCGTGGATCAATTATCACTATCTAAACACTTCAACACAATAAATCATCTAAGTTTCAAATATTTCTTATAACAATGGAAAGAATATTTTCTAAGCTTTCTATCAATTCACATGAAAACCACTCCATAGTTCGAACAATGTCAATAAAAAATTGTGAACATATAAATTTTGAAAATATGTCAAAAGTTCCCATAAAAGACATTTACTCAAAATTTGGTTTTCATTTGATATCTGATTATTACATTAAGACAATTGAAAAAACTATATCAATTACATCTTCACAACAATGCATACAACTTCTGGCTAAAAGAGATCTAAACATGATAAAAAATAATCCAAAATACAAATTTCTTCATTTAGGATTAGTCCAAGTATCAGCAAAATCCTTAACCAGAAAAGGTATAAATTGTTTTGTACTCCTATGCCTTAAAAACTGTAGGCATCTAAAATTCTCAGATTCCCTACTTAGACTTATAGAATCAACACTAGATGAAGGACATGTTTACTTCAATGCATTTCCTCATTTTTTCAGTATCTCTATCAGATCCAGGCCTATTAAAAGTCTTAACACTAAATGTACAAACATTAGGATTCAACATGGATCCAAGATTTGAAAATGTGTGCTCTGTCAAACCCATGAACACAATAACTCCTCAATCTTTGATTTTCCTAGAAAAGGGTCTCACAACCCTTTTCCTAACCAACATAAAAAAAGCTATTATGTCTAAGGCCCTACGATTGGGAAAGGTTAAGCTCCCAGAAAATCAGACCATGCCATAAGAAAGTCCTCTTGAACGTAGAGAAATACTAAAATACAAAACATTATTGAATATATAAATGGTGATGTAGAATAAGTTATTCTCCTTATAAAATGAGAAATTCAACCCCATCAAAGCGATCTCATCTAGGAGAAAAATCATTAATGTTGCCTCTTCTTCAAACTTCCAAGTAGATCAATATAATTTTTTTTTGGAAATAGGTAAATAGTATTGCCAAAAACCGTGTGATGGAGTGGACTTTCAGATCCTTCACATGTCCAATGACATAAGTGCTTTTATCTAATGGTGGGTTATCTTAAGTGTTATGAGTACTTTGGTAAGGTTTGGATGGTGATTGATGTTTATATCATGATTAAGATTTCTCTCTTAATGTCCTTTGAGGAATTTAGTTGAGTGGTCAAACAATTGAGTTTTGACACCAAATTCGTGTGCAAGGTATCTTGAGTTGTGAGGAAGCTATGGTTAAGATTTGGTGGGAATAGGATATTCTTAGAAGGAGTTCTTTAGGTTCGAAGTTTATGAAATAATGTGCATCTTGATGTATTTTGGACCAAGGTTAATGATTAGGAGCTTAGGTTTTGATCAAATGCAACATCACACTCCCCTAGACTAAGTAGCCACCAATTAGGATTTTAGGAGAAGTCATACTAGACCCTTGGATGTGAGATCAAAGGCCTCTGAGGCTTCTCTGACCTTGCGGTTAGAGTCAGCTGAGGACCAGTCGAGGTAGCAAGTTTCCTGTGACCATCCTGACCACAACTCATCCAGATCGTGGGGTGAGAAGGGAAAATAACTGACCAGTTGATCTTGCCTCGTTAAGACAAATATCTTGACCCCTGACTTAAAGGTAGACCGTGAGAAAGTAGGAAGAATGAGTTGCCATCCCCTTACCCCGTCTCCATTGGTTTTTACAGCTGAAGGATGGAGCACAATAAGAAGAACAAGGAGAAGAAGAGGAGACCGGAGGAATATAAGAGAGAGGAAAGGAAGATTGAGGTGTGAGGAGATGATTGTAGGATTTTGTGTGCCCTACAATGACAGTTCCATGGCTGACTAGCACCACTTCAGGTGGAGAAGAAGGTGGTGCTTGGGACTTGGGAACAACGCTCCTCGCTGCAAATGAAGGTTGTGTGTCAGTTTGTGGAGGAGTTCTGAAGATTTTGGAAGCTTTGGATGTGTAAGATGATGAGAGGGGTGCCTTTCCTCTTCGTGCTCCACTACAGAAGCAGCTGGCAGCAACGCTCCTGCCCAGTTGGAGGTTTAGAGCCATAATCAAGGAGAAAATTGGCAGTGGAGGCAAGGAGGAGGTGGATGAAGCTAATATATGTCTGAGGAGTCGATGAGGAGCACTCCAGCTCCATTGCTAGCTCACTCGAGATCCATGTGCGTGGTGGCGCTCTGTTTTGGCGGAGAAGCTGAGTCCCGCTGTGGGTCTCATGCACGGGCCTGCGAGGATGGAGATTGGGAAGCATATAGATCCCTTGTGGCGGTCAAAGAAGCAGAGGAGGAGGTGAGCATCGACGTTGATCCTTTATTGGGATTTGTCTTCTTGTGGCAGCTTACTCCAGAAGAACAGAGGAGCCAGATCGCAAGGGTGAGAGAGAAAGAGGGAGCGGACCGGTCTGACTCCCATTTAACCCAGCCGAACCGGGTCAACAACCTCAAACCGCCCCAACTCAACAAGCAAAGGATCTGCACCCAAAATGGACACATGGCACTACCTGATTGGCCTTTCAAGGTTAATATCGCAGAAAATGCTCAACTCTTCCACAATCCATAGAAATTAGTACGAATGTCAGAAAAATACAAATCAGGTACCAAAGTTCTCAGAAAAATGAGTAAAACATAGTAGAACTATAATATAAGGCTTTTGAAGCATTAATCTCAGTGATATCATGCAATATGAGTAATTCTTAGTTCTTGAGTAATAAATATTAAATGATGACATAAAATTATGGAAAAATGTCAGTAAGTCCATAACCATGTTTAAAATGCTATGATGTCAGATATGGTCATGTTGATGCACACAATCATGTAATTTGCTCAATGTTGCTAATTAGGGCTAGTAACCCTAATTAATGCGCAATAAATGCATACATGCACAATAAATGATGGAATTTATGAAATACCCTCATATCTGTAATTGGAAGATAATATGTAAATATGATATCAGTTTTATACATGAAATCCATGTTATATGAAGATGACCCTTAATGCATGTGTTGTGACACTAATTTGAATAATGTATATAAACTAGGGTTAATGTGTGCACAAAAAGGATATGGAACCTAATGTTCAGACGATGAACCATAAAGTTGGAATACGACATCAATAACATCAACCCCAGATAACAAGATGATAAGACAAGTAACAATGAGAATATCCCAATGAACTAAGTGAAACCGTAATATGAACACGATTAGGGTTAAGATGAGATGTAAGATGATGAGAACCTAATGGTGATATGTAATCTTGTCTTAATCAGGGTTGACCAAGGATGTAGTTGATATTAGGAATGTGATATGAAGATTAGGTTTGTTATTGATCAAGGTACACCATTACCTCTTACTTGCCATATTATACAATATGCTTTTGTTATATGTGTAGTAAAATACTTGGCATATGATATTGGATGAAATGATTATTCTGGTATGATATGTTGCATGATTTTCCATACTTATTGATATGAACACATGAAGCATAATATATATGTTCCGTTATATCTAAGCACTTCAACTCTTTGGTAGTCAAGTGCTGACAATAAAGTACTTCAACTCTTTGGCAGTCAAGTACTTGAAAGTGATCCAACTCTTTGGTAGTCGATCATAAGGCCTTAATGCATTCAACCTTCGTTGGTCAATGCATGGATGATATAATGGAAAATGTGCTTAAAATATGTGTTCTCTTTTGTTAATGAATATTCTTGTTCAAGTATGCTTTTCTTATATTCTTCTGTTACTTCCAAGTATTAGTTTTATCTTATTGCCAAGATATGATGAGAGGTATATAAAAGACACATAGGCATAGTCAATACAATATTCTTGAATATTGTGCTGACGTGTACCACATGTAATCTTCTTTTTAGGTTGTGGACATGTGTTCTTGAAGATCCAGGATAGTTGTGAGTTGTATGGCGAGCTGATGTATAGGTGGACCTGTTGTCTTAAGATCCTGTTGTTTAGTGGTAGTACATGTATATGTTAAGATTTGTTGTTCAATGTGTAATATCAAATGTTGTAACAATTCATGTTGTAATTATATGTTGAATGGTGATCATGTGGGTATGGTTTTATTACTGTTCATGTGCATGTGCTACTGATTGTTTCCTTCTGACTCCCTTGATTATCTTCTTCTTAGCCTAGTGTGGGGTGTTTAAATTGGGACTGTCACTGAGGTGAGGTTTCAATTTGGATGTCACACATTAGATTAAGTTTTGGAAAATCCGTGGACGTCACAGGTGGTATCAGAGCATGAACAATAGAAAAGCCTGACATTTTCTCATTATGCAACTCAAAACCATAGAACCTTGAAATTAATAATACTTAGGGTTAGATTAGTCGTCTTTTAGAGATTAGATTTGACCTAGCTTCTAGGTTAGCATCTAGATGTCTGAGAACTAGGTCTAGATTGTTTCTTGTTGTATAGCAAGTCCTTAGATGTCATTCTTTCCTTGTAGTGCAACGGTATGGGACGTTGCATTATTTGGAAATGATGTGCATTAACGGAAGAGAAACCCTAGACATATGGCGCTCATTGTCTAGAGTAGATACACCAGTCTACACCATGATCTCACCCTTTTCACTAGTTTTCATGACACTGTACTCTCTACTATGTGTGGGACACTCATTTTCAGGATTTGGTTTTTGATTCCAAACAGATCGAACCTCAATAGTTTTCTCTGATGCTTGTTTTATCGGAGAAAAACTATATAATATTTTATTATGTATATGTATTAAAAAAATGTGTCCCCACACATGTACGAGTAGGAGGTGGTCATGCAACCTAAGTGAAAGTGAATGACATCAATCTAGAAGAGAGAGTAGTTCTAGATTAGGTGTCTAGGGCCTTGTTTGGAATATTTGATAGTTGGAATAGATGAAATAAGTTCTGATGATATGATGTAAGTCTTATATAGATGACATAAGATGGTTATGATGATCTATGTTTGTTTTCAAGGACTTAAGTTCAGTTTTGAGTATTTGAGATAAGTTTTGATGATGAAAGTAACTAGGCTTTTTATGAGATAAGATAAGTTAAGATATGTTAAGTTAAGAAAAGTTGTGAGTCAACATGAGCCCCAAGCTCTTTTACAAAGGAGGACCTCTAGTGTTAGGACCAGTTTTGGGGTTAGCTCAAGAGAGAGCAAGACCCACAGGGAGAAGTCAGAGAACCTAGACTCCATGATATGAGAAATATGAGAAATATGTGATATAATATGTCCTAAACTAGAATTGTGATGACCTGAAATTTGAGGATTATGATAACCAACACCATATGTGAAGTTCATAAATTTCCTTTTTGGTTGATCACAATTTGAGGTTACTTATATCTAAAAATGATGCAATCGACTCAAACATATGATAGTCATCTCATCAAACGATCAAGAACCAATAGTCGGGGTCATTATGTCCACGGAAACAATGAATGTGATATATTTATCAAACTTGAGCGCCATTGGATTAACCATACCTTTAGCGATTTACATAGAGGTAAATGTTTGAATAATGATCCCTAGGATGTATTGCGGTCATATAAGTTTACAAATACAGTTCAAATGACAATTATATGAAATTTTACTCCACCCTAGATCTGATGCTTTTTGAGAAACTTTTTAGCAGTGCAAACTTTGGTTTTTGATTTGAAATAAGTAGACATAAGTTTCATACATCCCAATGTCACATGACATACTTTTGGTTGCTATATTAACATAAACTGTAGTCCATGGATAAAGAGTGCGGGATGTATCCTAGGTCACCCCTTACCCCCCGGAAAGGGTGGAACAGAACTAGGTGAGGTGTCTTTAGATCCGATGAGGCAGGATAACAGAATCTCATTGGTGAACCCATGATCTACGCAACACTCTAACAGATGCACTCTTCAGTTGACGTTGAAGACCCATGGTGTACCTTCACCATCCTCTCTCACTAATCGTGGATATGATGCCATGGTGTCAGATATTCAAGGACGACTATCTTAGAGCCTTGGTCCGTCCCTCCTACTCTCTCTGTATCCTATTGTGATGCTGCCATGGAAAAATCATTGCAGATGATAACCTTTTCCTAGTATACCAGGCTTTATCATCATCTTCCTTGGTATGGCAGGATTCTGCTTTCTTTCTGGCAATGCGTCAGGCAGTAGATAGACAAGGTGAGTAATGGGGAGCTCCAACCGTTAGCAATGGTGGATAGCATGGGGAGGGGATGAGGAGTAGGCGCATGGAGGATATCAGGTGGATTTTGATCCTCAGAGTCGAAGTTGGAGCTGTAGAGATCAAACCTGCCTCCTTCTCATTGTCTATAGTAGGCTACTTGCTATATCTCTCTCTCTGCCCTGGGATCCAAGTGTTGCGTGGCTCAGAAGTGACCAGAAAGCTTACTCCTTTCGCTGTGAAGGGGATTCAGAAGCAATCATCCACCTTTGGCCCCTGTTTGGGAACGGACTGGGATTTCGTAGTCTGGACTGGATTAGACTGGGTTAGTCAGGATTGAGTCTGATTCTGTTTGGCAACCCAGTCTGATTCTGTTTGGCAACCCAGTCTGATTCTGGTCAGCTGGTCTGGTTTGAGTCTGATTGCAGTCTGGTTCTGTTTGGCTACTAGACTGGATTCAGTCTGATTTTGTTTGGCAACGTAGTCAGTATCTGCTGATTCTGTCCTGATGTTGTAGAACTGTTTTAACAAGAATAAGGTATGTGTAGTTACGTTGCCGCTTAAGTAGAAGTTGGCTGAAGTGTATTATATACTAAATAACAAATACATAATATAATTAATGTATTTAAATTAATTAGTAGTAAAGGTGTGTAGCATGTCTGTAGCAGAACGTAATACCACATAAATTAAAAGATAATATATTGTTGGTTCTCGGGCAAATACATATGTAACATACAAAATGAAACGAGAGGTCTGCCCTGGACCTAGACAACGACATAATTACACAATCCAAGCTGGTGATCAAGCAGGCAACTTCATGCCTCGTCGTTCTTCATGGCGTTGTCGTACTCTACCCATGACACAGGACAGGGTTCATCCAACACCTGATTTGTTTCCTGTTTGTTGGCGTCTTTTGGCCACTCGAACAGCAACGACAGATGGTGAGTAGGAGGAAACAAGGCTCGCAACATTTGGGCCCTCATTTGGCTTGTTCCTTTGGCTTGTTCGTCTCTCTCATTTGGGCCCTCATCGCGTGGAGGCTCGCAACATGGTTTTTTTGCAAACAAGCTTTTCTTCTACATATTTTTTAATCTTCGACGGAGACATCAATATTTTTTCAAATTCTGTCTTTGCCTTTGACCGTGACCGCGATGATGACATCTATAGTTAATAAATCAAATTTTAGTATTAGCAAATATCAACAATAGAAAGATAACTGTGATAATATTGAATAAAAAAATGCTCCAAACAAACTTAGCTACAAACAAGTAAGAACATGATTTATGCATTCAATACATAAAAAAAAGGTCCAAACAAACTTAGTTGCATACAAATAAATGTTGCGAGGTAAACACAAACAACTACAAACTGTGACAATATTCACTCATCAGTGTTAATAGGGTATTGAGCAACGCCAGGTGGGTAAATGCGACGAGTCGTCATGAAGTTGCGTTGCACAGCCAATGGCATGGGGGGCAATACATCTCCCAAAATAAAAAGATTGTTTGTTATGAACTCTCTCCTTATGTGTTGCCATCTCATCTGCAACTCAGTCAAAGATATGGGCTCCCCAGTTATGTTTCGGAAGTGACGCCATGCCTCCATCCAAGCCTGTGTAGTATATACTCCATTAACACATCTCCCCAACTCATATTGGTTTCTCATCATACCTCTGAGAACCATATCAAGCTCCCTACACCACATAAAGGAAGGCGTCCTTTGAGGCCCAACCATATTACAGATTCTGTAAGTAATATGTTTTACATGTAAGTGTGTATCACATAATTAAGGGGATATAAAATGCATATTCAATGTTAGCTAACATTTATCAACATAACGGTGAAAAAACATACACCCTCCATAAAACATACACCAACATTATGATAAATAACTAAAGCATGTTGATGTCGGATGAATTCAGAAAGATGTAATGTTAAAAACATCGAATGCTGGACAATGTAAATCGACACACCAAACTAAATGTAGTTCTCTGCCATTAAACGTTATGGCGTCACCGTGGGTGAAGGAATGTCTAAAAGAAGACTACATTCTTCCTCCAGACTGGCAACGTAGCGTTCTATACCGTCATGCTCATACTTTTATTGGGTGTATATATCATCGTAGTTGTGATTAATTTCAACACAGTCCTTCATGTTCATTGTCTGGCCCCACACTGACTTGCACTCGACAGTTAGTAACATAATCTCAGCTTTCAAAGAATCAATTGTTGGGAAGAGATCGACTGCCCAACAGAAGTATCTGCACTGATCTTTTCCCTACAATGTATAATAAAATTTAATGAATGACAAAGAATGTGCAGCATACACAACGGCAACCAAAAGTAGTTGTCGATTGAAGAGTCGTATCCGTCCTCATCTTGTTCTACATC
Organism: Alisma plantago-aquatica; assembly: GCA_963693085.1. Classification (NCBI taxonomy): domain Eukaryota; kingdom Viridiplantae; phylum Streptophyta; class Magnoliopsida; order Alismatales; family Alismataceae; genus Alisma; species Alisma plantago-aquatica. The sequence continues at coordinate 1,213,980,858 of OY856409.1, forward strand.
TATGATGTATTGTATCCGTCCTCATTTGAAGAGTCGTTACTGCTCGTGATGTGAAGTAGTTGTCGAAGATATTGGCACCTCTCACGTAGAGTAGTAATACCTTGTTCAAGCCTATCGATGTCTGCTCTTGTCGAACTGACAAAGTCACATTGTTCAGACCATAGCTTGCGTTCGTTGCGGGCATATGCAAGTTGTGTTAGCATAGCATCCCTAACTGCAGTAAGTGTGGCAACTGTGGGTGGTACACGTTGCGCAGGCAATCTCATCTGACATCTGTTCGAAACAAGCCCCCTACCACATGTAAAATACGGTCTGTGGGGGTTGTTGTTTTCAAAACGTCCATTTGTCGCGTCCGCTTCAGTATCTGCTGATTCTGTCCTGCTGTTGTAGAACTGTTTTAAAAAGAATAAGGTATGTGTAGTTGTGCTGCCGCTTAAGAAGAATTTGGCCGAAGTGTATTATATACAAAATAACAAATACATAATATAATTTGTGGGGCATCATTAAAAAATACTAAATTAAAAAATTCAAGATTTAACAAGTCAAACATGCACATCATTTTTAAAGTAAAACAGATTCAGCTACATTCGATAGATATAAATTGTCTTAGTGGGCAGGCACCCATAACAAGCCTGTAATGTTATATAAACAAAATAAAGACAATACACATAATAAAAAACTAATAATTGTTTGTTGATGCAACAGATTCAACATTACTTGATGAAGAAGAGTCCCCAATAGGGACATTCACATCAGTTTCTTCATCACTAGACGAGATTAAGATTGGTGGTTGGTGGCAGTCTCTGACAAACAGGGCATCAGCCGAGTCAGAAGTAGATGATATATAACCCTCTGGTCTCGGGTAAATATACCTAAGCAATTCAGAGTTGTCCCCATCACCATGAATCCACAAATAAAAGCTTGTAGGGCGAGTGTCGTCCTTGGGTTTTGGTTGTAGGGTCACGGTCCATTCTGGTTTGGCTTTTAGTTTGTCCAACATTTCAGCCCAACCTTCATCCATGATTAAATATTTACCTTTCTTATTCCACATTCTTTCTTCAGGTGTAGACCACCTGATCTGTACATCAAAGTTGATTCTGCCTACCCCCACCATAGCATAGCCAGGAGTTATCTTAAATGGCTCGCACATCCATGTTAGGGGAAGGGAGACGTGTCTCATAAACTCCCTGTTTGAGAGATCATACTCCTTTACAGGGAAATGAGATCCCATGTTACCTGTAATATATAATAAGAACAAGAACAACAAGAAGATAAGAAGAAGAACAGAAGACGAAAAATAATAAGAAGATAAGAAGAACAAAAATAACAAGAAGATAAGAAGAACAAAAAGAACAAGAAGATAAGAAGAACAAAAATAACAAGAAGATAAGAAGAACAAAAATAACAAGAAGAACAATAATAACTCTTATGTTCACCTAAGTTAAAAACAGCGAATGCTGGACAATGTAAATCGACACACCAAACTAAATGTAGTTCTCTGCCATTAAACTTTATGGCGTCACCGTGGGTGAAGGAATGTCTAAAAGAAGACTACATTCTTCCTCCAGACTGGCAACGTAGCGTTCTACAACGTCATGCTCATACTTTTTTTGGGTGTATATATCATCGTAGTTGTGATGAATTTCAACACAGTCCTTCATGTTCATTGCCTGGCCCCACACTGACTTGCACTCGACAGTTAGTAACATAATCTCAGCTTTTAAAGAATCAATTGTTGGGGGGAGATCGACTGCCCAACGGAAGTATCTGCACCGATCTTTTCCCTACAATGTATAATAAAATTTAATGAATGACAAAGAATGTGCAGCATACACAATGGCAACCTATTATTGTGTATTTACTAGTGCACCTCACGAGAAGGACATATGTAATACATTTCGCCCGGCCTTTCACTAAGAATGCCAAAATCATACAACCCTGCATCCTCTGTGTTAAGCCGTAAGGCTGCATCTAACCCACAATCACACCTCGGAACTCCAGATGGATCCATTGACATCTAAAACATAATTGAGGATTAGTAAAAACATTGTCAGATTCTGAACATAGATTTCAAATACAACTTTCCGAACATAAAATAGGCCTAAAAGTGCTTGTTCTACATCTATGATGTATTGTATCCATCCTCGTTTGAAGAGTCGTTACTGCTCGTGATGTGAAGTAGTTGTCGAAGATGTTGGCACCTCTCACGTAGAGTGGTAATACCTTGTTCAAGCCTATCGATGTCTGCTCTTGTCGAACTGACAAAGTCACATTGTTCAGACCATAGCTTGCGTTCATTGCGGGCATATGCAAGTTGTGTTAGCATAGCATCCCTAACTGCAGTAAGTGTGGCAACTGTGGGTGGTACACGCTGCGCAGGCAATCTCATCTGACATCTGTTCGAAACAAGCCCCCTACCACATGTAAAATACGGTCTGTGGGGGTTGTTGTTTTCAAAACGTCCATTTGTCGCGTCCGCTTCATCCATATACACACGTACAGTGCATTGAAGGCCGCATGTACAGCAAGGCATTCCATTCTCCATTTCAAGACAACCTACCGATTCATTATGTCATGTATATTATTAGGATCCGGAAAAAAGTTTGAAAAAAATACAACTAAAGCCTACAAAGTTATGTCGTGGACAATTTTTCAAATAATGTCGAAGACTATTATAGATACAATTGTAAGTCAACGGGCATCCCATAGAAAATTAGAAATGGATTCACGTAAATGCTCGCCCTCCCTTGAATCGGCCTGAGTTGTTTGTTGGAGGGAACTCAGGTCAACCCCAGCAGGGGGAACGGCAGATGTTGAAATGTCATATGGGAGTTCGTCCATTTACTGTCGCCATCATGTTGGCGGCGTATGAAATTGTGGAGGATACAACAAGCCATTACGAGGCGACACTGCGAATGTATGGGAAATGTCGCCCCCTTTTTAAGGTAGGCAAACCGCCGCTTCAGCACCCCAAATGCTCTTTCTACAACATTACGTAATTGTGTGTGGCGGTGGTTGAACATCTCCTTCTTGCTGGTGTAGGCATGTCTGTTTCCTTGATACTCAGAAATATGGTAAGCTGTGTTGCGATACGGTGCAAGGAATTGCCGACTGTTGGCATACCCTGCATCTACTAGGTAAAACCTTTCCGGCGGAACTTTAAACCCGCATGTGGTCGTCGCTGACTGTAGGATCCGTTGGTCAGCAGCCGATCCCTCCCACCCAGTTAGGACATATGTAAACTCCATGGAGAAGTCAACTACAACCAAGACATTAAGAGAGACATTCCCTTTTCTGTCTCGGTAGCGATTTTACTTGTCTCGTTTAACCAAGACGGGGATGTGTGTTCCGTCAATTGCCCCGATGGCATTCTATAACAGCAAAATAGGTTGTCAACATACAAAATATTTGCAAATGATTAAAGATTGTAGGGGCTAACTATTACCTTGAAGTAAGGGTAGAACCTTGGGGTCTCCAATATACGAGAATGTGTTGTCGTGCATGTCGCTGCAGTTTGCATGACAATGTACTCATTGGACAACGAACACACAGCGTCCAAGACTTCGTTGAACTTCCTACTTATGGTCTCACCAGAGTGAATGCAGTCCTCAGCCAAAGCATGATTTGTATGTCCATGGCCAACCATTTGTAGGAAGTAGCACACAGCCTCAACCGAACTGACGCCTCTAGTGCTTCGTAACAAGGCCCGAGTCTCAAGCTTGTCTACAAGGGCCAATATAGAATGTGGTCTCATTCGATATAGGTCATAAGCCCTTTGTTCATGACCGTTTAAAATTTCTAAGACCTTCTGGTGGCCACTCCTAATGCTAACTGACCTAGGTATTGTAGGTGGTATGTCGGAAATGTCGTCAATGATGGAGTTTGCTATGGACTCAGCTATTGTATCAGCAATGTGATTAGCTGGACCAGACAATGTATGTAGAATGTGCGTGAGGAGGCCAGGTGTTTCTGTTTCGTCAGTGGTTGACATTATGCCTACAAGTGGAAGCATAGCAACGTTGTAATGGCAAGGACAAGGAAAATAACTAGGCTACAATCATATGTAATTGTGGATACATAAAATAATGCCTTCCAGGATACAAAGCGAAATACATTGATAGCAAAATAAAATCATGGCAGTGAAATAAAATATTACAACCGTTAATCAATAATGTCTGGACGGGAATAAAAATATTACAAAAATTCGGCAAATAAGATAAACCCCAAAGAAAATGTTTGGATGGGAAATAGATTATTACAACAACAACAGAACTTTCTACTGATTTGATGAGTTAAATGCCTGGCTGGTAAAGTTTGGTGATCCAGAAGGGCCAGCATCATTGGACGAATGAATGAATGGACGGTGAGATGACGCAAAGTTTGTTGGTCCGGAAGGGCCAGCATCATTGGACGAAGGAAATAATGGCCGGTGAGATGACGCAAACGACGATGCCATACTTGGTATGTTGCTGAAGTTGGGTGTTGGGGATTGCGGGAAAAATGCATGGTGAGATGGCATAAACAAGGATGGCATTGAAGGTGTTGGTGTTGCATTGGCAGCTTGGAACGAGGAAGGCATTGAAGGTGTTGATGTTGCATTGGCAGCTTGGGATCTTTCCCAAAGGTCTTGAAACCATATGGTTATCTTTTGAGGTGTGTCTATAAGGCTTAGGTAGATGGAGCGGTTTGTTGAGTCCTTGATGGCGTTCACAAGTGTTGTAAATACAGGAGTGGGGGCATCTGGGTAAGTGTCCTGGAAATGTTGTAAGATGGTTGTAAATTCTTTCTTTTTAAAGGATCTAGTTGCCACACCACTGCCTAACTCGTGAACCTTTGCATAAACCTGTGTGAAATCAGATAACACTTCATTTGATAACCCACATCGGTCTTGAGGCATTGATGACCGCTTCTTGCGCCTAACGGCAGGAGGCCTCCCGCCACCACTCGGTGTATCTGTTCTGCCTCCCCCGGTTTCTCCCTCACTTTGCATCCCAAATGCGCCCATATTAGGTTCCCCAGCTTGGCTTCCAGTGGTCATGGGTGTGTCTGGGGCATCAAAGTCGACAGCGATTTCATCCTCGGAGGCAACGTCAGAAGGGATATGTGTGTCCGTGGAAGACATTGCATGATGTCCTCTAGTAATGTTCCTCTCCGCCATCATCTCGATGTCATAGTAGTGGGGAAACGGCTTGTTAAGCAACCTAGCAAGGTCCTTGTTTGCCTAAGTATAAAAAAATGTTTATTATGAAATTAAAATGTTAATAGATGACTTTTTTTTAAAATTAACGGACTGGTTACTGGATATACCGCAAGGCTCTCCCTCCATTCAGGGCTGTCGGGCAGCGTTGGCTTATGCCTTGTGTCATCCCATCCAACGCCGCTCTTATTCGTCACAAGCTTCAAAGCGGCATAGTCCCTCCTCAAGTTCTTCCACCGAGTTTTCAGTTGGTCTGTATTACAGACCGTCTTCCCCATCCTATTTTGCATTTCCACAGTTGCCTCCCTCCAAGCCTCCCTAGTGAAATGACCATCGACACACTTGCCTAGGTCATATTGTCTGCGCAATGCAGATACTAGAGCGGCATCAGAGTCTCTTTGCCAAACAATACGAATCTTGGGGTCGCCGGAAGACATACCCCTGTAGGTGCTGCAATATATTATGATACACAAATCGTTATATCGTTTATCTTTTCAGATAAAGTATTTACTTAGATAGTGTCGTCTAAGCTGTAATGACACTAAGAAATTACGTTGTTCATCAGTTGCATTTAATTTCTGTATATTAGTTACAATAAAATAAAAAACGATCTGAAGCCGTGTTATATAAATTTTAGGTTAAACATCCATAAAAAAGAATTCAAAACTTTTCAGTAACAAATTTTAAGGTCTTCAGATCTAATATTGGCACTCCAGCAACCACAAAAAATAATTCAAAACAAAGCAAGCTGGAACAGTGTATTAATGAGAGCATTACGACTTCCCCACTTATTCAATAATCCCATGAATATTGATTAACAAATTTCAACAAACCAATGTCCTGTTTCTGCAAAAGAGGCAGTTTAGATTTTGCAGTTTAGAGCATTGGTAAATATAAAATATCTGCAAAAGAGGCAATTTATAAGACAATGAAGACCTGTAATCAGTTAGTACAGTTATTTTTCGACAATAATATCAACCAAAAAAGGAGAGAAAGAAGGAACTTTGGGTAGATATCAACCAAAAAGGTTGTATTATAGCAATACAAACATATTTGTTATATGAGTTGAAACAGAGGAAGTTGGTTTGTTGGGCTATACAATAATTGAAAATACAGACCTGTAATACAGACCTAGGTACTTCCTAACCTGTAATACAGACCTGTAATACATACCTGTAATACAATAATTGAAAATACAAACCTGTAATACAGACCTGTAATACAACACAAATTTAGACATCATAGTAGGGCTCAAAGCACACTTAGGATCAGATATATGTTAAAGTTTGGTCCATCATAATAGACCTAATTGTAGGGCATTGAAATGCAACCAAGTAAACTGTTGGACATTAAATGCAACAAAAATTATTCAGTACACAATTGTAAAATCATTCTGATTTATTTGGTATGATTGTATAATGGTTCAATAATGAGAATTTGTTTGGGTTCTAAATGAAGCTCAAGCACGAATTCAGACCTCAATGTAAGGCTTAGAGCACACTTAAGGGGATGTTCCAACTTAAATAAAAACAATACATAAAAGGTTTTAAATTGAACAAATGATAACCTATCAAATTGATTGGTACTGAATCAAGCTCAAGCACGAAATTAGACCTCAATGTAGGGATTAGAGCACACTTAAGGGGATCAAATAGTTGTTCCAACTTAAATAAAAACAATACAGAATAGATTTTAAACTGAACATATAATGACCTATTAAATTGATTGGTACTGAATCAAGCTAAAGCACAAATTCAGACCTCATTGTAGGGCTTAAAGCACACTTAAGGGGATCTAATATATGTTAAATTTTGGTCCATCATAATACACCTAATTGTAGGGCATTGAAATGCAACCAAGTAAACTATTGGACATGAAATGCAACAGAAATTATTCAATACACAGTTGTAAAATCATTCTGATTTATTTGGTATGATTGTATAATGGTTCAGTAATGAGATAATTTTGTTTGGGTTCTAAATGAAGCTCAAGCACGAATTCATACCTCAATGCAGGGCTCAGAGCACACTTAAGGGGATCAGATAGTTGTTCCAACTTAAATAAAAACAATACGTAATAGATTTGAAACTGAACAAATAATGACATATTAAATTGATTGGTACTGAATAAAGCTCAAGCACGAATTCAAACCTCAATGTTGGGCTTAGAGCACACTTAAGGGGATTAGATATATGTTCCAAATTAAATAAAAATAATACATAATAGGTGTATTCCAATTTTAGACCATCATAGTAGACCTAGGTCAAGGGGTCATACCTCAGTCAAGGGTTGTGGACAAGGTGCCAAATTAAATTCAACATAAAACAAAGTAGGCTGACTAGGGAAATATGCCACTATTTATGAACACATTAAATATTCAGTACAAAATAGTAATGCACATCAGGCTCTGTCAGACAGAAAATAGTCAACCGACCATTGAGGGAAAATCAATCAGATTGATTCTGAATTATGTGGTATATGGGCTTTTAGTGGTTAAATAGTAGACATGTTAAACTGATTGTCACTGAATGAAGCTCAAACACGAATTCAGACCTCATTCTAGGGCTCAGGGCACATCAAACTAAATAATAATAGGTATTGTGGACAAGGTACCAAATTAAATTAAAATAATACATAATAGGTGGATTCCAATTTTGGACCATCATAGTAGACCTAGGTCAAGGGGTCAAACCTCAGTTAAGGGTTGTGGACAAGGTACCAAATTAAATTCAACATAAAACAAAGTAGGTGGATGAACACATAAAATATTCAGCACACAATAGTAATGCACATCAGGCACTCTTGGACAGAAAATAGTCAAACAACAATTGAGGGTAAATCATTCATATTTATTCTGAATTATGTGGCATGAGGGTTTAGTTTTTAAATAGTAGACCTATTAAACTGATTGCTACTAAATGAAGCTCAAGCAATAATTTAGACCTCATTCTAGGGCTCAGAGCACATTAAACTGAACAATAATAGGTACTGTGGTCAATCAGTACAGTTTATTTGGCTATATTTATGAGCATAGAGAATGTACATTATACAATAATAGGTTCCAACTCAAATAAAAAAAATATATAATAGGTGGATTCCAATTTTGGACCAACTATCTAGACCTAGGTCAAGGGGTCAGACATCAGTCAAGGGTTGTGGACAAGGTGCCAAATTAAATTCAACATAAAACAAAGTAGGTGGACTAGGGAAATATGCCCCTATCTATGAACACATAAAATATCATGTAAACAATAGTAATGCACATCAGGCTCTGTTGGACAGAAAATAGTCAACAAAACATTGAGGGTAAATCATTCAGATTTATTCTTAATTATGTGGTATGTGGGTTTTAGTGGTTAAATAGTAGACCTATTAAACTGATTGTCACTAAATGAATCTCAAGCAAGAATTCAGACCTCATTCTAGGGCCCAGGGCACATTAAACTGAACAGTAATAGGTATCGTGGGCAATCAATACAATTGATCGAGCTAGGTTTATGATCACAGAGAATGTACACTACACAATAATAGGTTCCAAATTAAAAAATAATAATACATAATAGGTGGATTCAAATTTTGGACCATCATAGTAGACCTAGGTCAAGGGGTCTGACCTCAGTCAAGGGTTGTGGACAAGGTGCCAAATTAAATTCAACATAAAACAAATTAGGTGGACTAGGGAAATATGACCCTGTTTATGAACACATAAAATATTCAGTACACAATAGTAATGCACATCAGGCTCTGTTGGACCGAAAATATTTGTTATATGAGTTGAAACAGAGGAAGTTGGGTCAAGAAAATCATTTATTTTACAGACCTACATATTCTATACATAATACAGACCATTTTTTACAGACCTAGGTATTCTTAGCTTCATGATAAGATGGGAATGTGACCAAATGTGGAAAGGCATCCAATAGTTGACTAAAGATGTGTTTGTCCACTGAAGCATACATTTAAATGAAATAGTCGTAGAAGAAATGACAGTGTTGACAATTTCTTTCAACCAGGGTAAAGCTCATTATTAGAAAGAAGGAACTTTGGGGTAGATATCAACCAAAATAGTTGTATTATTCCCTGGCCGTATTCAAACACAACGATTAACAATAATACTACAGATTCTGACTGTCATACACAACGATTAACAATAATACTACAGAGATGGATATATTGTTGGAAAAAGCATAACAACGACAAACATTGATTAAACTATGCCATCGACTGAAAAAATGTGACTGTCATACACAAAGATAACTTGTTTGGAACCAATGTCGGGTGAATAAATACACAAATTGATGAGCAATCCACCTCAGAAAAGTCTGCCCTAATCGACATCACAAACAAAGCGTCGGCTATCCTATTTCATAACCAACCTTAGCAACAAGGGGCGAGAAAGAAGAAGCACTGTGGAATCCTGGCTGTGTGTAGCGCCGCCGGAGGACCAGGGAGGAGAACCGCCGGATTTCAGCCACGGACGATCAGCTTCCGCGAACAGCTGCTCCAACAGGCGTAAGTGGAAGTGAATAACCTCGCAGCACAAGGCGAATATGAAGGCAGACGGGGGCTTCGGCTTGGAGCTAGGGTTTCTACTTCTCCTGTGCATCGACAAGATGGGACAATGTCAGATTGAGATAGGCGAAGACCAGGGCAGGGTATGGGTTACCTTGATTTTGAGGGATGTAGCCGCCCCAGTAGACCGGCGGTTGCAGACGGCTGAATAAATTCTCCACCCGGGCGCTTCGCCCGACGATGACCTACCTCCATCCGCAATTTCGTCGAGGTCGCATACATCGCTTTTACTCCTCTCACACAGGGACCAACAGTATTGCCCGCAGAGAAGCGTCAGGAGGCAGACCGCCGAGAGGGAGAAGGCTAGGGCGAGAGGGAGGGGCGACAGGGAGGGGGCGCGAGGGATCGGGGTCAGGGGGTTGTAAACCGGATTGAGATTCGCAATCCTGCCTCGACCGCGACTGGGATTATGCGGATTATGGGATTCCGTTATCCCAAAACGGGGACCGAACTGGGTTGTCTTCCAAACAAATTTTTCACCCAAACCGGACCGTATCGGGCCCTCGTGGCGCTAAACGACGGGCGCTAATCCCGGTCCAGTCCGTTCCCAAACAGGGGCTTGGAGTCTGGTTCCCTCTCACAAGCATGCCCAATCTTTTCCTTGTAGATCCTATGCCAGAGTCGTGGAGAAGAAAGTGTTTATGCTATAGAGTAGCTGCCAATGGGTGGTGGTGTCGGAGGTGGCGCGGCGTCCATGAGATCAGAGGCACGAGAGAGCAACAGGAGGTCGTCAGGTCACAGGCTGGTGCTCCGCCGGCGTCCGCTGGAGTCTCCCAAGGCTTGCCCTCTTTCCGTGTGAGAAAACATCACTGATGGCCTTTATTGGATGCCTCAACTCCCAGAAGCCCCTTGACCTTATGGTGGAAGGAGGAGCAGACGATGAGGAGTTCTTCCTCATGATATTTCTCAATGCATCTGAGAACCACTGCCGCACAGACAGATGAGAAATAGGTCACGCCTGTGAGAAGGGAGAATGCGTGACCCCAGGTTGTTGATGGATCGTCAGGATCATGGATCTTGGTTAGGATCCAGCTAGCATCTAAGGTAAATCTTTCACTTTTTCCCAAAATTAGACTTGACCTTAACGAAATGGTTATAAATAGCTCAATTGGTCTATAAATGCCTGAAAAATACTGTTGGACTCAAAATAATGACCTCTTTCTCATGAAAACTTTAGATCAGACTTTTAAGATATATTTGTTGGTGATATTTAATCTATTTATAATGTTCCTTTATGGGCCTCGTATAATTAGAATAAATACTATCCAAATGATATAAATTCTCATAAAACTATATTTAAGCCCCAGAATTATTTATAAATTATAGGTGGACTCAGATGTGATTATAATGTCAAAAAAATATGTCTTTCTTCATTAATGAGCAATTAGATGATTTTTAAACTCATTTTAATTCCAGAAAAAAGACCAATTGTCAGAAAATTATGAAAACTAAACCAGACCTAAATAATGACCTCTAGATTAGTAGAAAAATATCAAAGACATGTTCTAGGCTGTTTGAACCTAGGTTTGGCCTAAACCCTAACTTAGACCTAAAATATCAATGACATAATGAACCATGTATTAATGATGATTAATTTGCTATTAATCAGGTGATGACCAGATTATCTAGATGATCATGGATGTGATAAGAACCTCTAAACTCAGGTACGTGGATATAATTATATGACTAGATTTGCTGGATGTTAAATATATGTACTTGCTTGTTTGTACTTGAAATACATTGTTGGATGTAAATCTATATGTATTGTCATTTCCGCCTTGAACAATAAGAATACTAAGGAAATAAAATGGAATGTAGTTACTGATGGTTCATTAATCTCCCTATTAGAGAGGGAAAGTACTAATGTTGACTAGCACCTCCCTAATGGTACAAGGTACGCAGGGATAGGGCCCAATATTTATGTTTGTGCTAAGTCCACCATAGTAGTACATGTCCATTGAAATATGATTAATAACTTGGGTTTACTTGATTTTCTGCCATTAAATAATGTTTCTTTTTCTCTTTCTTCTTTTTCAAGTATTTTCAATATGCCAGCATAGTATAGCTCTTTAATTCCACGTACCAACTTTTGTTGATGATTTTGTTTCTCGTATTTTTCTAGGTCCAGAACTAGAATGGGATAAAAGAATAGGATGTGAGCAAGTTGTCCAGGTTGTACCTTTTGTGTTAAGATCCTGTTAGCATACATGTTCATAGACTAATAGGATTTTCATTCAATATGTAAATGTAAATCATTTGTAATAATTCATATTGTATAAATATACATGTGAATGTTGAGTATGTTATCGTTGTATGTTCATGTATGCGTATTATGCTTCCGCATCGCTTTCTGATATGATTGGATGATGTTTTTAGATTCTGACCTCTCATTCCCAATAGGGTATGGAGAAGCCAAAATCCAGGGATGTCACAAGAATACTCCTGAGTGAATGAGTTGTGTTGCTTAATGCATGATTCCTATAGTCTTGTTGAACCCTAGATGTCCTTGGGAGGACGAAACCCTAGAAATAAAGAAAGGCTGGTTATACATGTGCATATATGAACAACAATATGAGTGCCTGCCATCTGGGTGAGGGAGAGAGCCCAAAACCCTGGAGGAGGTAGCTATGTTAGTTTCTATGAAGCCTTATGCTCGGGTTGGTGGTTTCCCACATAGGAATCTAGTGGTGTATATAAGAGAGTTTTGGGTAAGCATGTTTCATGGGTAAGATCTGTGAAGAGAATGTCATAGCATGTTTTGGTTTGTGTTTACATGGCTAGAGCTAATGAAGTTATCACTAGTGCCAATGAGGTAATCTGAGAACCCTAGACTAAGAGGAAAGATAAAGTATATGCATGTGAGATACTCATAGAGTTGAGTTAGCTCAGAGAGACTGAGCATGCCACTACCCTCGTGGTATGGGTTAGGAGAACCTCAATTGGACTTTATAAAGTTTTGATACATGTTTCACGAGCCACTTGTATAAGTTTGTTAACACAACCATGATATAATATATGTAACAATGTGCTCTAATCTCCAGGCGTGATATATGGACATGATATGATGAAAATCTAGAGATGGTTTAATAAATATCAATGTATAAATGGTTAACCATATACATAAATGTTGATGATAATGTGAAATTGTTAGTTAACCTTGTGATGAAATCATTAGTAAATGTTGCAATTTACTTTGAACAATGAAATAAGATCATATGAATGAATCAAATTACATGATGTATTTATCTTAGTGCTTAATAGAGATGAAAAATATAGTTTGACATTAGCACAACATAATGTTTATGACACCTTCATATGATATAGATGGATAAAGTGAGTTAACTATAGTTAACTCCCTCCTAAAAGGCATATGTTAATGTTAAACATGTTCTAACAATTAGCTCAATAAAATGTTGATGACACCTTAATATAATGGGTTAACCTTTGTTGACTCCTTTAGAACATGGTAATATGATGTGGGAACCCTAATGCATGGGTAAGGATATGGATGCAACCCTAACATATGAGATGTGTCATGACACAACTAGAGTTTCTAAACCCTTGTTTCAATCATTATGTAGGGGTAATTGATCCTAGATTTTTTTGAAATACTCTAGAAAGACATGGATATAGTTATGAATTTGTTGTTTGTTGATATGATACACCTAGAGTGGTATCCTACATATAGTTGAAGGCCTTTTGGTTTTTCCTTGAAGTAAGAGGATGACTTAATTTTGAGGACAAAATCTCTTTTAAGATGTATATGATGTGATAAAGTGGAATTTGAGCTTAATTTTGAGGATGGAATTTCTTTTGAGGTGTGTAGGATGTGATGGATTGGACTTTTAGATCCTTCACATGTCTAATGACCTAAGTGCTTTTATGTAATGGTGAGTTATCTTAAGTGTTACGAGTACTTTGGTAAGGTTTTGATCGTGATTGATGTTTATATCATGATTAAGATCTCTCTTTTAATATCCTTTGAGGAATTTAGTTGAGTAGTAAAACAATTGAGTTTTGACACCAAATTCGTGTGCAAGGTAGCTTGAGTTGTGAGGAAGCTATGGTTAATATTTGGTGGCAATGGGATATTCCTAGAAGGAGTTCTTTAGGTTTGAAGTTTATGAAATAATGTGCATCTTGATGTATTTTGGACCAAGGTTCATGATTAGGAGCTTAGGTTTTGATCAAATGCAACGTCACAATCCCCTAGACTAAGTAGCCACAGATCAGGATTTCAGGAGAAGTCATCCTAGACCCTTGGATGCGAGATCAAAGGCCTCTGAGTCTTCTCTGACCTTGCAGTTAGAGTCAACTGAGGACCAGTCGAGGCAACAAGTTTCCCGTGACCATCCCAGCAACAACTCATCCAGATCGTGGGGTGAGATGGGAAGATAACTAACCAGTTGATCTTGCCTCGTTGAGATGAATATCTTGGCCCCTGACTTAAAGGTAGACTGTGAGAAAGCAGGAAGAAGAAGTTTCCATCCCCTTACCCTGTCTCCACTGGTTTTTATAGCTGAAGGATGGAGCACAATAAGAAGAACAAGTAGAAGAAGAGGAGACCGGAGGAATATAAGAGAGAGGAAAGGAAGATTGAGGTGTGAGGAGATGATTGCAGGATTTTGTGTGCCCTGCGATGGAAGTCCATGGCCGACCAACACCACTTCACGTAGAGAAGAAGGTGGTGCTTGGGACTTGAGAACAATGCTCCTCGCTGCAAATGAAGGTTGTGTGTCAGTTTCTGGAGGAGTTCTGAAGCTTTTGGATGTGTGAGAGGATGAGAGGGGTGCCTTTCCCCTTCGTTCTCCACCACAGAAGCAGCAAGTGGGCAATGCTCCTGCCCAGATGGAGGTTTAGAGCTGTAATCAAGGAGAAAATTGGCCATGGAGGCAAGGAGGAGGTGGATGAGGCTAATGGATGCCTGAGGAGTCGATGAGGAGCACTCCAGCTCCATTGCTAGCTCGCTGGAGATCCATGCGTGCAGTGGTGCTCTGTTTTGGCGGAGAAGCTGAGTCCCATTGTGGGACTCAGGCACGAGCCTGCGAGGATGGAGATCGGGAAGCGTCGAGCTCCCTTTTGGCGGTCAGAGAAGCAGAGGTGGAGGTGAGCATCAAAATTGATCCTTTATTGGGATCTGTCTTCTGGTGGCAGCTTACTCCAGAAGAATAGAGGAGCCAGATTGCAAGGGCGAGGGAGAAAGAGGGAGCGGACCGGTCTGACTCCCATTTAACCCACCCGAACTGGGTCAGTAGCCTCAAACTGTCCCAACTCCACAAGCGAAGGATCCATGCCCAAATGGACACATGGCACTACCCGATTGTCCTTTCAAGGTAAATATCTGAGAAAATGCTCAACTCTTCAATAATCCAAAGAAATTAGTATGAATGTCAGAAAAATACAAATAAGGTACCAAAATTCTCAGAAAAATGAGTAAAACCCAGTAGAACTATAATATCAGGCTTTTGAAGCATTAATCTCAGTGATATCATGCAATATGTGTAATGCTTAGTTCTTGAGTAATAAATATTAAATGATGACATAAAATTATGGAAAATTGTCAATAAGTCCATAACCATGTTTAAAATGCATATGATGTCAGATATGGTCATGGTGATGCACACAATTACGTAATTTGGTCAAGGTTGCTAATTAGGGCTAGAAACCCTAATTAATGTGCAATAAATGCATACATGCACAATAAATGATGGAATTTATGAAATATCCTCATATCTGTAATTGGAAGATAATATGCAAATATGATATCAGTTTTATACATGAAATCCATGTTATATGAAGATGACCCTTGATGCATGTGTTGTGACACTAATTTGAATAATGTATATAAACTAGGGTTAATATGTGCACAAAAAGGATATGGAACCTAATGTTCAGACAATGAACCATAAAGTTGGAATACGAAATCAGTAACATCAATCCCAATTAACAAACATGTGACGATCTAAGCATAAAGAAACCATGCTTATTTAGGATTATGAATTTTTTAATGGTGTTCCCTATTCTGTTCTGATTTATATGAACTTGTTAACATGTGTACGAACTTTGCAAGGTATAATATGATCTGGTACAGGTTTATAGCAACAACATATGGTTCTAAGTACAAAACAATCGATGGTTCAAATTAGGGTTTTCAAGCTATTTCATTCCCTATCACACAACTGATGGTCATACCATCCAACAACCAATGGTGTTTCTATATTGGCAACTGATGTTCATGATCAAGGGTGTCAAATTTTATGGTGACAACCTATGGTTACCTCCTTAGGTCAGGTTTTGGCTCAATTAGAAGTTTAATTATCATATAATAAGTATTTTAGTGATGTTATCAATCAATGATGACATTAGCTTAATATTTGATGGTGTTAAGTGAATATATTGCTGATCTAACAACCAATGGTGACTTAATGATCACAATTAATGGTAGATTAGATCATCACCACATATGGTGAGTTAAGAATGTAATTTTAGATTTGACTAAACCTTAAACCAATGGTCCCTTGGTTCAATTGATCTAATGGTTAGATTTCAATTTCAATTGTTAACCTTGAACAATGAACCCGACCCAATGAATAATATTGGATGACTAAACATCCAATGTATTAGAATAAATCCCATGGTATTATATGTGGGTCTTAGTAATGAGAATTTTATGGTTCAATACCAGTAACAATGAGAATATCCTAATGAACTAAGTGAAACCCTAATATGAACACGATTAGAGTTAAGATGAGATGTAAGATGATGAGAACCTGATGGTAATATGTAATCTTGTCTTAGTCAGGGTTGACCAAGGATGTAGTTGATATCAGGAATGTGATATGATGATTAAGTTTGTTCTTGATAAAGGTATGCCATTACCTCTTACTTGGCTCATTATACAATATGCTTGTGTTATATGTGTAGTAAAATACTTGGCATATGATATTGGATGAAATGATTATTCTGGTATGATATGTTGCATGATTTTCCATACTTATTGATATGAACACATGAAACATAATATATCTATTCCATTATATCTAAGCACTTCAACTCTTTGGTAGTCAAGTGCTGATAATAAAATACTGCAACTCTTTGGCAGTCAAGTACTTGAAAGTGATCCAACTCTTTGGTAGTCGATCATAAGGCCTTAATGCATTCAACCTTCAGTGGTCAATGCATGGATGATATAATGGAGAATGTGCTTAAAATATGTTTTCTCTTTTGTTAATGAATATTCTTGTTCAAGTATGCTTTTCTTATATTCTTCTGTTACTACCAAGTATTAGTTTTATCTTATTGCCAAGATATGATGAGAGGTATATAAAAGACACATAGGCATACTTAGTACAATATTCTTGAATATTGTGCTGACGTGTACCACATGTAATCTTTTGTTTAGGTTGTGGACATGTGTTCTTAAAGATCTAGGATAGTTGTGAGTTGTATGGCGAGATGATGTATAGGTGGACCTATTGTCTTAAGATCTTGTTGTTTAGTGGTAGTACATGTATATGTTAATGTTTGTTGTTCAATGTGTAATATCAAATGTTGTAACAATTCATGTTGTAATTATATGTTGAATGGTGATCATGTGTGTATGGTTTTATTATTGTCCATGTGCATGTACTACTGATTGTTTCCTTCTGACTCCCTTGATTTTCTTCTTCTTAGCCTAGTGTGGGGTGTTTAAATTAGGACTGTCGCTGAAATGAGGTTTCAATTTGGATGTCACACATTAGATTAAGTTTTAGAAAATCTGGGGATGTCACAAACCATATAGCAAGCTATAAAACTACAAAGGCACCATGCCCAAATCAACAAAAGGCGCAAGGCCTAGCAACTATGTGGGGGTGTTATCTACAAAATCCCCAAAAAAGTTTTGTATTAGTGCTTAGATTAGTAGTCAGTTCGGGCTTAGCAGTAAAATCCCAACACAGCTCAGTCGAAATCATCTTCAGAAGACCTCTTTCATCGATCGAGCCACAACAGTGGATTCTTATGTTCCTCTCTCTCCATATGTTGAAACAGACACACGCAAGGAAGAGGCCATCAACACTAACCCTCTTGCCATGTCGATCAGGTATGTTATCAAGCCAGCTAAAGACTGCCTCGATATTGAAAGGAACATGCATGCCCCAATCATTCCATAAGCAAGTGATCTGCCAGATGCTCTTAGAGTATTTGCAATAAAAAAATAGGTGATCTTTGGTCTCAATCCTTGTAGCGTAGAGAGAACAAGCTGTATCCACCTGAATACCCCAACTTTCCATTCTATCTTTAGTGGGTAATCTGTTCAGCAGAGCTCTATATAGGAGTGTGCTCCATTTGGGATAGTGAAACCTACCCCAAACAACGTAGAACCAAGTATCGTCATGTTCGTTTCTATTGTTGATGTTGGGTAAGGTAGGCAGGGCGCCAACCTGACCCAAAGGATCAACCGACGTTACACCAAACAAATCATTATACAACTTACACATGCTTCTCCAAATCCTCGATGGATTGGAGCATCCCTCCATGGTGATGGCGAGCCCATACCTATTTCTCATCCATTGAACCCACACATTCTCAGGTTTACTGCAAAACTTGTTGATCCTCTTCATAGTACATGTCTCCATGATCTTCTGTCCATCAGTAAGATGCAACTCACATTTTAAACTTGAATGATCTAACACAATGAATAGAAGGCCTACAAGAATATCTTACCTAGTATATGAACATAGTGAATATGAACCTTCTAAATTGGATTTCAAAGTTGCATGCCTTCTTGAAGAAAACTCTAACAACTTTGAAATAGTTAAAAAGTTATTAATGGAAGAATTCTTATCCGAAAAATAATAAAACAAAAGTAAAATGGTTTTTTTATAAACTTTGATAAATATGAAAGGTCAACCATAAGAGAGCTCTAGTATTCCCACATGCAACAATTAAATAAGAATATATATTTCTTTGATTGATATGAAACATATTATCTTGAAACTCTTAAAGAAATGTTACTGACTCTATCATGTGAGGATCGTGCTATGGTTTTAGAAATAATATCTTTAACATGGAAATATGCTTCAAAAGATAAAGAAATTGAATCAATAAATCCATCTTTTTAAGCTATAAAATTCGGAGAAAATAAAATCAAATCTAGTCCACTAAAACTAATATAATATAATCAAGAAACATATAAAATACACCATATAGCTCATGTAATTGAACAAAATAAATATACAAATATAATCTTAAAACCCGAAGCAAACATATTGAAAGGATAGAGATAATGCTGATTGATATTAAAAAAATTGGCACGATAACAATATATCAAAAGAAAGTTGAAACAAAAAAATTCCACTAATTGTTCCTCAACCAATAAATGGAAATATAACATCAGGAAAAAGGCACCCTTTAAGTTTAATAAACAACTTGATGAATTGACACATGAAATCACAAGTAGACTATACCAACTAAACATTCAAAAATCAACCATTAACATAGTATATGGAGACTCGTCATCCTCAGATGAAGGAGAGATATCTGAAAAATGCATCTGAAGAACTTCATTTGAATAAAGTTAACTTTGGTATAACTGTGTGATTTTCAAAAACAAAAAATTACTATTCTGGACCAACACCAATAGACTTTCAAATTGAAGAAACCCCTGATCTTACTTTATGTAAATTTGATGGCCAATCTCTCACAGAATGGAACTTAGATGGATTTTTAGAATACCATATATTGCAATTTTTCCATCAAATTCTAATTTATGGTAATGTTTTTTGAGCACATGATAGTCCTGACACTACAATTGTACAAATGATAACTTCATTCTTTACTAGAAAATTATGAGGATAGTGGATTAATTATCTAACTAAAATACATAGACAAGAAATACTTCAATCTACAAAATGGAATGAGCATGGTTCTCAAATAAAATTACATAATGGCCAAACCCAATTAGATGCAATATATACCTTAATCGTCAACATAATTCAATAGTTTGTAGGCCATAATGGTACTATAGTGGAAAAATTAAGACAACAACTAATCAGCTTAAGATGTAACACTACTACAGAAACGGCCTTTGGCGTCGGTCGTTTAACCCCATTTGGCGTCGGTTTCTGACCGACGCGTATGAGGGCGCCGCTAAAGGTTGAACAAAAAATCGACGCCTATTTAATCTATAGGCGTCGGTCATTTAGTAGATAACCGACGCCAAAAGGGTTCGCACCACAGAAAACGACGTCATCTAGGGCACTTTCGGCGTCGGTTATTTACTAAACAACCGACGCCTATATGGAATATAGTGTCGGTCTTTTAGTAGATAACCGACACATAAAGTGCCCTAGATGACGCCATTTTCTGTGTCGCGAACACTTTTGGCGTCGGTTATATACCAAAAGACCGACGCCTATAGATTAAATAGGCGTCAGTGTGATACGAATATGCGACGCCATTTCTAGGACTGCTTTGGCCACATCAGGCGTCAGTTTTTATCCAATAACCGACGCTGTAGGTCTTTGCTGACGGTTTTCTATAAATAACCGACGCCTATTTCTATTTTTTTTTCATATCAGTTTGCAGGCCTGCTGTGGCTGGTCAGCAGGATGAGAACCTACAGTTCAGTTTTCTGAACTGCAGGTTTACGACATCCATTGATATCAGCCTACAAACAGGCCGCAAACCTGCAAAAGTCACAAGGAAAATTTCACACAAGTACATACATTCAGACATCAATTCAATTCTCACATTCACACATATAGAAATAGTCAAATACATGTATTAACATTCAGAAATATTCATTTACAAAGTATCATTCATTATCGCTATCAACATCCCAATTATATCTTACAGTTGCCACTGCTTGTATGGCTTTTGCCCATTCTTCTCTTACTTCATTTAATGCTTCCATCGTATAAGGAGCATGTATATATTTTAAGCGTTTACCTATAGTGTGGTCAGTTTTAAACACCTGCAAAGAGAATGATGTATATATATAAGTAATAATATAAAAATAAGATTGATATATTTCATACTAACTAATGAGACTATATATAATACCTCATGTATGGTATCGATGTCCAATGCGGCATGTTTGATAATCATCTGCATGAATCGCATCACATAGTATGCGCATGCCCAGCCATTGTCTTGTGTAGCACACTATAAATTGAAACATACAAAATAATACAACTAAGCACAATTCACATCAATAATATATATATTCGAGTCGGAAACTTACTTGTACGTTCTCCCAATTTATTGGCTGGTTCTTTTTCCTTGGGACCGTTCCTCCAGCCTTTTTGAATGCATCTAAACCCCTACATGTTAATATAACACAATAAATTGCATAAGTAAATAGTAATGTAATAAAATATGTTAAAGGATATAAAAATGAAATATTTCTCACCAGAATAATGGCATTCCCATTACGTGTCCAATTTTAGTGTTCAATGTACTCCCCGCAGGATCTAGATAATAAACAGTGAATGTCCCGGGGACAATAACTAGTAACTCCCAATGTCTACCACTAGAGGTAAGAAGTTAACAATTAATAACTCAAAATGCAAAATAAAAATGGAATTTTCTTAAGTCCAAATTATAAATAAAGTAAACTTACTTGACATTGAATGGAGCTATTATTATCGTCTTCTTTTGCTGACCAAAAATTGTAAAAGCATCTATACAGTATTGTTGAACATTATCAGGGTCTTTATCTACCAAACTAATCAATGATGGAATCAAAAATCCCACATGATCAAATGCAAATTGTTTGCAATGATCTTCGACTAAGTAGCTGCAAAACATATAGGCGTATGCATTAATATATAAGAAACCAGATCACCGGATCTTACACAAGGTATATGGATGTATAAACAAGATCTCACCTTATCCATGTCTCTATCATTGATGTATTCAGCCAATCATACATAAACAGCTCAATAATATCTTGTATAAATAAAGAGCTATCGTATGATTGACCTGCATAATCTGCATCTAAAGAAACTATTATAGGGCAATGTATATTATGTGCCCGTAGCCAACATGCCATTCCCCTACAAGCAGGACCTAACGGGTATGTTAGGTCAGTTGGAACCCAAGTTGGTAATGCGGGAAGTGGAGGTGGAGGCCTAGGTGCTCCTGGTGTCTTCTTTTTAACCTGTATATATAATTTCAGATCAGTTGACATCATATATACACATTAACAGTCTAAATCAATATAAATTTATCTTACAATTTCATTCGTGTAGATGACATCTGCTTTGGGCCACAATATGACCCCGCCTTCTGCCTCACAAAGTGTATCAATATCTGGGTGGGCATATGGCAACGCAACTTCCCTTCAATCGGGTAATACATGTAGCGGGCTCACACGAATGTAGCCCTGCGGCATTGGAGTCCCATGAAACGTTTCCCTAGGAAGGGACTGGTAAGCCTGCGCCTCTGCAACAACATAGTCTTGCATTCTTAAGCGGCATGGCTTCAATGCCTACAAATTTACGTAAAGAATGTTATACATATATACATATAATCTTGAAAACATATCATCTTGAAAAGACTAGCTACAATGTCATAAACAATACTTACAGCAGACGTGCTAGGTGATGGGTCTCCAGGATTACTCGCAGTCTGTGCATCAGGAGAAAAGTGGGTCGCCATAGGCTGATTGGAAGCCTGAGATGCCTGCCACCGCAGCAATTCTTCCTTGACCTTCTCAGCAACTACATCGTTGACCTTCTTAGTAACTAAATCCTCAACTCTCTTATTCTCCTATACATGGATAAAAGAAACATTAGCTTCTTATTAATGAATTTCCTTTTGCAGTAACATTCTAAAAAAAGAATAGGTTACCTCTTCTTGAGAATGTCCCGCTCTGGGTTTGCGCTGGGATGGCCCAAAGAATGCTTTGATGCCAACACCAGCGCCGGCACCTCTAACACGTCCAGGATTCTCTGGGTTACCCAGAGCAACTATCATTTCATCCCTTGTGCCCTGAGGGATGAACATGCCTTGTTTCCTCTGCTCGTGCAGCTCCCGCTAATCACCATAAACAGAAATTGGTAAGTTAACACCACAAATAATCAATATTCAAATGATTTCTCTAAGAGTTGTATTTTACCATTTTTGCAGCCGCCTCAGCAGTTACAGGCTTCTTTATTTCACCCTTCTTGTTTTGCCTGCCAGCTATCAATATATCATGGCGAGGCATGGGTTTGGCAGACTCCTGAGTAGGAGCAGACTCCTGAGTAGCAGCAGACTACTGAGTAGCCGCAGACTCCGCCTGTAGTCTTTAGCGAACGCTTGCATAGCCTTTTGGACCCATAGTGTGGTCATGCACATTCAGTGCACGCCTTGCTTTTTGTGCGTCACTGAGGGCCTAGTTAGTATGCACATTAATGATTTGGTTAGTAGCACTAA
The DNA here is from genome assembly GCA_963693085.1 of Alisma plantago-aquatica. Taxonomy (NCBI): domain Eukaryota; kingdom Viridiplantae; phylum Streptophyta; class Magnoliopsida; order Alismatales; family Alismataceae; genus Alisma; species Alisma plantago-aquatica. Next base: position 1,214,004,031 of record OY856409.1, read on the forward strand.
ATGTTAATCCTGAATAGGTGAATAAAATGTATATTAATTAAATTGGGAGTGACGCCTAATACCTTGAATTCTTCAGATTTTCTTGAAGCAACAAAATTGTCCCAATCTTCTTTGTCCAAGAAGTTCCATTGTTCAAGGGCTGACTTCTTCTTCTTATCACCCTCTTTCATGTATTCTCTGTTCAGATTTGTCCTATAATTCCTAAGCATCTTTCCAGCGCGTTGCATCACACTTTTACGATGCAACTTCTCATCCAATGCAAACAGATTCTGTAAAATAGAAATGTTATTAACTAGTATCCAAAATAGAATTGCAAATAATAGAATTTGTAATCTACAAAATAGAATTGCAAATAATAATAACTCACGCATAAATCCTTCCATATCAAGTCTTTTTTCCCTTGAGGAACTTTATGCCAATTATCATACTTAACACCACAATGGCTCCAAGTGGTACACCCAAGATAGTTTACAAAATTATTGCGGTTCACTCCAATTGCATTTCCTCCATTATCAAACTCCACCACCAATTTGGATCCACTACCACTTAGCGCTAATAACTTCTTCAACAGAGTGATGCCCCTTTTCTTGTTAAGTGTTTGGTGCTGCGCATCAAGTTGCTCCAGTGCTTCAGTGGGTACAGGTACATCATCAACCTAAAATTTGACAAAAATAAACACACTAAATTAGCCCAATATAGAAATATAGGATATATGACATAACTAGAAGATAATGAATTTTATAGAAATACAAGATATGTTTTTAGAACTTACATTGGTATCCTCGCAATGCTCGTCATGGACAACATGCTCATCATGGACTTCATGCTCATCATGGACATCATGCTCATCATGGTCAGCCATCTGAAAATGTCATTAAAAAGGCAAACATTTAGCATTTGTATTAACTAGAAAAAGGCAAACATTTAGCATTTGTATTAACTAGAAAAAGGCAAACATTTAGCATTTGTATAAACATACATGTCTCTAAAATTGTGATCTTTTATCAATTAACAATCCTTCATTGTGATCTCCGCGCACATATAAGTCATCATTAGCTTCAATATTTTGTGGAGTTGGCAACCCAACTGAGAATGGACTGGAGTCATCATACTTATCATAGTACTCTTCTTCATCTATAGGATCTTCAATGAATTGTCTTTTACCATGAAGAACAACCGACCATTTATCATTCACAGGATCATCGATATAGAATATTTGTTTCGCCTGTGATGCCAATATGAATGGTTCACCCTTCTCGCCAATCTTTTCAAAGTTCACCAAAGTGAAACCCAATTCATCCACTATAACTCCTTTGGTGTTATCAACCCAATTACATTTAAAGAGCGGAATTTTGAAATCTATGTAGTCAAACTCCCAAATGTCCTCAATGACACCATAATATGACATTTTAGCTTCACGTGGACTCTTATCCTTTGCACTTGAAAAGTACATAGTCGACGCTTGAAGAGTGACCCCACTATTTTGGACGACACTCTTATCATCTTGGCGCTTTGTGTAATATGTGAATCGGTGTGCTCTACCCTACAACTATCCAGCATCACATCAACGATGTCTGCTGGAACTGGTTCGTTCACATTTACGTCATCGGAGGCAATTTCTTCTTCCACCCAAGCACTGCTATCGACATCTACTGGTTTCAATTTTGAAATCTCTCCATGCCAGTGCCATTCTGTATAGCCTTGTACAATCCCGTTGCACATGATATGACTTTTGATTTCCTCACCAGTGTTGACTTTCAAGTTGTTACCGCAATGCCTACATGGACAGTAGAACCTATCTGTAGGTTTTTTCCTATGTTCCTCGACAGATCTAATAAACTGATCAAGACCAGATATAAACTCTGGGGTGCAACGATTACGAATGGACATCCATGATCTATCCATTCTATGATCCGAGAAAACAAGTATATATTAGGAAACAAGTATATATTAGGAAAAGATTAGGGTATACACTTACATCCTAAGTGTATAATGTGATGTCATTCTTATATATAATAAATGTGTACCACCTATCCCATCCATGAACACCTAATCTCACTAGTAAGTGTATAATGTGTATTGGGTTTTCAAGAAAATTTCGGCAGCATTTCCCCGTTGTTCTCTAAGTACATATGTACTTAGAGAACAAACGGGGAAATGCTACCGAAATTTTCTCGAAAACCCAATACATATTATACACTTACATCCTAAGTGAGATTAGGTGTTCAAGAACAGTCCCAAACCGGGGACTATCCAAGATTTACTCCTAATGAGTCAATCTTGGACGGGTTTCTAGGCCAACAAACACATTTGATGTCATTCTTATATATAATAAATGTGTACCACCTATCCCATCCTTGAACACCTAATCTCACTAGTAAGTGTATAATGTGTATTGGGTTTTCGAGAAAATTTTGGCAGCATTTCCCCACTGTTCTCTAAGTACATATGTACTTAGAGAACAAACGGGGAAATGCTACCGAAATTTTCTCGAAAACCCAATACACATTATACACTTACATCCTAAGTGAGATTAGGTGTTCAAGAACAGTCCCAAACCGGGGACTATCCAAGATTTACTCCTAATGAGTCAATCTTGGACGGGTTTCTAGGCCAACAAACACATTTGATGTCATTCTTATATATAATAAATGTGTAACACCTATCCCATCCTTGAATACCTAATCTCACTAGTAAGTGTATAATGTGTATTGGGTTTTCAAGAAAATTTCGGCAGCATTTCCCCGCTGTTCTCTAAGTACATATGTACTTAGAGAACAAACGGGGAAATGCTACCGAAATTTTCTTGAAAACCCAATACACATTATACACTTACATCCTAAGTGAGATTAGGTGTTCAAGAACAGTCCCAAACCGGGGACTATCCAAGATTTACTCCTAATGAGTAAATCTTGGACGGGTTTCTAGGCCAACAAATACATGTGTTGTCATTCTTATATATAATAAATGTCTATAAACTACAGGCAACATGGTTAATCCTAATCAACAGAGCATTATTAAATAATAAATCAAGAAATCAATAGTTTCAAACAAAAGGTCTAGGAATCTTTACTAGACATTATATGTATCCCTAATCATCATATTTAACATACTACATTATTATGAACATCCAGATTAGATTAAGATCATACTATGTTATAACCATTGGTTTAATGACCCTATATGCGCATGTACATGTTTATCAACTTTAAAACCCTATAATTCATGAAATCATTCTAATTCAATTTAATATGTTGGGATCACATAATTATATAATGACATGAGAATATATAGAAGAATCATAATTAACATGATTAACAACATGCTCATCAAACTAGGGTTTTCTTGAATATCATCTAATATTTGTGTACTAGACATTATATGTATCCCTAATCATCATATTTAACATACTACATTATTATGAACATCCAGATTAGATTAACTCTAATCAAATACATTACATGCATTTTTATCACAACAATTTAATCGATGCAAAAAAAAAGTAGAGCAGCTAGCAGCGGGAAGACCAATCTTGTCAGAGGGAAGAAGGTAGAGGCTCCGGTGGCTCTGGCTGGAGGAGTAGCTAGCAGCGACGACGGTGGAGGAGCAGCTAGCAGCGAGGCTGGAGATGATGGTTGCGACGGCGCGACGGCGGTGAAGGAGCACCAGGGGCGTGGCGACGCCTAATCTCAGGCGTGGCGGTGCCTAATCTCAGGCGCTGGCACTGGAGCAGCAGGGGCGGCGGAGAAGGGAAGAAGGTGCAGGAGTGGCGGCGGAGAAGGGGGCGCCGGAGAAGAAATCGCCGGAGAAGAAATCGGCGGCAGAAGAGAAGAAAAGGTAATCGACTCGCAATGAAACAGAAGAAAGGGGAAGAGTCGGGCGATCGCGGGTAATAAAGTTCCCAAATAGCGTCGGTTGTTTCAAACAACCGACGCCTAAACCTCTTTAGCGTCGGTTGTTTTAAACAACCGACGTCCAATTGGATGATATTTTCACGAAATTTTTTGGCGGGAACCACTTTCAGCGTTGGTTATAAACTAATAACCGACGCTGAAAGTGACACTTTTCGCGCAAATTTCCATCGCACATACGTGTCGGTTTTTTATCTACATAACCGACGCTGAAAGTGACACTATTTTTTTTGCTCGAAAATTGGATTTCGCGGGCGACTTTAAGCGTCGGTTTTTTATAAACAACCGACGCTGTATTCAAAGCGGTACCCGTGTCTGGCTGGTCTTCGAATATAGACGTCGGTTTGCCTAAATAACCGACATCTAATATTATAGGCGTCGGTTTTCCTAAAGAACTGACGCCCAGAAAAGCGACACTGAATGCTGTTTCTGTAGTAGTGTAAGAGCCTAAGTGATTTTCGTTGGTATAAAGATGTATTCCTTTCTAAAGTTTAATAATTTTAGATTGTAATTCTATTGTTTGGAAAGAAAAGTGTTTACATGCTTTATTTGCTGAAAAGGTTAGAGAACATATTAGACAAGCATGTAATAACATGGTCCCTGTAGAACACAAATCCTATGGAGAATTAATACAAATAGTAAACCAAACAGGATTATCTCTTTGTAATGACAAAAAAAAAGGTAAATTAAAGAAAAAACAAACTAAATAGAAGGAAATTAGGAGACTTTTGCTATCAATCTTCTTGTGAAATAGATTTACCAAGGTAAAAGAAAAGGCACAAAACCTACAAAAAGTTAAGTGAACATGATAAAAAAAGAAGGTTTATAAATGAAGAAAACTAACAAGACAAGCAAAAGACAAGAAAAACATAACATGTTATAATTGTATTCAAAAGGGGCATTATGCAAATAAATGTTTCAAATGAGACTTCAAGAAAAAAGCAAAGGAATTATGACTAGAATAAAAAAGCATTACTCTTGAAGAACTTGATACTTTTGTTAGTAAACTAAATCAAAATGAATCCTCAGGATCAGAGAATGAAGAAGGATGTTTATGTAATTACTATATAATGAAACATCATCAGACAAAATTAATGTTTTAACTAGTGAGTAACAATTTATACTTGAAAACATAGATTCCATCCAAAATAAACATGAAAGAAACCCAAAACTAGCAACATATCTCGATATGATTAGAGATAAAAAAATCTACTAAAATGTCAAAAACAAAAGGCAACCAGTTCGACTCATTTGATCATGTACATAGAAGAATTGGACATGAAAAAACTAATGAAAAACAAACTTATTTAGAAGATTTGAGTAAAGAACAAAATAAAATAAAAACATAAATTGTTGAACTTAAAAATAAGATTTAAACTCTTCAAAAATACATGTATGAAAAAGATAATGATGATGAAGATGATGACAAACATACATATAATACAATGCCTGGAGAGTGCTCATACAATAACCAAATTGAGGAATCTAAGGGCGAGAATGAAGATTCCTTTGTTAATAATCGTTAAGAATTCTTCAAAAGAAATGGAAAGGAGAAGTTATTATACAAGTTAATGCCTTTACTATAAAAAGAATATCTTTCTTTAATCAAGAGCTGATGTTAGTTGTATAAGAGAAGACCTTATACCAACAAAATATCATGAAACAACTAATCATCATGTTAATTCTGCAACAAAACATAAACTCAAAGTAAAGCATAAAATTTCTGAAGCATACGTATCTATCAACAATGATATTATCAAAACATCATTTGTCCTTCCTCAAAATATAACTGAGGATATTATCATTGAGACAGCTAAAACCCTTCACATATTAGTTAATGAAAGAGGGGTTAATGCAATATTATTAATAACTTTATACTTTTGAGTTTGCAAAGAAACATGAACTTGAGTTTAAAGAAAAAAAGGTATGCATTAGATTACAAGGATCAATTTATTAATATGCTATAAAAAACCACGACAATAAGTTTTTCTAGTAATTTGTTTTGTTTGCATATTTGACTAAAATAATAACTCCTTATACTCAATTATAGAAATATGTTTGTATCAACATCAAAGATCTATATCCAAGAGGTATATTCACAATCAAGTATTTCCACCAAAGAAGGTAACAACGAAATTGAAGTTGATTTCCCAAACAAAAACATATCAAAATTTATATTCAAAACACTAATACATGTGATAACCTTAGAAAATGAGAACTTATCTAAAGATACAAGAAGTTTACTACAAAATTACCTACCCGATAAATATAAATTTATTCCAACTATGTTTGGAAAGAATCACTACTATTACAAAAAAGATTCTCATAGAAACATGTATTGCAAAAATATTTTATAATTTTGGATACAAATCAACAAAGAAAATGATATATTTTTCTTAGTTAAAATTTTAAAAAATTATCTCTCTTTCAGATTGGAACAATGAAGGAAATTCTAATATTCCAAAAAGATTTAAAGATAAACATCATCCCCAATACTAAAATTATTGGGATTATCAAAATGCTTGGAAAAATGTTTTATGTATTCAAAATAGTCAAATGATTCATCCCTGGTTCATTAAATGGTCATATAGGATAAACCTACCAAATTGGTTCTTCTACATATTTTGGAAAAATTATGGAGCTACACGGGAAATATTCCCACAAAAGATTAATAGCTATATTCCATTATGTGAAAGTCTAGCTCAAAAAGATATTAAAATATTAAGGTGTTGTTGTTCTTGTGGAATCCCGTGGATGATGCAATGGAAATGGGAAAAAGAAGCCGATGCCTTTCTATCCTACCTAGGAAGGCAAGTACTAATTAATGGTGGGATAAGTTCAACATTGACCCTATTTTAAAAGGGAAATATAATATCTACCCCAGTTTCTGATTATCTTATTCATCAAGAAACTAAAAAGGACCTCCAAGTAAAAAATTAAAATAATCAAAAAAGTCTCTCATAAAAAATAGTAACAAAGAAAATTCTCAACTTATTATATTCGATGAAATTTTAGGTCCAGAAAATTTTCTAATTTTTGATCTTACTCAAGCAGAAAATAATTTTGAAAATGGAGGCGATTGATACAAATTACTCACTTAAAAATAGTGGGTAGAAAAAACTTTATGACATATTTCTAAACATAAAAGTAAATATGTCTCAACGTTTTCTAAACGAAAGATTTCCTCTACTAAAGACAAAGGAATCTCTTTCCTTTAGAAGAAGACAAAATGCATTTGTAAAAATTCAAAATTGAAAAGCACAAGTGGCACATTAAAAAGGAAGACGAGGACATCTGTCAATAGTCATGAAGATGAAAGAATAAGGGGCAAACACAACAAATTCTGAACAATCCATCAATAAGAAACACTTATCAGAGACACAAAAATTCAAGAAAGCAAGTTGCAAGCTGAGAAACTTTGTTGAATCCATCCAAAAGGCCTATAAAGGGCAAAGAATTTGACGAAGAGTTGCAAGAGATACAACACTCTTCCAACCAAAGAGATCCCTTTGCTTATTGTCCTTTGATCTTGTAGTAAGAATAGCCATAGTTCGAAATTCTCTCTACTTAGAGAATTTCTAAGTGTTGTAATCCTTCCTCCACCTTCCATATGCTCTCTACTTTGTAAGGGTCACCTAAGATGGTCCATATAAAGGAGGACATTGTAAGTAAACCTCATGATATTAGTATATTTTTACAAGATGTTGTGAAGATGTTTTCTTATGCTTGGTCGAATACATCTGTTTTAGTACTTTGAATATGATGAGATCTTATATAGCTAAATACCTCATTTTATATATGTTGATCTATTTTCTTATATGTTAATGCATACATGATATACATTTTTCATCTACTTCCACAGGGGTGTACATATTTCACACTACCCCAGGTGCATTTCTAGTTCCATCGTTGATTAGTCATGTACTTAAAGACCCTACATATGTTATCAAATACTACTCTACTGTATTTAAATATTTTGATAAAGCAAAAAAGAGCGTGATTATAGCTCCCTTCAATGTTGAGTAAGTTAGTTACTTTGGTTAAAATTTTGACTTAAGAAATTTCATTGTGGATTTTTAGTTTTACTTTGTTTGTCTTCTTTTTACTCAGGAATAACCATTGGGTGTTGTTGGTTATTGTCCCCATGACACTAATTGTGTATTATCTAGATCTTGGATTATTCATGTGAGTAATTTTTTATATTTATATTTGTTAACATATATTATTACATGATTATTTATGAATACCATTCAATGTGTTACAGTAATGTATAGGGCTTTAAACGATTTCAAAACGACTAGAGGAAATGTGGACAAGAAAAAGAAATCGATAATTTTACTGAATGTTGATGTAGTTTTCTTGTTCCAATGCATATGCATTCCAACTATGCTTACTTTAATTTATCAAGTTTTGCATGTTGAAGTTTATAGTGTCCTATACAAGATAATGGTTGGGCATGCATATAAAACATGATGTGGTATATGAACATGACTGTCAGATATAGGGCACTTGACATCAACTGCGTACAAAATGTAATATATATAATCTTAATCATCATAAGTAGATAGTCTCATTTGATAAAATAAAAATATCAAACTTTTTAACTATATATGTCCTCTTTGTAGGTGTTTGAAATAAAAAGGCCCTATACAATAGAAGAACTAAATGAGATACAAGAACAATGGGCAGAAGCCTTCATTAATGATGTGAACTTTAAATTTGATTGGGATAAATATTGGGTTTCTTAAACTTTGATGCAATTATTTCTATATACACATGGTTCTTATGACTTCTTACAACTTTAAATTTGTTGTGAGCAAATTGTTCGTGCATGTGTGAATAATGCATATATACATGTGTGTGAATGTGAAGATGAGTGAATGCAATGATAATTGTGCTTCTACATGTCATGAAAATGGAATTAGTGCATGTGATGAGAATGGAATTAGTCCTTGTGAATGAAGTATCATGTGTGTGAATGAATGTGAAGATGAATGAATAGAATTATGTTTGTACATGTGATGATAATCGAAATGCAGAATGAATCTTGTATGTGGGTGGATTGCGTTTGTTATTGTAGGTTTTATAGGTTTGTTGGCCTATTGTTAAGCTGAACACAAGATGGAACATGTAGTTCAGAACTGTAGGTTCTGCATCCTGCTAAATAGCTAGATAGCAGGTCTGCATACCTACTATTTAGAGAAAAAATCCTTTGTTGTTGGTTGTTACAAACAAACCAAAACTATAGGTTTGAGTCGTTGGTTTTAGACCTAAAACCATCATTATAGGACTAGAGTAAAATGGTCATGCTGGACAACACAATCATAATCATCTTTTTTAAGATGCTTTCACTTTATCTCTTAGTCGTCATTTGTATATGATGTAAATGATGACTTAGATGCTAAATAATTGTTAGTTTGGTTTGTAAATTAATGACTTAGGAGCCTTTAACAGTTATAAATGACACTTGCTATGGCTTTACGACATCAGTTTTGGTTCCTAAGCTGACAACTCCAACTCCTTCCTATCTCAATTTATTATATCATAGCAACTGAGGCTAGATCTTAGTCCTTGGTTTGCGCATCCTCAAATAACCAACATCTTAGACATGTGACTGTAATGTTGCCCACTTAAGTATCATTATGAAATTGATGTTATAAGGTTGGTTTAACTAATGCTAGAGGTAGTTGTTGTACTAATGGTCCCACTTTTCAAACACACACACACACACACACACACATATATATATATATATATATATATATATATATATATATATATATATATCACTAAGATGAATCATTTTTACTCAAGGGTGATGTTACAATATGTTAATTTTTGCAATTAAAGTAAATGAAACATCATGAATTAATTGGAAACAGTTTCATGCATAGTTTTTAGACATGGAAACTACAACTTGTTCATCTTGAAATGTAAATCTAATAAGATAGGCTTGAAATAAAAAGAATAAGCATAATGTAAAAGATATCTAAGAGTCTGGATCAACTTAGTAAATGACACCCCGCCAGGAAAAGCTTGAAAACCTTCTAGTTCTTGATTTCCATTTCTATCCTTCAATTTCTCTAAGTCCTGAAGGCATCCTTTAAAGCTTGGGAAACATCCATGTAGGCCAGTAGATTGTGTACCATGCCACGAGATAGGAGGTTAACCTATGGGATTCCATGATAGGGAAGGTCAACAATGGACAAGCAACGAGTCATAGGATAATATGCTTAGAGGAACTATACGACAAGCTAGCAATGCAAAGCGGAAGGTGAGGCACTTAGGAACCTTACTCGTCAATAGATTTCACTGAAGGGGGAGGGAATGGTAGGGAAAAAGTAGTACTTGTTGAAGATGCAAGTCAAGTAGGATGTGATGTTTGGAGGGACAAGAAGCATAATTGATAGAGTAGGAGAAACTAGTGGGGGCCAGCAGTGGTCGGGATTGTTTTATATGGGAAAGCGATGGCCTGTGGTAGTCTATGCATATTGGGGGTGTCAAGGAGAGGGAAGCATTAATTGGATGTTTCTTATAAAGAGAGAGAGGGGGTGAGTGAGGGATTGGTTCATTTGGAAAAGTGAGATATATTGGATGCCAAAAGAATCTCACAAAACATCAAGAGATGGGCAAGAACGAGATCGAGAAAGAAACGACATGTAATTGTGTCTATATCCGTAGTTAAAATGGAGGTGGAAGATTAATTAATATACATAAGATCCCGATCGCATGATGTGGATGGTGGGAAAGTAAAAGGAAAAACTCATGACATGGAAAATCCAGAACTTTGTTGTATTGCATTGCATTAATTGATTTCTTAATTAAATCCTAAGTAAGCTATATAGAAAATTTCCTAATTGAATTGGAGGGTGAAACATTGTTAAATGAATTCCAAATTTAGACCATAGACTAATTACAAGCTTTAGATTCTTCCAATCCAATTATATTTAGGCTTTTAATGAGTTTTGTCGATAATTACCATGTTGGCCATTTTACCTGATTATAATGCATTAAAGGATGAGATAATGTGAAAATATTTTCCTTTATTATTTCTTTAACTCTTAAAAATGATATGAGAAATGAATATTCTCTTAATATTTAAGTTATATTCCTTTTCACATCTTCTAGAGAAATTTTCATGAAAAGAGAGAATAAGAGAAGTTAATTTTGTTTTCTTCATATGTAAACAAAAGAAAAGAGGAAGTTAATTATTGTTTATCCAAGTAACTTATCTCATATTTTTTTTATATTAGTGCATAGGGGAAATCATCATTCCTTTTTGTAATATGAGGAGAAGGAGAGAGAAACAAGTTAATGATACTATCTTTGTATGTTAAAATCTATAAAAGTGAAAAGGGAATCTTCTTGTTGAAGTTAACTTATTCCATATTTTCAAATTCTACTCCTTTTATATTCCTCTTCTATTTCTTTTAAATATTTAGAAGGAGAAGAGAGAGACAAAAGAAAAAGGAAAATAATATCTGTAAATATGTGTTAATTGCAACATGTAATGAATATATAAGAGAAAAAAGTATTTGAAGCCTCATTTTATTTTTCTCACTTCATTATCTTATAACAAATTCCTTGGTATTTTAACCATTAAACCCCTCATTTATTGCTATTTAAGAAAACCCCATTCTTAGGTTTAAATTAGTTTTGAAAATTTGGGATGTTATAGTGACATCTAGTTGAAACCCTCACTTAAGTGAGAATATAAATTTCAAACCCCGCACATGAGAACAAGAAGAACAAAATTTGAGAAGGTCAGAAGGAACAAATGTTGTACGTCCACATGAGAAACAAAATAAGCCACAACTACAAGCTTACCATTCAACATTCAATTACTAAATGAATTATTACATATTAATATTTCATATTGAATGAGAACATTTTGCATATGCACATACTATATTCTATACCATGATCATCTAAATGATAGTTCCACAAGTACATCTACTTTCCACATAACTCCAAACTATCAAGCATATTCAAAGATAGATCCACCTATACATCTACATGCCACATAAAATCATAGTATGGTACATGGATGCACAAATGTGTTGAGTACACAACTTGTAAATATAGAAAACCAATTTATGTAATATTGTTGGAAGTAATATGTATAACAAAAACATTCTTGGAAAAAATCTTTATCAACAAAATACAACACATATTTTAGGAACATTTATTTATATATCATCTATGCATTTTACTACAAAATGGATAAATCCATTAAGGTCTATATACTTACCAAAGAGATTGATGAATCACAAGAACTATGATAACTAAAAAGATATCATCATCTGATATAATGGAACCAATATATATTGTTTCATGAAAGTTACATTTATGAAAATAAAGGAATGTAACATACAACAACACTTATTTCATTCATTATCCTATGAAAAATCTTTTGTACGCACAATATACATGCATACAATATGATAGGTCAAGTGGTAAGTATACCATGATCAAGATAAACTGGCATTCACATTCTTGAATTTAACTACAACCTTGGTTGCCCCTGATTAAAAGAATATTATACATACCATCATTAGATTCTTAGTATTAATACTAATGACATTGATTTAGGGTTTATACTAGTTAATATAGTTAACCTCATTATTGTTTCTAAGATTTTAGTTACTGATATTAAATTTTAGTTCATATACATATCATATCATCTGTTTTAATTCAATAATTAATTGCATGTGCCCATTAACCCCATTTTTTACATGCATTTCAACTTATGTTTCAACCTCATATCAGACCATAATTTGTTATCATGAATTTTTAGTAAGTAACTATTGATAAACTTGCTAATTATTGTCTAGGTACTGATATGAGGCCACTTTAAAAGTATATTCAAGAATGTTGTCCCTTTTCAACTAGATGAGGTAGATGCATGACTATATGCATCAACATCATTATTATTGACTCTATATGAGTTACATATTGTTGGTAAGATATGCCCATAGAACAAATCATGTGATGATTGAAAAGGCATATACCATAAAGGATTTAATTTATACTCATAAAGGCAAGCTTCCAATTCATTATGTTTCACTCAAGCATGAGATAATGAGGAAAAATTATGAATTTCTAAAGAATTACAATACTCAATGATGTATGTCTTCAAGTACGTGACTTGGAAGGATGATATCATACAAATGTTAAGAGTATGTACATTTTTATTATGTCCCTAGTCAATTGTTACTGTGGAAGGAAGATAGACACCAACAACACACAAGACTAGAGTGTGGGTTGGTTGATGACATAATCTCATTAGCCATTATATGGAAATATCAAACCAAGCACACAAATACATGTTAGGGAACAATGCATTCGATTAACCCACCTTGAGAGTGACACATGGAAACCATCATATGGTAAGTCATAGTCATCTCACATAGTGAAGGTGGTGATTGTGATTGTTAGACCTGAAATCACTACACTTGTCACATGCCATTGGGTATGCTTCGACATTATCAAATGCAGTCGTGAAAGATGGGTTGTTATAAAGGTGATGATTAGGTGACTTTGACACATGGGGATAGACTGTGAGTGATAGATATGGGATTTGTCCCTCCTACCAGAGTATTATATCCTTGCCACTTGATAAGCAAGACTGAGAAATGCATGCGCATGCACATGTGAATCAATATATGATATTGAGGTCATATCATCTAAGACAGTCTGCTATTGGTTCATGGAACATGGATTGAAAATTAAGAGGATGATGAATCCATGCCTTGAGTTCACTCCAGATATCAAAGACAAAGGAAGTATACAATCACTGCAACACCTTACACATATTGTAGGTTGAAGTTGTTCTCCAACTTTCCATTCACTTGGGTAGCACTGATGTGTGATGAGGCACCACTCCTTTCTTGTGATGTCATAAGCTAGTTATGAACATTCACTGCCAACATGATATGATACCTATAGTGTCACACACAAAGAAACTCATCTAGAAATGAATTTTATCTTGAATAATGATTGAACTGATTATTAAAGTTTTTAAGTATTCATTTCATGCAACAGATCAATGGATTGGATGACTAGACTACCAGATGACCATCTCACTGTGTGAGATGGCCATTTGGGAATCCAAATGGGTGTCTCAAGTGTTGAGACAGCCGTTAGGCTAATTAGAGTTTTAATTAGCTTAGTTATGCCCTTGGACCAACCGATTCAATGTGATTGAACTTTCTGACTCATCTTAGACTCACCAGACAACCGTCTGGGTGAGTGAGATGGGCATCTTGCTTGTGTGAGATGGCTCAATTGGGGCAATGAACATTCTAGATGTTTCTTGAATTGTTTTGATTGCACATTATTTGGGGTGCAAGGAATTAATATGTGATATTAATTTGAATTGAAATTGCCAACTTCGTGTGCGACTGAGAAACTACCAAACAGTCATATGGCAGTGTGAGACGACCATTTTGTGTGACTAGACGGTTGTCTAGGTCACCAGATGGCCATTTTAGTTGTCACAGGTTACAAAAATTCAAGATCTTTCGGTCCCTTTCACTCTCACACAATCTCATATAGACTGGAACTGTAACCCTGGTCTCTACTATAAATAGAAGGGTATTGCAGGCTTTCCAAAACACAACATAAATAAGTGAAAATTAGTTCCTATAAAAATTGTTGTCGTCTCTGATTGTGGAAATAGAGAGATCCCAAGCAAGTCCTACCTGACAGGGGAGTGATAGCTATGGGAGAGAACAACTGATAGTTGTCATTGTGGGAGAGCAAGTTGGTGGCTAGTATGACAACAGGAGGGACAACTCCTTTACGTCTGTTCTAGTTGAACGATGAGAGTTTTAGTTGATCTGTGTGGACTAATCTAGAGACAGGAGTTCTTTGGCTGCTTCTAGGAGAGCAACTACATCTTATAGTCTGTGGTGAGACTACAAGAGCAATGTGGAAGTTGTTTGTGTTCATTGTGAAGACCATGAGCTGCACAACCACCATGCAAGGGAAACCAGTTTAGAGTTGCATTTAAGTGAGTTGTTGTCGATGAAATTGCTCCAGGACCAGGTATAACTCATTAAACCATCCTTCCTATTTCATAGTAGTTGGTGCAATATTGCTGTTAGGGAATACGAATAGATAAAATTTTTGTTTCTGCTATTATACTATGCGCATGTATTATCTGATCCACGTCAATTTAATATGTTTTAGGATAATCGATATGATCAAATTTTTGTCTTAATTGTTTATTTATTTCATATTATGTTAATATTTAAACTATTTCATATGGATATTTGATCAAAAGACCACATAATCCAAAACCAATATATATGTATATATAAAAATATACATAAATATAAATATATATATATATATATATATATATATATATATATGGGTATATCTTCGCTACCCGTGCATCAATTTTGTAATGGGATGACACATATATGTAATGAGACAACCAAATTTGTAATGAGACAATCGAAATTGTAATGCAAAAACTCATTTTGTATTACATCGTTGTTACAGTAATAAATATATATTTATTACTGTAACAACGCTGTAATACAAAACGAGTCTTTGTATTACAATTTCGGATGTCTCATTACAAATTTGGATTGTCTCATTACAAATGCATACCTTCCCATTACAAAACTGATGCACGGGTAGCGAATCTTAGTTACCCGCACAGGTAAAGAAGATATACCCATATATATATATATATATATATATATATATATATATATATATATATATATATATATATATATATATATATATATATATATATATATATATATATATATATATATATATATATATATATATATGGGTATATTTTTGCTACCCGTGCGGGTAACTTAGATTCACTACATGTGCTTCAATTTTGTAATGGGATGAAACATATATGTAATGAGACAACCAAATTTGTAATGAGATGACCGAAATTGTAATACAAAAACTCATTTTGTATTACAACGCTGTTACAGTAATAAATATATATTTATTACTGTAACAACATTGTAATACAAAATGAGTCTTTATATTACAATTTAGGTCGTCTCATTACAAATTTGGATTGTCTCATTATAAATGCATACCTTCCCGTTACAAAACTGATGCACGGGTAGAGAATCTAAGTTACCCACACGGGTAGCGAAGATATACCCTATATATATATATATATATATATATATATATATATATATATATATATATATATATATATATATATATATATATATATATATATATATATATGAAAAATACACACGTCTCCCTAAAGGTGGTTTAGATGGTGGTTGTACTGTGTAGTTATGGCCTAAATCCTACATCTATGTGTGGTTGGATGGATTGGTTCCTATTTATATTGAGCTACGTATCGATCCTCTACCTCCCTCTTGCCAATATAAAGTTAATGCTTTCCTATCTTTGATCCCCTCGAATGTGTTGACTTAAGAGTTATACATTTTCCATATTTTGATAATGACAACTATTCCATTCCTATGTATCTAATATGTTTGTTCAAGATAGATTTCAGGCTTTAGGTACATGAAAAGGATCAAATTACACAAGCACTAGCTTGTTCAAGTTCAAGTCAATTGCAATGCAAGTGTGTAATTTGGGAAATTACTCCAAATGACCTTAGATGATTTTTGTAATCACTTGTATTGATGATAATGTAGAGAAAAGTACTGGCAAAGTCCTAGAGGCTGACCAATCTAGGTAGTGGACTGACTCTCTCCTAGTTTGGAAATGGAACCACTCTACATGACCTTGTCAAGTGCTTTCTATCAACTCCTCTCATCCTTGCTATGCTTGTTAGTTAGGACTTCAAATTGAACTTAAGCTATTGGCTTTAATTTTATTTAAATTGAAGGTCTAATCTATCTTGTGATAATTTTTGAAGCTCTATTCACCCCCCTCTAGAGCCCAAGATCCAACAAGTGGTATTAGAGCCAAGGATATTCTCCAACAATCTCATATGAGATGAGAAGATGGGAGACAACCTACTTGGTTCTCTCAACCTAAAGGGAGGCTTCTCCATGCGTCCTCCGGTCTTTTATGGAACCAACTTCCTCTATTGGAAGAGGTGTATGTAGTTCTACATTCAAGGCATGAACTTTGACATGTGGAAGGTGATGGTCACACCTTACAAGGAGCCAACTGGAGCTTTTGGAACATAGAGTGAAGTTGCTCTCAAAGAAGCCCAACTCAATTCTAAAGCCATAATCATCCTCTATGCAACCCTTATCCCAACATAGTTCAACCTGATCTCATCTTGGGACATTGCCTATGAGATTTGGGAGAAATTGTGCATCACCTATGAAGGCACAAGGCAAGTCAAGGAGGCCAAGATCTACATATTGAACAACATTCTAGAGAACTTCAAGATGGGCATGAAAGAAGGGATTTCAAAGATGTACTCAAGACTCAATGTCATCAGTGGGCTAACTACATTGGGAAACACTTTGGATAGAGTGTAATCGACTCCATGATCTTGAGGACTCTACTAAGGAGATGGGAGTCAAAGGTCCCCTACATTGAAGAAGTGAGGAGCCTTGGTGAAATCCCAACCAAAGAGCTCATTGGCAACCTCCAAGCCCATGAGCCAAGGCTTGATAAGTAAGAAGAAGAAGAGAAGCAAGAAGAGAAAGAAGCCAAGAAGATCAAAGATAGTGTTTTCAAAGCACAAGTAGAGGTTGTCATACTTCAAGAACAACTTTCTTGCCAGACTTGTCCTTCCTCCTCTAGTGTAGATGATGTCCCAAGTGAGCATGAAGCTAACTACATCAAGGGAAAACACTTAAAGGGAAAGCAAGCCTCCTCCTCTTCCACTCCTAGATGCTACAAGTGTGGGCAAAAGGGACACTACAAGAGTGAATGTCCCAAGTCAAGAAAGTCACACCACAAGGGTGGATCAAAGAAGGAAGAATAGTACAAGAAGGAGATCAAGTACAAAATAAAGGATAAGAAGGAGAAAAGACACAAGAATGCAACTTGGTAAGCTTCATCTTCAAGCAGCTCAAGCTCCGAAGAAGATGGAGAGTGCCACCTTGCACTCATGGCCTCTACTAGTGAAGAAATTGGTGATGTAAGTGAGGTAAGTTTGCATGATTTATCTAAGGAAGCTGTTATTTATATACTTATCTCTACCCATTCATCTTTTGCTAAATCTGAAAGAAAACGGTTAGGAGAAATCATTGATGATCTATATGCTAAACTTGAAATTCTTGAGCTGAATGAGAAATATAATCTTGAGAGTATTGATAATTTGTAAGGGCAATACCTTGATCTTGAGCTCCAATACAATGGGGTTGAAGTTGAGAATGGTATCTACCTTAAGAATATTGAAAATCGTAAGGAAGAAAACCAAAATTGCCTTAAAGAGCTTGAAATAGTTAAAACTGAAAATGCTGAATTTAAGCTCCTTATTGATGCTCATAGAGAAGAAAGAGATGTTTACCTTAAAGAAATCTAAATGCTTAAATCTGAAAATGCTAGGTTTCTTGGTCAAGTAAATGACATATTTTCTAGACCTTTATTGCCTAGTGCTAATGTTGCTTCTATCTCTCTTCAAAAGGATCCATATTTAACTAAATCCTTATGTCTTGAGGCTGATCTTGTTCATGCTAGGGATGACATAGCTAGATTATCTTATACCATTATCTCTTTGAATGATGATAACCATAGATTGAGAGCATCCCTATAGAGATTCCTCAAAGGGAAAAACTCCCTAAATGAAATCCTTGACCATTCTACCAAACAAAGTGGTACAAGTGGTTTGGGATTTATAGGGGGATCATCAACGGGAAAGAGCAAAGCCAAAGGTAAGAAAAAGAGCAAGGATACCTCTTTATTTGTAGGAGAGTCTTCTGACACTAAGAATCCTATGGTTTGTTCTTAATGCAAGTGTGATGATCACCACTCTACTTATTATCCTTACAAGGCTAAGGGGACCAACCCAAAGATGAAATGGGCCCCCAAGCTAAATCCAAATCCCAAAGTTTGAGTTGGGAACCGACATTATCCTTTCTTGTAGGAAAAAGGAAGATGGATTGTTGATAGTGGCTGCACTAAGCATATGATAGGTGATATAAGCCATTTCAAAAACTTCACCAAAAATAAAGGACAATTGGTCAACTTTGGGGACAATAAGAAGGGTAAAGTCAAAGGTAATGGTGATGTAGGTGAATCCTTATGCATCAAGAATGTTCTCTTTGTGGATGGCCTACATCAAAATTTAATTAGTGTTAGTCAACTATGTGATAATGGTTACCTTGTGTTCTTTATTTCCTTTGAATGCTTGAATCTAGATTCCCTCACCTACCAAGTTGTATATAAGGGAGCTAGAAGTGGTAATATTTATGTTATTATTCTTGACTCTATTAAGCTTGTTGTTGGTAGATGCCTAGTAGTCAACTCGAATGATATTTATCTTTGGCACCGCCGGCTTGGTCATGTAAATATGCATCAATTGAAGAAGTTGAGCAAAAAGGACTTTGGTCAAGGGACTTCCCAAATTGGATTTTGAAAAGGATGAGGATTGCCAACCTTGTACCCAAGGAAAGAAAACCAAGTCCTCCTTCAAATATAAAGGAGTCCTTAGTACTAAGAGAGATCTTTAGCATCTTCACATTGATCTATTTTAAGCAATGAGAACTCAATCGCTTTGTGGTTCCAAGTATTTCCTTGTTATTGTGGATGATTTTTCTAGATATGCTTGGACCTTCTTTCTCTTTTCTAAAATTGATACACTTGATGTTTTCTCGATCTTTTGTAAATGAGTTGAGAATGAAGCTTCTTGCTGCATTGTTTCCATCTATAGTGACAATAGGGGGAGAATTCAAAAATGAGTTTTTTGAACATTTTTGTCAAGAATCTGGTTATGCACATGACTTCTCATCATCTCAAACACCTCAACAAAATGGGGCTGTAGAGAGGAAGAATATGTCTTTATAGGAGATGTCTAGGACCATGCTTCTAGATTATGATACTCCTAAGAAGTTTTGGGTTGAAGCTGTCAGTACCTTATGTTTGTGCAAAACTGGGTTTTTACTCACCCTTCTTTGAAGAAAACCCCCTATGAGCTATGGCGTGGTAGGAAGCCTTCTATCGAGTATCTCCATGTTTTCATATGTCCTTGTTTTGTTTTGAATATCAAAGATTCTCTTGACAAGTTTGATCAGAAATCTTACAAGGCTTTCTGTCTTGGATATTGAACTACTTGCAAGGCTTATAGAGTTTTTAGTGTTGATCTTGCGAAAGTAGAAGAATCCATAAATGTAAAGTTTATTGAGACTAACCCCTATATTACCAAAGATATTGTTCCAATCGATAATGTTGCAAGTGAAGTAATTCCTATTCTAAAAGAGCTCAACATCACCCAAAAGGGAAAAGAGGTAGCCACTCAAGAAGTTGAAAAAGATGATGAAAAGAAGGATTTAACCCCCCTAGTTTGCTAAGAATCATTTAAAGGAGCTGATTTTAGGTGATCCTTTTGAAAGAGTGAAGACATATACTACATTCAACAAAGAACAAGCCAACAACACCTTCATCTCACAACTCGAGCCTAAGAATGTTAAGGAAGCTCTTCGGGATGACAAGTGGATCCTAGCTATGCAAGAAGAGTTGGAGAAATTTGAAAAGAACAAAGTTTGGACCCTAGTGCCAAGACCAAGTGATAGAAAGATCATTGGCACCAAATGGGTCTACCATAACAAGCTTGATGAAAGAGGCAAAGTGGTAAGGAATAAAGCAAGGTTACTGGCTCAAGGCTACAATCAACGGGAAGTATTGACTTTGATAAAACATATGCACCTGTAGCTAGACTTAAGTCCATTCATATGTTGCTTGCCTTTGCTAGTTATAAAAACTTGTTTCTGTATCAAATGAATGTTAAAAGTGTATTTTTGAATGGTACAATTGAGGAGGAAGTGTATTTTGCTCAACCTCCAGTCTTTGAACATGATAGTTTACCTAACCATGTTTATTTGTTGCAAAAAGCTCTCTATGGACTCAAACAAGCACCTAGAGCTTGGCATGAGAAATTAAAGAACTTTTTGTTATATCATGGGTATATCATGGCAAAGTGGATTGTACCTTATTTCTAAAGCACACTTCTAATAATTTTCTTATCATTCAAATATATGTTGATGATATCATTTTTGGCAGAACTAACCTTGATCTTTGCAAAGAATTTAGTGATCTTATGCAGAGTGAATTCGAGATGAGTATGATGGGTGAAATCACATTCTTCCCCAGCTTTCAAATCAAGCAAACAAAATATGGGAACTTCATCAACCAAGGCAAGTACACAAGTGAACTAATCAAGCACTTTGGGATTGAGAACACTAAGTCGATGGATACACCCTTGTCAAATACTGCCAAACTTGATAAAGATGAAGAAGGTGAGAAGGTAGATGAGAAGCTCTATAGAGGTATGATTGGAAGTTTACTTTACTTAACTACCTCCAGACCTAATATAATGTTTAGTGTTGGCTTGTGTGCTCTCTTTCAATCAAATCCTAAGAAATCACATCTTATAGTTGTTAAGAGGATTTTAAGGTAACCAAAATGCAAAATTTTGGACTATGGTATCCCAAGTCAAGGGATTTTACTCATACTGCTTATAGTGATGCAGATTATGCATGGTGCTTGATTGATAGAAAGTGCACAAGTGGCACTTGCTTTCTCCTAGGACTATGCTTGGTGTCTTGGTTCTTTAAGAAATAGAGCACAATGGAATTATCAACCATTGAGGCTGAATACATTTCAACCGGGAGTTGTTGTGCCTAGGTCCTATGGATGAAGCAAATGCTCTATGACTTTAATATTCATTTTGATGCTTCTCCTTTCTTTTGTGATAATACAAGTGCAATTAACTTGTCATATAATCCTATCTTGCATAGTAGAGCTAAACATATAGAGGTTCGTCATCATTTTCTCTATGATCACATTGCCAAGAAGGATATCTATATCACACATGTGGACATAGAAAATTAGTTGGCAGACATTTTCACTAAACCTCTAGCTAAAGAGCAATTCAACTTTATTAGATCAAAATTGCTTATAACTACTTTGAATGAATCTGATATGACTTCTATCTAGTTGTCATATATCCTATATGCTTTGTTTATGTTTTAATCATCTTTTCTTGCTAATATGCTAAAAATCCATTTTTCATGTTCATTTGGCCTTGTTTTTCTCTTATTTTTGGGTATTTTTCACAATTGCATGCTTTACCACAAAATAGTACCCAGTGATGAGTGATATGAGTCTAAGTATGTTCACCATACATAATGGACTTGAAAAATTAATTTAATTAGCACTCTATTGGCTAGAAACTGAGTTTCTTATGTTTAGGTCAGGTTGACCATCGGTCGAGTTGCCAACTCGACCAATCGGAGGCCATGAGCTTTTTAAGAAACCTTATCGGTCAAGTTTCTAAGTTCACATAACTCGAACGATGGCCAGGCTGGAGCAATATTAAGTTAGGTTTGGTCGACGATTCTCCCTCTAAACTAGAGAAAAGTCAACCGATTCCACCTCCATATTCCCTAAGCTCTCTACCCTTTCCCTAAACTTCCTCAACCTAGCCCTTATCTGACATAGATAGACCTCCCTTAACATTACCCCTTGCTAACCTAGGTCTATGGACATTTTTTGGTGGTGAGTTTTTAGCTCTTTCTCCCTCCTTCCTCTCTTTTTTGTCTCTATGGCATCCAATAGGAGGAAGAGGGCTTCCCCAGCTAATGCTCCATCTTCTTCATCCTCCTCCCACTTGATTCCTTTTGATGACACTCTTTTTGTCTCAAATGAGGCTATAAATAGGTATAAGGAGCTCCTTCCCTGGAATCCTTTCCCTTTTTGTGCCCTTTTTTAGCCTAGACATAGAAGACAAGAGGTCATAGATCAAGTAGTGGAGTTTCTTAATGTTCACCATCTCTCTGCCTTGGGTGTTGAATGCGCGTGCTACAACAATTCCATTACTAGCATGAAAGCAGTTCATGAATTCTATGCTAACTTGTATTGGAATTATGACACCCTTTTACCCCCACCTAATACTAAAGTAGTCCTCACATCCATGATAGCCAGGAAGAAATTCTAAGTCTCGGAGGATACCCTAAACATCTTCTTCTCAGGTACTGATGAGACTGAAACATGGCGTAAGGATTACCCTGAGTATTTTGACCTAGTTGAGCCTGAGGCCTTCTACAAGCAATATGATCTCACTCTCCCTGATATTCATAGATTCTTGAAGAAGCCTCAATTTTCTTATAAGAAGAAGTGCACCCTTCCCTCCTCTACCTTGGATTTCAAGAGATGCACCCTCACCCTAGTTGTTAATTGCAATATCCACCCCAAGAAGAATCAAATAGAGATTGCAGAAAACACTATGGTGATCATGTATTATCTCTTTGAGAATGTCATAGTCAAGTGGTCAAGATATATCCTCTACCATATGACCAACTTTGACTCAGGTAAGAACACCCATGGCACCCACCCTCCCTACCCTGCCCTGACTTATGGTCTATTTCAGCTTGCCACTGGCAACTCTCTTTTCCATGACTTTCGTTACAAACCTACCTAGAAAGGAGTTTGTATCAGTGAGACCACTCTTCAGAAGTATGTGCCTATCCTCTCCTCCATCACACATGGTTCCTCTATCTCTACCTCTACCTCCACCCGAGCTCCTCCACCACCTCAGCCTTCCCGACCTACCCGTGCCTCGTTCCATGTGTCAAATGAAACCCTTATGGTTTACATGATGCATTTATAGGCATACAACCTTCAAGTTCAGGAGCACCTGCATTAGGACTTATGTTCAATCATGTCCAACATGAACATGTCCTATTCACATCCCTACCCAACCTACCAGCCCTACCCTGGAGGTGATTATGCATCCTATGCATATAATCACTTTTACCCAACCCCTCCACCTGCATCTTCCGCTGCTACACCCTTTGATGCTGGTGGATCTACCCCTATTGTGTTGTCTTTTCCTACTAGCCCCTAGCCACTATTCTTGCTAGCCTCGGTAGTTTTGCTCCTTCCTTCCCACAGACCAATGAGATCCATGCTCTTGGCATGTCTTGGGATGAGCAGAATGCTCATTGGCTCGATCGTTGTTTTGGTCCCTCTGCTGATGAAGAGATGCCAGACGAGGCTGATGAGGAGGCTACTAATGCTGACGAGGCTGCTGGTGATGATGAGGATGATGGTGATGCATTTGATGATGATGGCTTAGATGGTTTTCCTAGTGACTCCGGTGATGAAGGAACTACTTGTGCACCTTCAGATGGAGATGATGACTACGAGCCTGATGCTAATGATTCTATGGATGATGTAGACATAGATGACCTAGATATCTAGTTTCTTTTAGTTTTCAGTCTAGTTGTTGATCATATATATCTTTCTAGGCTATTTTGTATTAGCAACATCTGGGCACATGTTATGAGTTGTACTATTTTTATCATCTTAGTTTTGAACTCTTTGTCTTATAGCTATTTTATGAGGACTTGCTTTCTAGGTTGTAATATTAATTCTATTCACTCTTACTCTTTTATTTACCATATCTCATGAGTTTGTTCCATGTTTTACCATATTTTGATTATGACTTAGACTGTTTGTTTCTCTTGTCTCTATTTGGTGTATGTTGTGCGATTGCTGTTATGAATATATGATTGGTTGTGCTTGGAGAAGACCTATTTCTGTGCTCTTCTACACCCGTCCTTTTTGATAATGTCAAAAGGGGGAGAGAACTTCGATGTTTGGAAGCTCAACCATATTGATTTTATTGCCTATGTGATCATTTTCTTGTTCATTATATGCTTTATCATGTGACTTGCTAAAGGACCATATAGTACATATGTGTTATATTGCTTTATGTAGATAGACTAACTCTACATGTTAGAGTAAGCATTGATTGAGGGGGAGCAATTCACATTGTTCAAATCTTGAATCCTCTTACAATTCACAAGGCAAAGGTATAATTTCAATATCCTTTTCAATATGATTGAGGAATGGTTTGTCATTGTCAAAAAGGGGGAGAATTTTGACTTAAGAGTTATACATTGCCCATATTTTAATAATGACTTAACCATTCCATTCCTATGTATCTAATATGTTTGTTCAAGATTCATTTCAGGGTTTAGGTATATGAAAAGGATCAAATTACAGAAGCCCTACCCTGTTCAAGTTCAAGTCAATTGCAATGCAAGTGTGCAATTTGGGAAATTACTCCAAATGACCTTAGATGATTTTTGTAATCACTTGTATTGATGATCTGACTTGTAACTAAGATAATAAAAATATTAGGGACACTTATTACCAAGGTTTAATCACTAAAAAGTCAACTTAGAAATTTTTTCAAAAGGTTGTTCATCGGTCAAGTTGGAAACTCGACTGATCCTATGATGGATTTTCTGAAGATGACCCATCGATTGTGTTGTACACTCATAGAACTCGATTGACCTACTAACTAAGAAAAACTAATTTTAGCTCATCGGTCGAGTTTCCCAGAAAAAACTCGACCAATAGTTTGAAAATTGGATTTGTCTTTTAGTTGATCGGTGGAGTTACCTTTATTGAAACTCGACTGAATGTACTGTACGAGAAACACAAAAAAAGTGATTATAACCATTGGTGAGTTGTTTTGGGTGAAAATAGATTCGTTGCATTGTGGAAAATGGCTATATTTCGACCCTAAGTAATCCCACACTCAAGGGAACACCTCCTACTATAAATAGGACCCTTTGGAGATCATTCCAAGTTTTCTCATTCATTCTATTCTAAGTCCTTGATATAGTTGAGTGTGTTACAACTCCTTGAGCCCCTTTCTCTCTCTAGTTTACACTTCATTTTTTTATTATGAGTGAGATAGGCCTGTTGTAAGAGAGATACTCCCATGTGCATGTAAAGCTCTCATCTACTTCCTCTTCCCTACCCCTTTCCTCCATGAAGTAAAAGGTGAAGCAAGCTACTCTGAGTGAAGGTGGATTTGTTGTTGGTCTTCTTCAAGTTTTAAGAAGAGGTGAAGAGCTTCTCCAGGAGAAGGAGAAGGTAAAGGCCAAAGATACAAGAAGAGTAGAAAAATCCTTGAAGCAGAAGATTTTTCTAGAGTGGGTAAGACCTTAGAGAAGGATGAAGACTCTTGGCAAAGTGGGTAAGTCCTTGGTAAGGTGGAGTACTCTTGGTGCTTGGAAGGGTAAGTCCTTTGGTGGTCTTGTGTTGTAACTCTTATTGGTGATAATATAGAGAAAAGCACTTGCGAAGTCTTAGAGGCTGACCTCTCTAGATAGTAGACTGACTCTCTCCTAGTTTGGAGAGTGGAACCACTCTACATGGCCTTGTCAAGTGTTTGCTATCAATTCCTCTCATCCTTACTATACTTGTGAGTTTGGACTTCAAATTGCACTTAAGCTATTGGTTTTAATTTGATTTAATTTGAAGGTCTAATCTATCTTGTAAGAATTTTTGAATCTCTATTAACCCCTCCTAGAGCCCTAGATCCAACAAAATGTAACTCGAAGTTTCTCTTATTCAATGTAATAAAGTAGCAATATGATGGTTTTATTTCTTTAAATGATGAAGATGATGATCATCGTCGGTTGAGATGACTAGTTTGTGAGATGAGATGATCGTCTGTAGGACCATGGAGGACTTGACGATGGAACCAGACGACCTCTTAGTGAGGCCAACTGACCATTTGGAAGGAGTCCAAACATCGGTTGGATAGGAGGCCAGATGTCCATTCCAGTGGGTCCAGATGACTGTTTGGAAGGAGTCCAAACATTAGTTGGATAGGTGGACCAACCAACCGGCCAAGAGGCAAGATGATCAGTTTAAGGGTTGAACCGATCTACCTGGATTGACAAACACATGTCTATACCAACAATAGGTTCATATATGTGATGTGATGATTGACCTATGTGCTAGTAATTCCTTGTGGCTCCAAGGAATTACAAGTAGACATAGCCATAACCATCACTTTTTGCTTTGTATTGCACATTTGCGTTGTGGGATATAGCATGCATATGGTATGTACTATATATGTGGTAATTGAATACAGTCTATGCATATATATGACATATATAAAATCCCTCTATTAAACATATTAAGTATAAGATGCTTTCCAATAGAAATATATATGAAAAACTTGTTCGACCAATTGTAGGTTAAGCCAAAGCATGGTGCGCCGTCTACCTCATGGAAGTGTGATGGTAGTAATTTAGGTGCCACAAAAGTGGGGTACATTATTATCATATTGGCTATTAGGTCATGGTTAACTGGTTATTCTCAGAGTGTATGGTCCCAAAAGCATGTAATGATAATGGAAAGGAGTTTCTCATATCATATATCCAAGAGTTGCATATGATGAAATTGGGAAGTTTTCCTACCTAAATAGTCAGGTTGTGGGCGATCAACCAAAGCTGACTCATGACTTGATGAAATATGGATCTTACCTCATTAGAAAATTGTTCCCTACAATTTTCCAAATTGATACTTGAGGTTTGTCGGTTTGAAAAAAATAAAGAGAACATTAATTAATTAAAGACCCATTATCGCCCAAATTTTAATCAAATCAAATTAAATCAAAATGAGTTTTTGTAAAAATTGCAAATTATTTTGTAGAATCAAATGTCAACAAACAACAATCACTTTTCTGTACGATCAATCCTTTAGAAGGACAAATTTATTGGGAAAAATTTCCACGACTGGTTCAGGACACTGATAATTGTCCTCACATAGGAGTAAAAGCTTTATGTCCTGGAAACCCTTAAGCAGATGAACCACCTTAAAATGTGCCAAAGGATGACAAATATGCTTACAAGAAGCATACTGAAGATGCCATGCATGTCAAGTGTCTGATTCTATGCTCCATGAACTATGAGTTGTAGATGCAGCATGAGAACATGGATGCGATTGAGATGGTCACACATCTCATGAATATGTTCCAAGATCAAGAAAGATAAGTGACACATGTTGCCTCTAAGGCGTTGTTCAAGTGTAACATGGCAGAAGAAGATCCAGTAGGTCCTCATGTGCTCAAGCTTATTGGCTAAGTAGAGCACCTTGATAGAGTGGGATTCCCCTTGGGTCAAGAGTTTGCCACTGACGTGATTTTGCAGTCTCTCCCAGAGTCATATAGGCAGTTTCTAATGAACTACAACATGAACGACTTTGGCAAGTCATTGACAGAGTTGCTGGGCATGTTAATAATAGTTGATGGACAGATGAAGAAAGACAAGCCCAAGTCTGTGATGATGATTGACCAGACTAAATCACGCATTCAAAAAGGAGTAGATCTAGAGTATTCAGACTCTTAAGATAATAACCCGACACTCAAGCCCCCACAACTATTATACGAGGTCTGACATAGTAATCAGGGTCAAACCACAGGGACAAGGTTAGCATGTGTTAAGCACGCAGGGTCTCACACTCATATACTCTGGATAATAGATGGTTTAAAAGGGTGTTCCCGAAGGAACGATAGTGCTCAAACCAAAGTAAAAGAAATAAACCAAAGATAAGAAAAACAAAGCATAAAAAAATAAATTGGAAACAAAGATATGGAAGGGTAACTTGGATTGGGTTTCACCTACTAAGACTTATCACCAACATGCAATCATCGTCTCTCCCTCTCATATACTCCTATCAAGACTACAAGCAATCATATAGGTGGCCATTCCTTCCTCTCTCGAGATAAGGATAGATCTAAGTCTAAGTGAAGCCTCTCTCTCGAGATAAGGTAGATCTAAGTCTAAGGGCAGCCTCTCTCTCGAGATGACTATCCAAAAATTACAAATTAGAACATATGACCATAAGATTTAGCCTTCTAACATTTTCATGAAATGATACTACTCCATAACACAAGATATTAGTTATGCTACTCTTTCATGGTACCAACAATCAAACATCACAAGATGGTAGCTAAGAATACAAGTGAGACATAAAAATCAGTGCATGTAGATAATCTTGACAAGAGTATATATATATATATTCAAAAGAGAGAGATAATATACATGTTGGGAGAGCCGTAGTGGCTACTACCAACCGAAGTTAAGTGTTTAGCCACACATTTTTATAGGTAGTATAACAACATCACACAATGATAGATACATCAAGCTCCATGAACAGAGGAGGGAAGTACAACAAGATGGAAGTGATAGATCTAGATAGAGAGGGAAGAATGTGATATAACACATAACTTCTTTAGATCTAGATCCAGTAGATTGATAGTGTGGATGTCCTCCTTCTTGTGAAGAAGATGAAGCCTTCAGTCTTCCCTCTCCTTAGCTTTCGCCTTTGGATATCCAAGACTAATTGGATGGAATGGGAATGAGTCTAGAAAATGGCAGCACTTCATGGTCCTTCGAGATCTGATGATTTGACAAGATGTGTAGGTGGCCTATTTATAGGCATGCTCCACCGACTTAACTCCTCGACCACAGTCGAGGTTTGTTCTTAGTCAAAGCCTAATCACGGTCGAGGTTTGGTCTCAGTCGAAGCCTGATCACGGTCAAGGTTTGGTCTCGGTTGAAGCTTGATCACGGTCGAGGATTTATTGCCATCCTCTCCTCAGTCAAGGTTCATTAAGTCACCTTCTCGTTCGTGGTCTAGATGATGTATCCTTTGGTTAGACTATGGTCTAAAGCTTGGTCCTGGGCTTCACACCATGGGTGTGAGGAGTCACAAGACATTATGGGTGTGAGGGGTCGTGGGGGTGAGGCATTGAGGTGATCTTAGAGACCTCGACCATAGTGGGATGGTACCTAAGGGTTGAATGGGTCGTGGTCGAGGTGTCGACTGCGACCTTGGCTCGTTGTGACCCTGCAACCATGGAAAAAGTGTGTAAGTAAGATACTTAGCATAAAGTGATAAAATAAGTGGAGAAAATCTATAAAAAGTATGCTAGGGGAGGTATAAAATATATGTGAGAAATGGATAAAATGAGGTGCTATCAACTCCCCAAAACATAGAATCAAGCCTATCCTCAGGCTAAGTGTAGGCTCAAAAAATGTATTTCTCAAGAATGAGATAAAGATGTATTTCTATACTTCTTATTTTACTTTTATATGCATTAATTGCTCATATTTGTTTCTATAAGACGATAGCACTACAACCATTTGCAAGAAAATAGATAAATTTCCAAGGTAATTACACAAAGTTGTTGTTTATAACTAGATTTCTTTAAGCAAAAAGCAAGAGCAGTTTGGTTGGAGCTAAAATTTGTACAAGTAAAGTTTTTGAAAATTTTGAAAAATGAGTGGTAAAATGGTGGCAAAATTGTACCTCTCTAGCCCGTTTATGACTCCTTCCCCAAACTTATCCTTCACCGCAGCCTGGGGTGTCAAAATTTGAGGGAGACGTATAAACAAGCTTTGTTCATTCTAGTTTGTCGGTGTTGGAGGCCTACTTGGACTCGAGAAGCATGCTTGTATACACTCCTCACAGTAGATGATACTATTTGTATTGTATCCTCTCCACCTTTGTATTCAGATTGGCTAGGGCCATCATCCATGCTAAACAGAAGAAGCCACAATCATTTGACAGAGGCACCTGCTAAGAGCTCTTGTGGTAGAACTGTGTCTTTTTGAAGTCTCTGCCTGATGTATGCTTGTACCTTTTGCTGTGGCTTTTCAGCATCTCAACAATCGCTTCAGCGCATATGGCAGCCTTTTCTTTGATTGGTGTCTTTGTAGTAGTCATGTTTGTCTTTTTTTTTAGTATGAAGGCTGCGTCTGAGCTATTGTATAACACTACAGTCCTTTTGATAATGCTGACTACCAACAAAGTCCAATGATTGTCGTGAAGTATAGGCAAGAAGATGTAGTCCGGGAGGGACGTCGCTAAGTGTTGTTGCAAGCGTTCTTTTTCACCTAACCTCTAGTCCTTTAGAATGGCATTCACTAGAAGGAAGTATGCAATATATGCATTTGGCATGTTGTCCCCTAATAGAGCTTGGTAGGCTGACATCGTGCTGACTGATAGGTACCCTCCTATTTTTAGGGTATCATAGAGGTCATCCTTCAGCACATATAGATTCCGTCCCTTTCGAATATAGCATTTGCCGACATGTCATCTTCTTTCAAGGACTTCATTATCATGTTTAGGGATTCTGAAGATAAGCCTACGTAGCTCCATTTATCGAAGTCCTTAAAAGTAGGCACTAGCTCTCCAACTGACCCTTGTGGTTTCACTTTAGGCGGATCATCTTCTTCTACTTTGCCTTCCTCCGACTTCCTTGCTATAGGTTGTTCTTCTTTATCTTTTACCACTGGAGGTTGTTCATGTTCTGTTTCTGGTATGCTTTTCATAGCTACAATGTTAGTTTTCCAACCTTGTTTCCATGCCGCTACTCTAGATGGCTCTGTCAGGTCAATCCACAGGGTCTTGATTTGTTCCCTCCAAATTACCTCTTAAGGTAGAGAGACCTCTTGATGAAGTGTCCACGATATTGTGTCCAAAGGCATCGTCAGTTCGCTGAAAAAATGGTGGTCATAGATAACCTCCATCGTGTACATACCACGTAGCTCGTGCTGATCTTTTGTGCATAATTCTTCTATCGAGATGCCCTTATTGATGGCTTCCATCATTTGTAATACAGTGAATGCACAATCCCCTATTCCAGCATCTTCTTACAGGACGTTCTTGCATATTGAGAATAATTTCCATATTCCCATAAATCAGTCATCTCGTAGTTGTATCACACTCTACAGATGCAATGGAACTTCTAGTATATCCATGGCTTCCTTATTTTTGTATATTAGGGAAGTACTGTCCAGCTAGACTATGCAGCAGTTGAACACTGTCGTCTTCTGCTTGTATAAATTGACAACGATAAGGTGCCCATTGCTTCACATTCCTTATGGACAGGACCACAAACTTTGTTTCTTTCTTGCTCACTACATGTTTTAGCTCAGTCACATTAGTAGCATTGTAGTCGTTGTTGTATAAGTGTCCTACTAGATGTGTGGTGTCATTAAACACTAGTTGCACCTTGTCTAGATGTAAGAACTCTTCTAGGAGGGTGGCACATAGTACTTTGAACATCTTCTTGTGTACACATGCCATTTTAATGAAGATCCCTATGAAGTGTTCCCTCATGAGATATCTGCCCTTGTTGTGGTATACAACGTTAGTTTTAGGTAGACTTCCAACCAGAATATCTGCCAAGATATGGATATACCTGCATGTTATCCTAGATAGTGTAGTGATGTCCATATCCTCCATTTTGCAAGGCAGAGGAGGAGCCACCCCTAATTCTACTTTCTTGATTGGTGTGCTCTGCTTCTTGACCAGCTCACTTGTAAAGAAAGTGACGAGCCCATCTTCCTCGTCGTCTGAGGTGCTATCCTGTGCTGCCTTTAGGGGTGGTTCCCTAGTTGGATGCAGTCTTTCTATATTAATTGGCATCTGGGAGGTCACCTTATCTGCAATGTCCATGGAAGCCTCCACAACTACTTTGTCTTTGACATTGCATTCCTCATATGGTTGTCATAGTTCACCGACATTCAGTGCTAATAAAGTTGCATCTATCTTCCCGTCGTAAAGATAGTTGTTATGTTCATTATGGATTGGGGATTGTAGGAAGTCACTACACATGTCCATCCCAAACGTCAGGTCATCCAGAAACTTATTCAGATCTCGAATTTCTCTTGATGTGAGATCTTATGTCTCTATGCTCTCTGCTCTGGCGACGATGGCCTACGTGTATTCATTTGATTCATCCTTTCCTATAGTCAGGGTAGTTTGGTCTTCATCTGGTTCCCCTGATGGAGCTAGGACTTACACCAAAAGATTTTCAGTCTTCCAATGGGAGTCCCAGAATTCTATCACCAAAAACCCTAGAGAGGATTGATGTCTTCCCTAGGTTTACCTAGAACTGGTGCTTAGATAACAACTCCAACCCCATAAGAGTATGGAAGCCTTATCATATTACAGATTTAGGATCGAACCCAAAAGACAACGGTCTTGTTGCAAGCAACAAGATGGAAAACGTACAGCACTTCACTTAGTTATTTTACTAATTGGCACTTATATCAAAAGGTTGGATTTTGATTGGTTTTTAGACTAAAGCATGAAAATTAAATAAAGCAAGTAAAACTAAGATTTAACAAATGATGATGAATCACTGGGGTTAAGCAGGTATTTACCACCGCTACACAAGCATTGTATATGTACTAAGCAAGCAAGACTTATAAGCTAGATGCATGGATGTTCCACAAGACCGATGCCTTATAAGACAAGAGCGATGCATTGCATCCAAGGATGTTCCACAAGACCGATGCCTCGTAAGACAAGAGCGATGCATTGCATCCTTCGATGTTCCACAAGACCGATGCCTTATAAGACAAGAGCAATGCATCACATCCTTCAAGGGTTAAGTAGCTCTCATTCGGTACATTTCTACGTGTCAATGAAGATATGTAGTCTTCCAAAGAGAGAATCTTACTCAACCTCATGAAACGTGCATCTAAAACTAACAAGCGAGCGATAATTATCAAATCGAATAGTATCTTTGTAGGCCTAGTCTCCTATTCGGATAACCTAGCTACGAGAAGTGCGGGAATGTTGCAACGCCAGCCATTCTTGATCAAATGGTCACATGCTTTACATCATTCCCCTCGCAAAGCGTGTTCCTCGACTTACCAAGGTTACTTCCATACAGATGGAAGTGCAACGGATGATAGTGAGTTTACTCCACTCTTTGAGATACACTCCTAGACACCGAAACGGATGCGTGGTGGATACACACACCAGAAACCAACACTAAATCGGTATTCGAGTCTCGAGAGCGGTCGTAGACAAACCACAACAAAAGACAATAGATGCATACAAGAACGTGGCCATCATTCAAGCATGTATGGAACGATTTAGTATTAAAACGAAAGGATAACATCTTTTTAGTACAAAGTACAAGACATGGGCAGCGGGGCTAGTCCCCGCGCCCCAGTGGATGGAACTACTCGCTCCTCATAGAGGGAGCAACAAAGGAGGAGGCAAGAAGAGATAGAAAGAACATCATCTCCACTGAGGAGAGAAGGTTGAACCCTTGGTGGAGAGAGCAACGATCTCCACCCTTCGTGGCTTGCTTGACGACGGATCTTCTCCTCTCACCTTCTTTGTTGATGAGAGAGAAGGTAGCTTTGTAATGGAACGTGAGTCTCAGACCGGCAGCCTCGGGCGGTGGATGGAGTTGTTCTGGTACTAGAGAGGCAGCCTCTGGACATCTGGACCCTCCTCAGGGATGGCCCTTGAGGTCTTATTTATAGGCCTTGAGTGAGGTCAAACGGTCTGGAGACCGTTTGGGTTCAAACGGTCTTGAGACCGTTTGGCGTCAAACGGTCTTGAGACCGTTTGGCGTCAAACGGTCTTGAGACCGTTTGGCGTCAAACGGTCTTGAGATCGTTTGGCGTCAAACGGTCTTGAGACTGTTTGGCGTCAAACGGTCTTGAGATCGTTTGGCGTCAAACGGTCTTGAGACCGTTTGGCGTCAAATGGTTTTGAGATCATTTGGCGTCAAACGGTCTTGGGACCGTTTGAACTCCATGCGGTCTTGGGACCGTTTGAACTCCATGCGGTCTTGGGACCGTTTGAACTCCATGCGGTCTCGGGACCGTTTGGCTTCATGCGGTCTCGGGACCATTTGGCTTCATGCGGTCTCGGGACCGTTTGAAATCCATGCGGTCTTGGGACCGTTTGGCTTCATGCGGTCTCGGGACCGTTTGGCTTCATGCGGTCTCGGGACCGTTTGAACTCCATGCGGTCTTGGGACCGTTTGGCTTCATGCGGTCTCAAGACCGTTTGAACTCCATGCGGTCTTGGGATCGTTTGGCTTCATGCGGTCTCAGGACCGTTTGAACTCCATGTGGTCTTGGGACCGTTTGAACTCCATGCGGTCTTGGGACCGTTTGGCTTCACTCGGCCTTGAGGTTGGTTTATTCTTTTATGATTTTTTTGTGCTTTTTCTGCATGTGTAAAAGGAAAAAGTTAGTTTGATGATGTATTTACAAAAAGGGGTAAAATTAGGTTTATGTACCGTATAAATGTAAAAAGAGTATGGAAAACTAAAGAAAAAGACTAAGATAAACTACTAAAATAGGAGGTTATCACCCCCCCTAACTTAGAGTCTAGCTTGTCCTCAAGTTAGATAGAGCTGAGACATGAAATAGCGAGGCGATCTTAATTAGGGTCTCCATACTCTTGCTTCAATTCTTGACCTGAGTTCCCCAGGGGTCATATCGAGGCTTATTGCATGCCTTGATTCTTTTGGATTTCGAGAGTTGCTTGGATCTCAAGGTTTTTCCGTATCTCAAAATTTGCCTTGGGACCACATTTATTTTGTGCATGCCGTTGACTCTAATCAACTTTATACCTCTCTGGAAACCTACTGGAAGCTAGAGAGGGTATGAGGGTTGGCTAAAGGCTTTGAAGTGTAGCTCCCCTTCGAGTGGGGGAGGGGCTGTCTATGCTTTTTAGGATCTCACTACCGGGCACGACACATCTGCCTTTATGAGGGCAGCTGAATGTACCGGCCGGGCAAGTCCTTTATGAGCCTTTTCATATACTTGGAACTTTTAGGGTTTCACTACCGGACGCGACACATCTGCCTTTGTGAGGGCAGCGGAATGTGCCGGCCGGGTGAGCCCTTTATCAGTTCTTCATATAGGTCCTTATGCGTGGCACAACTCTCATGATTTTATTCGTCTCTCTGGCTTTTATTCAAAAACTCACAGGCTTGGGTTTTGGAATGAGGATTTATTTTGGGCGGCCAAGCCTCTTTTATTTTGAAGAGAGGAAAGCTGTTCTTAAAGTTTTTCAGCATGCACTTATTTGGTTTGTGGTCCACTTGCAGAACTTTTTGATTTGGAAGTTGCCTGATTTCCTTCTCATCCTCGAGATCTCGTCTTATTTAAACCCTGATTTTGACCTGTGGAGAGTCAGATAAAGAATTGAAGCAAAAATATGGGATCCATAGTAGGTGGGAATTGATAAATCGCCATTTGATGTCTGAGTGCTATTTATTTGTAAGACTAATATGATTCTAGAGTTAGTTGAGGTGACTATATATATATATATATATATATATATATATATATATATCTTCTTTTTTTTTTTTTAGGGAATTGTAAAAAGGAAAAGGGAGTATAGAAGTTGATACCTAGCCCTTGTCTAATGAATCCCCCCCTAACTTATCACACACTCTGTCCCCAGAGTGGAAAAGTGATAGGTTGAGAAGTCATTAGAACAAGGGCTGCGAGTTAAGGCAGATTTTCGGTAGCCCCTGGGGATCGGAGTAGAGTGGATGCAAATTGCCCTCGTAAAGATGGGGGCATTTGTGGCAGAAGGCTGGGCGATTGAAGTGCTCTTTGCTGTATGCCTTGGAGTGCTGACTCAGGAGCTCCATTAATTTCGCAGTGCACTCTTTTGCAATTTTGTCTTGATATTGTCTAGCAGATCCTTTGCTTGATCATACTTCAAGTTACTGTGGTAGCCGCTGCCTTCGACATCAGTTTCCTTGGGATGTCCTACTTCATCATCCATGGATTAAGTCAGGTAGCTGCTGTTCTCAATATTGATTCCATCTTCCATGTTGCCACTAGCTGAAGGATGGTCTTTGTTGCAAGTGCTGCTTGATATGTGCTGCTTGGTTACACAAAAGTTCACGATATCTTTGTCCTTCAGAAGTAGCTCAAATACAAATACATCTCCAATCCTCAGATCGTTTTCTATCTGAAAGTCATACCAACCAACACCCATTTTGGATATCCTACGGTTCCCATCCTGATAGTGAAAAAGTTTTACGGGAAACTGCTTTGCTGAATAACTAAGCAATGCTCGACCAATTCCCCAAATGTTGTTCAGCTTCACAAATTGAGAGGGAATGTGCAAGTAAGTATTTTTAGAAAAGACGTGATGTTGCAGCCTTGCGCTTTCCCTCTGTCTCTTGGGCAGAGGAGTCTTCATCGGGGTTCGGTGTGTAGTCCGAACCTTCATCATCGTTCGAAAAGATGTGCTCGACGTCTTCTTCAGGAGCCTCACCCAGGCATTTGGTGAGGCGGGTTATTTTACACAGGACGTCAATGATCTTGGTCTTGGGAGGGATGGCTCTGGTGGTGTTGTAAGTGTCCCTTATTGGTATGAGCCTGTCTCGCTCTTCCATCATCTGCTCCCTTGTCAGAGCAGGGGCAGTTCCTGAGCCGGAAGTTTTGTTTACTGGTGACGCCATTTCTGAAAAAGAATAAGAGTTTCATAATTAGAGAAGATTTGAATCAATGTAAATTTGATTTGTAGTTATATCTCTTATATTTTGTGAAAGCAAAAGGGAAATTAAAACCAAACGGTTTCGAGACCGTTTGGTCCCAAACGGTTTCGGGACCGTTTGGTCCCAAACGGTTTCGGGACCGTTAGGTTCCAAACGGTTTGAGGACCGTTTGGTTCCAAACGGTTTCAAGACCGTTTGGTCCCAAACGGTTTCAAGACCGTTTGGAAAGCGAAGAGTCGCAGGTCGCCGGCGCGGGAGAAGGTGGAACGGCGCGAAGGTGAAGAACGCGCCGGCGCCTTCGACAAAGACGAAAACGATGAGAGAACGGCGACGGCGATGAAAGCGGTGGAAGAGTCGGTGAAGTCTTTTGACAGCGACGGCGATGGCGAAGAGAGAGACGTCATGCGATGGTAAAGGAAATGGCAACTGGCGCCATGATGGTGATGACAGAACGGCGCGGCGATGAAGGCGATAGAAGAGTCAGTGAATTCGGTCGATAACGACGGCGATGGCAACATAAGCAGCGACTGGCGAAGGAATGAGCAGCGTGGAGTCGCCGGACTACCTTGCGGAAGGTGGACGGAAGGGTGACTTTGCGCGGATGCAACAGGAGCAAAAAGGGAAGCTCTTCGCACGAAAATTTTGGAGAAATCGAAGGTTCGAAGAGAGAAAGACGGAGGGGTAGGGTCGATATTTATAGTGATAGGTGGGTGACCTTTTGTATTCCAAACGGTTTGAAGACCGCTTGGTCCCAAGCGGTCTCAAGACCGTTTTGGTCCCAAACGGTTTCAGGACCGTTTGGTCTCAAACGGTTTCAAGACCGTTTGGTCCCAAACGGTTTGAGGACCGTTTGGTCCCAAACGGTTTCAGGACCATTTGGTCCCAAACGGTTTGAGGACCGTTTGGTCCCAAACGGTTTGAGGACCGTTTGGTTCCAAACGGTTTGAAGACCGTTTGGAGTCCAAACGGTTTCAAGACCGTTTGGCTCCAAACGGTTTGGAGACCGTTTGGAGGGGCACAAAGAGTTTGTATATTTTTATGTTTGTTTTTGAGTATGTATATATATATTTTTTTGTATTTTGGTTTATGAATTTTTATGTTTTTTGTTTTATGTATTGTTTTTGTAGTTTTGATTATGTAGATTTTTTTGTATGTTTAGATTTATGATGAAAGAACTTAAAGAAAGCAAAACAAATTCAAAAGAAAAATAAAAGACTAGAAATTAGAGAAGTTGATACTGAGGTCTTGGGTTGCCTCCCAAGAAGCGCCTTGGTTTTACGTCACTGGCTCGACGAAACTGTAAGGTTGTTATGCTGTGGGCGTAGCATCTCTGATATCGAGGGTTTGTTGATGTGTTTTGTCTTCCTGAGTGTAGTATCTTTTTAAACGGTGCCCGTTAACCGTTCGTTCTCCTCCGTTGTTGTCGATGATAATGGCAGCTCCAGTTGGGTAGATATGTTTTATGGTGAAGGGTCCGGACCATTTTGTTCGGATCTTTCCGGGGAATAAACTGAGCTTGGAGTTGAATAAGAGCACTCTGTCGCCAACGGCGATATCTTTTCTCTTAAGATGTCCATCGTGCCACATTTTTGTTTGCTCTTTATAGATTCTGGCACTGTGATATGCTGTCATTCGGAGTTCTTCTAGCTCCTGTAGCTGGAGTTGTCTGTTCTCCCCTGTGCTTTTAAGGTCGAAGTTTAGTTGCTTGATGGCCCACCAGGCTTTATGTTCCAGTTCTACTGGAAGATGACATGATTTGCCGTACACGAAACGAAACGGAGTTGTTCCAATTGGTGTTTTGTAAGCAGTACGGTATGCCCAGAGGGCGTCAGGAAGTTTGGTGGACCAATCAGTGCGGTTTTTATTCACTGTTTTTTCAAGAATCGCTTTTATCTGTCTATTGGATACTTCTACCTGGCCACTAGTTTTTGGGTGGTAAGGTGTGGAAACTTTGTGATGGACTCCGTATTTTCTCAGTAACGCTTCGAAACTTCGTTCCAGGAAATGGGTCCCGCCATCAGATATGACCGTTCTTGGAACTCCAAATCTCAGAAAAATAGTGTCTTTGAACAATTTGACAACAGGTTTGGAGTCATTGGATACGGTGGGTATAGCTTCGACCCACTTTGAGACGTAATCCACTGCGACCAAAATGTAAGAGAAGCCATATGATGAAGGGAAAGGTCCCATGTAGTCTACCCCCCATACATCAAACAGTTCAATTTCCTGCCACATGGTAAGAGGCATTTCATCCCTTTTTGATATGTTTCCCGAAAATTGGCATTTATCACAGGCTTTGACAAAATCATGTGAGTCTTTTGATATGGTGGGCCAAAAGAAACCAGATTGTAGAACTTTTATGGCAGTTTTCTTGGCGCCCATGTGCCCCCCCGTGGGTCCGGAGTGGCAGTGTTCCAAAACCGAGGTTATTTCTTCTTCTGGAAGGCACCGGCGAAAAAGTCCGTCGGCACAAAGGTAAAATAAGTAGGGTTCGTCCCAATGATAACGTTTTATATCATGAAGGAATTTCCTTTTATCCTGATATGAAGCAGACGGGTGGATGATCCCTGTGGCTAGATAATTGACGATATCAGCAAACCAAGGAAAACTATGAGTTGCCTTCATAAGCTGATCATCAGGAAGAGAATCCCTGATAGGGATTTTATCTTTTTCTTCAACCTCAATTCTGCTGAGGTGATCGGCTACAACGTTCTCTACGCCACTTTTATCTTTGATTTCTAGGTCGAATTCTTGAAGCATTAATACCCAGCGGATGAGCCTGGGTTTGGCGTCCTGTTTCTGGATCAGATGTCGGATAGCAGAATGGTCAGTGTAGACGATGACTTTAGAGCCGATCAGGTAAGAGCGGAATTTTTCGAAGGCGTAGATGATAGCCAAAAACTCTTTTTCCGTGGTCGTGTAGTTTTTCTGTGCTTCGTCAAGCGTTTTTGATGCATAGTAGATGACATAGGGTTTCTTATCGATCCGTTGTCCTAAAACGGCTCCTATGGCATAATCACTTGCGTCGCACATGATTTTGAATGGTTGCGACCAGTCTGGAGCCCTTAGAATAGGTGCGGAAATTAATGCTTCTTTAAGGGTAGAGAAACTTCGCATGCATTCTTGGTCGAAAACGAACTCGGCATCTTTTGTCAGGAGTTGGGTCATGGGTTTAGCTATTTTCGAGAAATCTTTGATGAACCTTCTGTAGAACCCTGCATGACCTAGGAAAGCTTGAACGCCCCTTATGTCCTTCGGAGGTGACAACTTTGAGATAACATCAATCTTTGCTTTGTCGACCTCAATTCCCCTATCACTTACTCTATGTCCGAGGACGATACCTTCTGTTACCATGAAATGACATTTTTCCCAATTCATGATAAGGTTCGTTTCCTTGCAACGTTGCAGGACTCGTTCAAGATTATTTAGACAGTTATCGAAAGAATATCCATAGACAGAGAAATCATCCATAAAGACTTCCATAACAGATTCGGTTAATCCGGCGAAGATGGCAGACATGCAGCGTTGGAAAGTAGCAGGAGCGTTACATAGCCCGAACGACATTCTTCTGAAAGCATATGTCCCAAAGGGACAAGTGAAGGTGGTTTTTTCTTGGTCCTATGGATGTATGGGTATTTGGTAGAACCCGGAGTAACCATCGAGATAACATAAATACTTTTGGTGGGCCAAGCACTCTAGGACTTCGTCGAGGAAGGGTAGAGGGTAGTGGTCTTTTCTTGTAGCTTTATTCAACTTCCTATAATCGATGCACATTCGCCACCTCGTTACAGTCCTAGTAGGTACAAGCTCATTTTTATCATTGATCACTACAGTAGTGCCCCCTTTCTTTGGGACAACTTGAACTGGACTGACCCACTGAGAGTCAGAGATAGGATAGATCATGCCAGCTTTGAGTAGTTTGAGGACTTCCAAACGGACTACCTCTTTCAAATTTGGGTTCAGTTTTCTTTGATGTTCACGAGTGGGTTTAAATTCTTCAACCATAGGAAGCTTATGCATACATAGAGTCGGGTTTATGCATGTGA
Organism: Alisma plantago-aquatica; assembly: GCA_963693085.1. NCBI lineage: Eukaryota > Viridiplantae > Streptophyta > Magnoliopsida > Alismatales > Alismataceae > Alisma > Alisma plantago-aquatica. The sequence continues at coordinate 1,214,045,244 of OY856409.1, forward strand.
GGTCGGTTATTTTATAACCAATGATCTTTTTGTGCCTCCTTAGTTTGTCCAGAAGTTTGACTTTTTGGTCTTCGGTAAGGGTGGAGCTGATAATAACTGGGCATAGCTCTTCCTTATTCAGGAAAACATATTTAAGCCCTGTAGGTAAAGTCTTCAATTCAGGGGTTTTTGATGGTTCTGTTGCTTCAATGGTAGTGATGGCTTTAAGCTCTTCAAAAGTAGCCTTTGGTGCTTCTTCTATCTTTTCTAGGTATTGGATGCATTGCTGGACTAGTTCATTTGCAGAGAATTCAACTTCTGGATTGATAAGAGCATTCTCAAGTTCGTCAATTGGCTCGGAGATTTCTAATTGCGACATTTGTTGAATTGCGTCTAAAAGAAAGACTTCTTCTTGGATGCTGGGACCTTTCATGCTATCAAGGATGCGGAATTGAATTGCTTCTTTCCCGAGCCTAAGAATGATGGTTCCGGCTTCGACATTGATTAGCGCTCTGGCTGTAGCTAGGAAAGGCCTACCGAAAATGATCAGATACCTTAAGTCTTCTTTAATATCCATGATGACAAAATCACATGGAACGTAGGCATCCTTCCCTATCCTTACTGGGATATCTTCGATGATTCCCAACGGTGCGGTTATGGTGGAGTCGACTAGTTGAATAGTCATTGCTGTAGGCAGCAGGTCAGTGAAACCAAGGCGTTGGCACATTGAGTAGGGCATAATGGATATACTAGCCCCGAGGTTAGCCAATCCTTTCTTTGTGGATGCATTTCCAATGCAACATTGGATTCCGAAGGAACCTGGGTCCTTCTTCTTTTTGGGTAGTTTGTTCAAGATGATGTCAGAAGTGGTTTGAGCGAGCTTGACGGTTTCCTGCTCTTTGGTGATATACTTACGTGATAGCAAAGTTTTGAGATATCTTGCCCATGCTGGTACTTCGGATAGAGCGTCAAGGAGTGGGATGTCAATATAAAGTTTCTTCATTGCTTCCTTGAATTTCTGAAACCTGGCGTCCATTTTTGTTTCTTGCAGTCTGCCCGGATACGGAATCCTTAGTTTGAATTGCGGGACCTTGGATTCTGCAGGTACATGCTCTTTGTTTTTGTCCTCTGTGCCTTCGGGGGATTTCACAATCTCTTGTTGTGAGATCTCTTTCGTCATAAAAGTGGGCACATCATCATCATCTAGAGTGATCTTGATGGGTTCAGGAAGAATGCGTCCCGACCTTGTGGTGACGGCATTCAGCTGTTCGTGTTTATTTTGCCCGTATTTAGAGTTTGGATCAGGCTGCCCATCAAAAGTGTCTGTTGGGGGTTTCAATTGTGCAGCAATCTGGGCAAGCTGTGCTTCAACTGCCTTCTGTTGAGCTTGTTGGTTGGCCAGCATGGTTTGCTGAGACTGAAGCATTTGTTTTATCAAAGATAGCTCATCTTCCAGTTGTGCAATGACGTTTTTCTGAGGGTTTTGTTGTTGAGACTGTTGAATATGCAATTGCGGGTGAAGCGGGGGATGAGTGTACTGATAGTAGGCTGATTGATTTCTAGGGTAGTTAGCCCTAGGGAAATTGTTCCTTGGGTTCCCTTGATTTTGGTTAAAATTGTTTGGAAATCCAGGAGGCAGCCTACTGTCAAGTCCCCCTTGTGTCTGATGTTGCGGATTCGCAGTTCCAGAGGGATTCCCATACTGGAACCCAGGATGGTTCCTTGGTTGACTGGGATTATAATAAACTTGTCCGGGAATAGTATGTATGGAGTTGACTTGCTCTGGAATCTGATCTTCAGCCTGATTAGTGATGGCCTCATAGGATTGTGGTGGTGGATGCAGATCCATCATCACATTATAGAGCATTCCGCAGGAAAGAGTCGGATGATCTGAAGCATGACAAGCTTCACAGGATCCTGTGACGGCTTTGACTTGATGAACCAACGGGGTTTTCTTCTTATCAATTTCCCCTAGAGTTGTTTCGAGGGTTTGCTGTTTATGAGCGATTGTCGTCAAAGCCTCAGCTATTGACTTTAGTTCCATAGATTCCTCAGCTTTAAAGACTTTAGGGACGCCTTTTCCGGCTGACCGCCCCCAGTTGGACTGGTTTTCAGCTCCTAAAGTAACGATTTTCCAGGCATCTTCATAGTTTTTCCTCATGAAATTTCCTCCAGACGAGGAATCTAGGAACTGTTTAATGTCATCGCTTACCCCCCGATAAAAAGTTTCAATCAATTGATTCTGTGAAATTCCATGATGAGGGCATTTGCGTAGAAGTTCCTTGAATCTTTCCCATGCCTCAGCGAGGGTTTCTCTAGGTAGCTGGGAGAAATGGTTGATCTGCCCTCTGATTTCATAGGTCAGCGAGGGTGGAAAGAACTTCTCCAAGAATTTTTCCTCTAGAGGGGCCCAAGTGGTTATGATGGGTTCTCTGTCCAATGAGTTGTACCAACTCAAGGCCCTTCCAGATAAGGTGAAATGAAACAGGTGGAGCATTATTGCGTCGAAAGCAATACCAGCTTGCGGGACCAGGCGGCATAATGCCTTAAACCGTTTCAAATGGTCCATGCAATCGTCTCCTGAACCTCCTGAGAAGGAAATTCCTTGCATAATCTGGATCCACTGGGTCCGAATCTCAATGTTTGGGATGTTGATGATCGAAGGCCGGACCGGGTGGTTGTCTTTGTAATTCTTCGGGACAGCATAGTCCCTCAGTTGCTTGTTTCGTAATTCGAGTTGAGCAGCCTCGGTCTCTGCTCTTATGCGGGCTTGCTCTTCTGCTCGTATCTCCGCTTGTATTTGAGCACGGGTGTCTGCAATGAGTTGTGCCCGTTGTGCGGCAATAGCAGCATTGACTCTCTCCATCACCAAAGCGGCTTGATGCTGTTCGTCAGCCATTTGACTAGCGCGTTGGCGATTGAGACGGATTCTGCGGTGGAAACTTCTCTCTACCTCGGAGTCGAACTCTGGATCAGGGGAGAATCCTCGATTATGCGGTGATTGCATATACGGGTTCTACCTGAGTAAAGAAAAGAGAACACCTTTAGATAATAGAGACAATATGAAAGCTTCAAGAAGATGATGAGTTATGATTCAAAAAGAAAGTGTAAAAATCCTAACCAACTAGAAAAATAAACTAAGTGAAATACTAACGTTCCGTTGTCCCCGACAACGGTGCCATTTTTTGATGGAGCTAGGACTTACACCAAAAGATTTTCAGTCTTCCAATGGGAGTCCCAGAATTCTATCACCAAAAACCCTAGAGAGGATTGATGTCTTCCCTAGGTTTACCTAGAACTGGTGCTTAGATAACAACTCCAACCCCATAAGAGTATGGAAGCCTTATCATATTACAGATTTAGGATCGAACCCAAAAGACAACGGTCTTGTTGCAAGCAACAAGATGGAAAACGTACATCACTTCACTTAGTTATTTTACTAATTGGCACTTATATCAAAAGGTTGGATTTTGATTGGTTTTTAGACTAAAGCATGAAAAGTAAATAAATCAAGTAAAACTAAGATTTAACAAATGATGATGAATCACTGGGGTTAAGTAGGTATTTACCACCGCTACACATGCATTGTATATGTACTAAGCAAGCAAGACTTATAAGCTAGATGCATGGATGTTCCACAAGACTGATGCCTTATAAGACAAGAGCGATGCATTGCATCCAAGGATGTTCCACAAGACCGATGCCTCGTAAGACAAGAGCGATGCATTGCATCCTTCGATGTTCCACAAGACCGATGCCTTATAAGACAAGAGCAATGCATCGCATCCTTCAAGGGTTAAGTAGCTCTCATTCGGTACATTTCTACGTGTCAATGAAGATATGTAGTCTTCCAAAGAGAGAATCTTACTCAACCTCATGAAACGTGCATCTAAAACTAACAAGCGAGCGATAATTATCAAATCGAATAGTATCTTTGTAGGCCTAGTCTCCTATTCGGATAACCTAGCTACGAGAAGTGCGGGAATGTTGCAACGCCAGCCATTCCCGATCAAATGGTCACATGCTTTACATCATTCCCCTCGCAAAGCGTGTTCCTCGACTTACCAAGGTTACTTCCATACAGATGGAAGTGCAATGGATGATAGTGAGTTTACTCCACTCTTTGAGATACACTCCTAGACACAGAAACGGATGCGTGGTGGATACACACACCGGAAACCAACACTAAATCGGTATTCAAGTCTCGAGAGCGGTCGTAGACAAACCACAACAAAAGACAATAGATGCATACAAGAACGTGGCCATCATTCAAGCATGTATGGAACGATTTAGTATTAAAATGAAAGGATAACATCTTTTTAGTACAAAGTACAAGACATGGGCAGCGGGGCTAGTCCCCGCGCCCCAGTGGATGGAACTACTCACTCCTCATAGAGGGAGCAACAAAGGAGGAGGCAAGAAGAGATAGAAAGAACATCATCTCCAATGAGGAGAGAAGGTTGAACCCTTGGTGGAGAGAGCAACGATCTCCACCCTTCGTGGCTTGCTTGACGACGGATCTTCTCCTCTCACCTTCTTTGTTGATGAGAGAGAAGGTAGCTTTGTAATGGAACGTGAGTCTCAGACCGGCAGCCTCGGGCGGTGGATGGAGTTGTTCTGGTACTAGAGAGGCAGCCTCTGGATGTCTGGACCCTCCTCAGGGATGGCCCTTGAGGTCTTATTTATAGGCCTTGAGTGAGGTCAAACGGTCTGGAGACCGTTTGGGTTCAAAAGGTCTTGAGACCGTTTGGCGTCAAACGGTCTTGAGACCGTTTGGCGTCAAACGGTTTGGAGATCGTTTGGCGTCAAACGGTCTTGGGACCGTTTGAACTCCATGCGGTCTTGGGACCGTTTGAACTCCATGCGGTCTTGGGACCGTTTGAACTCCATGCGGTCTTGGGACCGTTTGGCTTCATGCGGTCTCGGGACCATTTGGCTTCATGCGGTCTCGGGACCGTTTGAAATCCATGCGGTCTTGGGACCGTTTGGCTTCATGCGGTCTCGGGACCGTTTGGCTTCATGCGGTCTCGGGACCGTTTGAACTCCATGCGGTCTTGGGACCGTTTGGCTTCATGCGGTCTCGGGACCGTTTGAACTCCATGCGGTCTTGGGATCGTTTGGCTTCATGCGGTCTCGGGACCGTTTGAACTCCATGCGGTCTTGGGACCGTTTGAACTCCATGCGGTCTTGGGACCGTTTGGCTTCACTCGGCCTTGAGGTTGGTTTATTCTTTTATGATTTTTTTGTGCTTTTTCTGCAAGTGTAAAAGGAAAAAGTTAGTTTGATGATGTATTTACAAAAAGGGGTAAAATTAGGTCTATGTACCGTATAAACGTAAAAAGAGTATGGAAAACTAAAGAAAAAGACTAAGATAAACTACTAAAATAGGAGGTTATCATCCCCCTTCCCCTTATCTTATTTTGCTCTGTCCTCTTTAGGACAACTATTCAAATCGAGCCCCCTTAGCAATGTAGTAGTTTTCTTCATTTCATTGTCTTTGGGAGTGTCCGACTGTGGTGATGTTTCCTTTGCTTGAGGTTTAGCTGTCGAGGCAGTTTTTACATTGGCAGTTTCTTCTTTTGGCATTGTACCTACACCTGTGCCTCCCATATTTTTGTCATCATTATCATAAGGGTTTGGAGGGCTCAATGAAGCTTGAGATGTTGAGGGGTCTGCCACACATTTTCTCTTCTTTACCAGCCACTGGCTGTCGATCTTTTTGTGTTTGGCTTCCAGCTCTTGGCAGTCTTCCTCCAGGATCTGGCGCTCCCTTTGGAGGTCATTCATTACCACCTCATAGCCACTTGTTAAATGCTCTCTGTAGGCCTGTAGGGCATTCCTCTCTCCCCTAGGGTTGCATCTCCACCGTGAGGGTCTTTAGCACTCCCATCATCACATTCTAGGTGTTTAGCACCCCTTGCATGAACTGGGTTAGAACTTCGGTCCTGTTGTTCAATGACTACACCTACATGGTTAGCGTATATAGGGTGGAGGTTATGTTTGAATTTAAATCAAATGTTTGATGCACTGTTGACACAGTACAATAAACTTGTTACTGAATATATTTTTGAAGGTTGGAGGATGTGGTGGTTGTGACTCCATGTATGTCGTGGATGTTCTTGGTTCCTCTGGTTGTGGAGTTGGCAAGGTCAGGCTGGGCACTCTATCCTCTGGCTGTCCTGACATTTGAAAGATCACTTCTAGAATTGCCAGTTTGGGTATAGTTTCAAAGTCTTTGTATTGCTGGTCGGGCTCTTGTTCTCCCACCGCCTGTTGTTATGCTATTGTCACTTCAAAGCGTGGACTTTCCCTCGTCATGTCATCTAGATTCACCTAGACATCTTGCTCTGGTATAACTTCGTTAGATTGGCAACCCTTGTTCATCATTGTTTCTACAGGTATGGGAGGTGAGGTTGCCTTCATAGTTGTGGGCTCGTCTAACACTTGTTTCTAGTTCTTCCTTACTGCCAGCTATTTCATTTCCCCTAGATTCTTCTTCTCTTTCTCTATAGATATGGCTTTATCACCCTCTTCATTGGATGTTGATGGCTTCTCCATAGTAGTGTGGATGGCCCATGAGTACATCTTGTCGATGTCTGTTTAGGATGGCCGCAACTTGTGGGCGTCATAATATGCCATTTCTGGGAGGGGAAATAGTTTCTTGGATCAGATTTGTTTGTAGTAGAGTTCATCTCCCTTTTGCACCAAGATATTCTAATTAATGAGGGACTTGATGTTGATCTTTGTCTGCCCCTTTATTACTTTGTACTTCGTCAACACATTTGCACCCATGAAGTGGTGGGCTATATTTGCAATCTGGCCTCCTATATAGAAATCCTTGGTCTGTTTGGATTCCCCTACCACAGCTACTGATAGCCTTTCAACTAGGATTTTTCCTATGTTTACTGGCTTCTTGTTCAACATAGAATGTATCTTGAAAAGATCTACATTTGTCGCTCCTCCTATGTCTAACATCATGAATATTGTATTAGCAGTTATCTTCTACATCACCCTGATAAAGCATGAAGTGAACAGGGTTGCTTTGGATTTCTTGGAGTTATGGCCGTCTTCTCCTATCAGTTCTTTCCACATTTTGTGGCTATTTTATCCAACAATTTCCTTTTCTCCAAGTGTGGTGGAGCATGCTTGTGCTTCTATTGTTGTTCGTGTGATGATGGTGTTGAGAATAGCCTCTGTAATTGTGTGAGACTTTCCTCCTAGTCTCACCTCCATTTTGAAGTTTATGCCCCCCTTTTTGCACTCCTCTCCATTTAGTGGGACTTTTTCCAAAGAGGATACAAATTCTATTGTTAGTTGCTTTAGGTATTTGTTTTCTGAGGTGCATAGGGTGCATAGGTTCACACCCTCTAGGAATTTGATAACTCTTTTGTAGACTCCCATTTTCTTGAAGTCGTTGATGTTGAGATATCCCATAGGTGTGAACTCTTTGACTTGTAGCATCTTTTCATAATGTGACTGGTGCACAATGTTCCTTGGAACAAATGCTGGCCCATTCTTATTTAGCGTTGAACCCTTAGTCTCTTCTTCCTCTCTGTGAATCGTTTCTTTCTCCTACTCTTTTATTTCCTTTGCAACAATTATCTTCATAATTTTGTGGTGCTTGACCTCCTTGGGCTGAGTCTTCCTTTTTGCCAGGCTTTTCAGTTTAGCCTCTATAGGTTGGTACTCTAAAGTCTCTGTCTGAGACGTACCCTACGATGCCTCTGACTCTTTTGGCGTCTGATGACCCAGAATGCATTGATACTTCTCCATTGTTAGTTGTAGTTGTAATCTTCTTGCTGGTGGCATGCTTGTATTTCTTCTTAAGGCTGCTGCTATCTTTTCCATGATTTGTTCTATTTCATTCAATGGTGTTGCCCTTTTGAGCAATGAGTCGCCAGTTGAGCCTGGCATTCTAAAATGTTTCAAATTAGTTGTTTCATTAGCACAGTGATATTGATTTTTAACCCACCTTCATTAATTATTTTATTCAATTATCATGCATATGTATAATTATGTTATATTTTTTATTTCTCACATAATGTCACGACCGTGGCATTTAAATAAAAGATGGACCTCGACCGCGGTCCAGATTGCGACCGAGGCATCACTTGGTCAAAGAATGCATCTTGTGAAATAGAATACACCGCGACTGAGGTGTATTTATTAGAGAGAGAGAAAGAGATTAGGGGGACCACTATCAAGAAGCAAACAAGAATGACTGCGGCCGCGGTCAAAAGATCCTTGACCTTGTTATGATCGTGACCCGTGGTCAATTCATAGTTGGCTATTGTGTAAGAAAAACATCGCGACCCGTGACCAAAAGAAGTAAAACCAAGGCTGACCATGACTACGGTCAAAAGAACATCAGCACAGTCTCGAATGCAACTGAGGTCAGTGTGCAATTGACATTTTCATTCGATAAACACCGCGGTCATCAAGTTATACCACGATCACAATGACGGGGGAACTAGAGGTCCTACTCCATTGAAGATGGTGATAAAACTAGAGGTTTAAAACCTTGTTCGGTAAGTCATCGTCCACGTCTGAGGTGGTGGGGGTTTCATGTCCAAAACGAGTCTTAAACCCTAGTTTAAGATAGGCAGTGATGATGGAGAAATTGGCAGAGCCACAACAGTTGTTGTGACAGTTCTTGAATCAACAAGGTCTCTAAATTCTCGAGAGAAACAGTGAGGAATGAAAGTATCGGCGATGGAGAATTGAGAAAAATAAAAAATGAATACCTCGACAGAGAGAAAAATTTCTAGGAATTACGAGAGAAGTGGGAGATGCAGGGGTGGTGGAGATGCTTCTCGTGGGTGTGGCTTGATTTGGCTACTTCGACATCTCCAGAGGACTCACTCGTCAAGGAGATTTGGGCTATAGGTTCGTTAGTTTGATAAATTATGAGATTTGGTCAAGAAGAATGCTATTTCAAGAGTTTTAATATATATATATATATATATATATATATATATATATATATATATATATATATATATATATATATGATGGGCACCACAACCCAAGGTGTGAGGAAAACCTCGACCACAGTCGTTATCCTCCTTGGTATGGACTACGATCGTGACCAATCAAGACTTTGAGAGCAAGTGTCATAGGTCACGGTGCATGTCCTATTTGAACAAGATTGACACCGCGACCGCAGTCTTGACCATGACCGCGACCCTTCAAACCAAAACACCTTGAAATAAAAAACAAACTTGTTCCTTCAAACAAAACCATCTTTGGATAAAAACATAAAATATGTACACTCCTTTTAGAAGAGGGAAACTGACATATAGGGAAAACTAGAGGTACTTAGCTCATAAAACTAGAGTACAAAATAAAGTAAAACATGAATCATTAAAAATAGCAAAGCTTGGGTTGCCTCCCAAGAAGCACTTGTTTAATGTCTTTTTCTCGACTTTCTCTTTCATCCGATCTTCATTCTCCTTCCATAGATGCAGTTGTTACCTCATTCATTCGATTTGTTGCTGAGTGGGCCTCCCCCAAACTGAGTTCTATTCTCCTAACAAAGGCTTGGTCTTTGTAGTATCTTTTCACTCTTTTTCCATTTACATTGAAAGTTCCTATCTTTTCTCCCGCTATCTCCATTTCTCCCAACAAGTATATCTTTACTACAGAAAAGGGACCTGACCATTTCATTCTCAACTTCCCCTAAAATAACTTGATGCTGGAGTTGAACAAAAGAACCTTGTCACCTTCATGAAAATCTTTGTTCTTTAGGTGAGAATCATGCCAGACCTTTGTCCTGTGTTTATAAATTCTTGCATTCTCATAGGCATGCAACCTCAGCTCCAGCCTTATCAAGGTCCATATTCAGAAATTTTATGGCCCAAAGATCCTTGTGCTCTAGTTCAAGCGGTAGATGACATGATTCACCATAAATCAACCTATAGGGTGTTGTCCCTAAAGGTGTTTTATAAGCGGCTCGATAAGCCCCGATTGCATCATCTAGCTTCATTGACCAATCTTTCCTTATACGACTCCCAGTCTTTTCTAAGATTTGCTTGATCTATCTATTATGTACTTCCACTTGCCCTGACGTTTGGGGGTGGTAAGGAGTCATGACCTTGTGTTTTACCCCATATTTGCTTAGCAAAGCTTCGAATTGTTTGTCACCAAAATGCAATCCTTCATCGCTTATGACTGTGTTGGTACTTCGAAGAGTGGGAATATAGTTTTCTCGAAAAGCTTTATCATGGCCTTGGAATCTCAAGTTTGAGTAGTGAATGCTTCAACCCACTTGGAGACATAATCAACAACAACGAGGATGTATTGATTCCCTTTTAATGGTGGAAAAGGTCCCATGTAGTCAATTCCCCAAACATCAAAAATTTCAACTTCTACCTAATCTACCATGGGCATCTCGTTCCTCCTACTTATATTTCCCGTTAGCTGACATTCTTTGCATGATATGCAAAAGAAGTTGCATCCTTGAATAGTGTGGGCCAATAAAATCCAGACTGAAGGACCTTTATTGTTGTCCTATCCCCACCATGGTGCCCACCATAAGGTGAAGAATGACACTCTTTCAGGATTAATGACACCTCCTCTTCTGGTATGCACCGACGATATAGATTGTCAGAGCATCTTTTGAAAAGTAATGGGTCATCCCAGTAGTAATTCTTCAAATCAGAAAACAACTTCTTCTTCTGGTTGTATGTGATCTCCAGTGGCAAATTCCCACAGGCTAGATAGTTACAAATATCTAGAAATCAGAGTAGTGTCTGCTCGTCAGGCTGAGCCATTAGTAGGGCTTCATCAACGTAATTGTTGTTCACTGGTAACTGATTTTCTTCACCAAAAACTATTCTAGATAAGTGGTCTACAACCACATTCTCTTTCTCTTTCTTGTCGATGATTTCATGATCAAACTCTTGCAAAAACAATGCCCATCTTAAAATTCATGGTTTCATATTCTTCTTCTACATCAGATACTTAATTGCCCCATGGTCTATATATGCTTTCACCTTCGATCCTATTAAGTATGATTGGAATTTATCAAAGGAAAATAAAATGGACAACATTTCTTTTTCCGTAGTTGTGTAGTTTACTTGCGCCTCATCAAGCGTCCGACTCACATAACAAATTACATGATGTTTCTTGTCTTTTTTCTGTCCCAAGACAATGCCTATTGCATAGTCACTGGCATTACACATGATTTCAAAGGGCAATTCCTAGTCCAATTCTTGAAGAATAGGTGTTGTTTTTAGTTCTCATTTTAGTGTATTGAAGGCATCCAGACATTCGCTGGTGAATTCAAACTCGACATCTTTAAGTAGAAGATTAGACAATGGTTTTGAAATTTTCAAGAAATCCTCTATAAACCTCATGCAGTATCCTGCATGTCCTAGAAAACTTCTCACTATTGTTACAAAATTTGGCGGTGGATTCTTTGAGATACCTTCAATCTTACTCAAGTCCACTTCAATTTCCTTCTTCAAAATCTTGTGACCTAGGACTATTCCATCTCGTACCATGAAATGGCACTTATCTCAATTTAGAACGAGATGTTTTTCCTCACATGTTTGTACCAGTAGAGATAAATTTCTTCGGCATGCGTCAAAGTTTGTTCCATAGATTGAGAAGTCATCCATAAATACTTCTATGATTTTTGTCAGAAAATTTGAGAACATCGAGATCATGCAACGATGGAATGTTGTTGGTGCATTGCACAGTGCAAAAAACATTCTTCTAAATGCATATGTTCCATAGATGAACGTGAATGTTGTTTTCTCTTCATCATCTGATAGAATAGGAACTTGATAGAATCCTAAATATCCATCCGAAAAACAAAAATAGTCTTTATGGACTAGCCTTTCTAAAACTTGGTCGATGAATGGCAAGGGGAAGTGATCCTTCTTGGTGGTTGTATTTAGCTTGCGGTAATCGTTGCACATGTTCCAGCCTATCACTGTCCTCGTGATGATTTCATCTCCATCTTCCCCTTGTATGACCATCATTCCACCCTTCTTGGGTACACCATGGATAGGACTAACCCAATTGTTATCGCTTATTGGGTAGATGATTCCATCATCTCATAGCTTTATAACTTCTTTCTTCACAACCTCTTTTAGCATTTGATTTAGCTTACTTTGTGGTTGAGCCAATGGCTTGGTTGTCTCTTCAAGGTGAATCATATGCATGCATAAAGCAAAGTTAAGACCTCTAATATCCTCCACAGAATACCCTATGGCCTTTCTATGCAGCCTCAACTCATCTAGCAACTTTTCCATTTGGTCATCTGATAAGTTGGCATGGACAATTACTGGATTCCTTTCATATTCATCTAAGAATTCGTATTTTAATCCTTCTGAGAGAGGCTTTGACTCTAGCTTGGGCTTCAATGCTTCCTTCTCCTCGACTGTCTACTCCAACGAGGCATACTTCACTATTTCATTTATCTCTTCAACATCGCTGAATTCTTCTTCTAATTGGTTCAAGTCTTTTAGGATATTCACAACTTCTTAGATTTCCATGGCAGGATCTTGGCTATTTAGGTCTCCCATTAATGGATCTACGATTGCTTTATCTTCTTGCACTTCATCACAATACTGATTATAGCTGTCCATGAAGTAGTCTGATTCAGATAGACATGGTCCCCTCATGACATCTTGTACCCTAAAATTCAAGTGATCATTCCCTACTCATAGTGTGATGATTCCTTCAGCAATATCTATTAGTTCTCTCCCCATTGCAAGAAAAGGCCTTCAAAATATCATAGGCATTTGGAGTCTTCGACCATGTCTATTACCACTATATCACACGGTATGAAAAATCTCCTAACTCTTATCAGAACCTCTTCAACTATCCCCACTGGCCGTGTGAAGGTATGATCGGCTAACTCAATCCTCCTCCCTGTCTTTACCATGTCTGTCAGCCCAAGCCTTTGGGCTGGAGTCAGGGGCATGAGACTAATGCTTACTCTCAAGTCAGCTACTCCTTTTCTCTCCACATTATCTCCAACACAGAAAGGTATGTTAAACACTCTGGGGTCTTTATTCTTGGTAGGAAGCTTTTCTTGAACAAAAGCACTAGACATCTTTGCTAAATGGGCTATTTTGATGCGATCACCTCTTCTTCTCTTATTAATCATGTCTTTGAAGAACTTTACATAGGATGTCATTTCTTCTGTTGCATCAAGGAAGGGCACATCCAGGTGAAGCTTCTTTATAGCTTCTATGAACTTTTTGTATCTCTTTTTCAAGTATGCTTTTATTAACTTATAGGGGAAAGGAATTCTCAGGGGGTATGCATTTTTCTTCAAAGAACATCTCCCAGAGGGTCTGAGCCCTTTTCCTCTCATTCCTTCTTCTTTTCGGGTTATCTTGCTTCTTTTCCATGATTAGCTTGTTCTTTCCTTCTTGACTCTTCTGTTGCCTTTTTATTCTCAAGCTATTGATTAACACGACTTCTCTCTTCTTCAGCATTGTTGGTTTTAGCATTTTCCATCATTTTCCCAAATCGAAGAGTAGCCATTTTGGTAGTCTCGATATTTGATCGGATCTTTCCTGAAGGATTTTTCATGAGCTCGACCAGTTGTGCAAGTTGCTGATCAATCTGTCTCTGATGAGTTTGCATATCCAACATTAGTGTCTGCATGTTAGTTAGCACTCCTAAATTTGTGAGGGCACTTTGAGCCAGCTGATCATTCACCGATGCTTGCCTCTTTGCAAAGTTGAATAGTTGAGCAATCATGTTAACATGGTTATTGTCTTTTGCTTGGCTTGACCCTAGGCCCTACCCTTGTCCTTGTCTTCTCACATTTTTGTTTTGGCCTTGATAGTTGTTTTTGTTCTATTTGTAGATGGTATTCTTGGCGTATTGTGTTTGCACCCCTTTCTTCTCAAAGCCTGGGGGAGGTTTAGATGAACTACCCAGCTGATGTGCATTCTCTATAGCTTCATTGTTGCCATAACTAAACCCAGGGTGGTATTGTCACTTCAAGTTGACATAAGAGATGTTTTATGTCTCTTCTTCACATTGTTGACATAAGAGACGTTCTCTATATCTTCTTCACATTCTCTTTTGTCACTTTCCTCGGGCTGGGTATAGACACATTATCGAACCCATGCCCTCCTTCTCTGTAAGTGACACACTTCATGGCTTTCTTAGTATGCTTCTTGCCCTTAGCTCTAGTATCTTTCAGCTATTTGACGTCAGTGGCTATTTTCTAAATCTATGATGTTATGGTCTCCAAGGCCTTAGCCTCAATAGACGGTCCTTTAGACCCTACTTTCTTCATTGATCCCCTATCTCTCCTATCATAGTCCATGCCTGCTTAAAGCGTAACCATGTTGTCTATTATCTTCATGGTTATGCTCAATTTCTTTCCAAGAAAGTCACTGCCAGCAGCTGCGTTCAACGAAGTCCTCTCAGTAGGAGTCAACCCATTATAGAAAGTCATCACGAGGAGACCCTTATGATAATTATGGTGCGGACAATCCCTCTAGTACTCCTAGAAACATTCCCACACTTGTGCAAGTTCTCTCTCGGTTTTTGTGCAAAATAAGTGATCTTATGCATGTTGCGGTTAGTCCTCTCGGTAGGATAAAACTTGTTAATGAAGCCATCTGCCAGGAGTATCCACCCATCTATGGACTAGTGGGGGAGGTTGAGATACCATGATAGAGCCTTATCTTCAAGAGAGAAGTTGAAGCCTTTACAATATATCACTTCTTGAGGGACTCCCCCCATCTTAATGGTATCAAATATATTTTTAAAGGCATCGAGGTGATGGTATGGGTTTTTACTTCTTGAATTCTTACAAAAAGGTTTATTCTCGATTATTGAGATGACAACTAGTTTCAACTCAAAGTTCTCTACGTTGAAGTGTGGGATGACAATCAAGCATCTCAATTCATTGTCCCTAGTTGATTCCAGTTCTCTAAGAGTATTCCCCTCTTCATCAACCTCAGTGTCATTGTTCCGACCATCATGCTCACATTCATTGTCACGCTGATTGCGATGGTGCCTTCTTCGGCATTGGTATCATTGTTCCTCGTCACGTTGATCTTCTTCATGATGATCTTCATCCCAACACTCTTCTTCGCATTGACAACCATCTTAGTAATTACCATCCATGTCTTCATCCATCCCTAGTGGTGAGGAATCATGTTGAATACTCACATTCTGCTCATCCCCAATGAGAGTACCATTCATACGAGGTGGCATGGTGACTCAAGGTTGAGGAGCAAAGTCGAAGGAATCTGCTTCCCTCTGGATCACCTGAATAGACCGCACAGTTGATTTAGTAATATGGACATGTTAAAATGAACTATTCTACACAAAAGCAGGGTAACAGATTCAAGGTTTCTGTGTGGTCAAGCTTATTACTAAGCTTGAGGCATGGGAGCATGGTGAGTGGACTCAAGTTCTTAACAGTGTTGTTTTTCCTTGTCCCTGACGACAATGCCAAAAAGTTGACCGGCCTAAATCATGCGTCCAAAAAGGAGTGGATCCAGAGTTGTCAGACTCTTAAGATAGTAACCTGACACTCAAGCCCCTGCAACTATTATACATGGTCTGACATAGTAATTGGGGTTGAACCATAGGGACAAGGTTAGCAGGTGTTAGGCATGTAGGATCTCACAATCATATACTCCAGATAACAAATGGTTTAAAAGGGTGTTCCCAAAGGAACGATAGTGCTCAAACCAAAGTAAAAGAAATAAACCAATGGTAAGAAAAACAAAGTGTAACAAAATAAAATAGAAACAAAGATATGGAAGAGAAACTTGGATTGGGTTTCAACTACTAAGACTTCTCACCAACATGCAATCATCACCTCTCCTTCACATATACTCCTATCAAGACTACAATCAATCCTATAGGTGTCCATTCCTTCCTCTCTCGAGAAAACGATAGATCTAAGTGTAAGGGAAGCCTCTCTCTTAAGATGACTATCTAAAAACTGCAAATTAGAACATATGACCATAAGCTTTAGCATTCCAACATTTTCATGCAACCATACTACTCCGTAACACAAGATATTAGTGATACTACTCTTTTGAGGTACCAACGATCAAACATCATAAGATGGTAGCTAAACATACAAATGAAACATTAAAATTGGTGCATGGAGATAATCTTGACAAGAGTATATATATATTCAAAAGAGAGAGACAATATACATGTTTGGAGAGCCTTAGTGTCTACTCCCAACCCAAGTTAAGTGTTTATCCACACATGTTTGCGAGCAGCATAACAACATCACAAAATGATAGATACAACAAGTTCCATGAAGAGAGGATGGAATTACAACAAGATGGAAGTGATAGATATAGATAGAGAGGGAAGAACATGATACAACACGATACTTCTTCAGATCTAGATCCAATAGATCGATGGCATGGACGTCCTCCTTCTTTTGAAGAAGATGGAGCCTTTAGTCTTCTCTCTCCTCAGCTTCCTCCTTTGGAGATCCAAGATTGATTGGATGGAATGGGAATGAGTCTAGAAAATGGTAGCACTTTGTGGTCCTTTGAGATCTGATGATTTAACAAGACATGTAGGTGGCCTATTTATAGGTGTGTCCACCAAATTAACTCCTCGACCACGGTCGAGGTTTGGTCTCAATCAAAGCCTGATCACGAACGAGGCTTTATTGCCATCCTCTCCTCGGTCGAGGTTGGTTAAGTCACCTTCTCAGTCACAGTCTGGATGTTGCATCCTTTGGTCAGGTCGCGGTCTAAAGCTCAGTTGTGGGCTTCATGCCGTGGGTGTGTGGACCGCAGGTGTGAGGGGTCACAAGGCACCATGAGTGTGAGGGGTTGTGGGGGCGAGGCATTGAGGTGATCTTGGAGACCTCGACCATGGTGGGATGGTTGCTGAGAGTCGAATGGGCTGCGATCGAGGTGTCGACCGTGACCTTGGCTCATTGTGACCCTGCAACCATGGAAAAAGTGTGTAAGTGAGATACTTGGCATAAAGTGCTAAAATAAGTGGAGAAAATCTATAGAAAGTATGCTACAGGAGGTATAAAATATATGTGAGAAGTATATAAAATTAGGTGTTATCAATGATCGGCAAGACAAAGGGGAAGTCCAAAAGGAAAAGGAAAAGATAAGAAGAGTTCTAAAGCTAGCTAGAAGGCCAAGTCTTCATATCTCAAGGCGAAGGGAGGTTTGAAGAAAGTGAGAGGCGATTGTCACCATTGTCAGCAGCCTAGACATTGGAGAAGAAATTTCCCACTCTGGTTAGAGGAATTGAAGAAGAAGGAAGGAACTGAGGTTTCCACTTCATGTATAAACATTATAAGATAAATTTGATTACTTCTTCATTTTGATATGAGATACCAAACAAAGATCTAACATATTGATCTGCAAGATCTGACAAGAAGTAAAAGCCTTTATGGAAGGACAAAGGTGGTCAAGGCATATCAAGAGTTGCAGAAGCTTTAGTCTTCATTTAAATTTATCCTAGCCCAATGGGCATGTAATAGAGTTAATATAACTGCTATTTCATTATTCCATAAGAAACAATTTACTTTAGAGCATATTGTATGACAAGGATGATATATCAATAAAGTATGAGATTATTGTTTTTGTTTCAAAAGATATGATCTTTAATGGTAATGCCCATACATCTAATGATATTTGTAGAAAAGACTTTGCGATGAGTGTTTATAACATTAATACCAATAGATTATAATTGATAAATCTAGACTATCATTAGCATTAGTCCCTTATATATGTATATATAAGGAATGCATATCTAGAATACATATTGATGGTAATCTAGACTCCTTGGTTATTGAACCTAAGGAAATATGCAATTTTTACTTGGGCACAAAGTGACATAACATCCTTCACTAGATGTATTGGAAGAATAAGCTTTCCATTAGACCTCATGCATATGATGCATGAATATCTTATGGAAAAAGTGCTAGAGATAATTACTTATATTTCATTTATGTTATTTGTAATATGATGATAGGTACTCAGTAAAGTAATAACACAAATCTCTTGAAGTGTTCAAGGAGAGTAATGAAGTATAAATTTTATAGAAGTATTAAGAAACTTTGATGCGATCAAATATTGAAATGCTTTACATCAATATCTTGAGAACCTTTAAGAAAGGGTTGTGATAATGTATCACGAGTCAAATCTATCTAAGCATCATGATGTGTCAGAATGAAGGAATTACACAATGTTCATGTAGTTCCATATTCATATCCACAATATTTTATCATCTTTCTATATTTATATTACATGATATGACTATTTCATAACTTACATGATATTACTTTGATTCTAATTTCAAAACACTAACATTTTGTTTCGTGTTGTTTTACTCATTTCTCAAAGTAGTATTTCACAAGATAGAAGATATTTACTATTATTTTTTGATATAACTACCTTTTTGGTCTTATCAGGTTCATACATGTGACTTTCACATGATTCATTTGTGTTTACTTCTTGCGAATCGCCCTCTATCTACCCCTATTTCTCATTTTCTCTACCTTCACATGGTGATCTTATCCTCCCTCTATTTATGAGAGTGTCATATCACTACTAGACTCCACTAGTGATTTGCATCTAATCAAACATCATTGCAAACTCCTAACGCCTCCATAAGATTGGTGAAGGCACTCTGGTTGTATTCAACATCTTCTCAGACCACCAATGGCTCCTGGTCTCTACCTCCACACCTTGCGAATGTTGTAAGAACTACTATAATGGAGGAAAGGGGGTGTAATGTCACTGCTTGATAGTTCTTTGGCATTATACTTAGGTAAGTGCCTCATGGTCTTCAGAAATCAGCTCATAATGCGAAAAGTTAATACAAGGAAGCCACTAGACTCCTCTAGTATTATCCTCCTCCCTAGGCGAACCATGGTTTGTTGGTCATGTTTATCCCATGGAAATCCACAAAAATGTAGGAGAACCACCTCACAAAACTTAATCTCACTTTTTATATGCTCATATTCCTTGAATATCACTTGTAACTTGAATTCCATATCATATGTCCAAGGCACTTGCCACAATGGAGAAGTAGGCAGGAGCCACGATGGGTAAACTCTTCTACAACCTCATTGATACCTATATCAAGTGTCATTGTGACTCTTGTGGGAGCCCGAAACAAATTGCAAAATCAAATATGGGCTTCACCCCATAATTGTGTCACTCCACAATGTGGAGGGTCACCTACTACAATAATATTCTAACATATAGGTAGAAGAATATGGGTGGCCATCAAAGGTCATTTGAGGGTAGTGTCTCTCACTCCCACTACATACTTCCATGGGATTTACTCTTGAAAGTGGCATAGAAGCTAGATTATATATCAATGTCTAAAACTAGTCAATAGAGCCCTTCCAGATATCAAAGGGACGTGTGGCATGCATTTATTAGGAAATCTTGCTCTATTTTTATAAATAATTCGCATTTTACATAGATTGCAAACCTAAATAGGTTATTCTAAGAATATCCAGAAATTACCAAATTTTTATCATTGTTTCTCAATCACTCATCCTACATTAGTTAATGTTTGGTGCCAACATATGACTATATGACCACCCAGATAAAATAGCACAAATTGGGAAATATCTATAACGTTGAGCACATTGATACCCTCAAAGGAACCCAAACTTCATCAATATGATTGTAATGATCTAGCATGATTGTTAAACACTTCATATACTATATATGGATCATAATACTTGATAAAAATTCTACATATATAATTGTCATCATAAGTTCATCAAACCAAGAAATATGATATCATTATCCACACACTCACACACACATATATATATCTTCTCAAATCCAATCCAATATATACACATCCAATTGGGTATCAAGAAACCAAAAAGTGCATTTACCTATTTCCAAAAAAAAAAAACCACAAAGTTTCACTCTATCATATCCTATACACCTTAAATGAAATTTCATCCTCATAAACATATAAATTCACTTAAGCAATTGGGTATATAAGAACCCCAAAACTTCACTCTATCATAGCATGCTTACCTGAAACCACTGAAGAATGCGTCGGTCCCACCTACTTGGATGTCGTCAGTGCATTGACCCTATGAAGAATCTAAACACTCAACTAAAGAGTCAAATGCATTTCAAATTTGCATCAAGACTAGTGTAATTAGCAGACACGAACTAGGATGGACAAAGCATAATAGAAATACTCAAAATGAAAATAAAATGATGGGTTTCCTCCCACAAGTGCCCTTGTTTTAATGTCCCAATCTAGATGGAAAGAAGATCTAACATAAATATCGATCAAGTTCACTTCTTCAAGTTCCAAAATAATTTGGCCACCAAAATAATGTTTCTAAAAGTCTCTATTGGACTTATTCATGTGTTATACACCACTAAATATTACATACTCATGGGGGTACACTTCTACAACTTATAAAGAATTGCTCCATTTAGACCTTAACTTACCAGATTGCGACTTTAACCAATAGTTGTAGAGAAAAATTTGTTTCCTAATGTAGAACTCCTTATGAAATATATGTCTACCATGTGTTCTCATGGTTCTCTCCTTAAATATTCTTTCATTATCATAATCATTCAAGTGAATCACGTCGAATTCATTCGATAGAAACTTCCTTGTTGGATCTAACAAGCATCATACCAATGTTTAGCTTCCAAATAGCCCACATAATCATGTACTCTAATTCTCCTAGAAGTCAACATATCCTTGTATACACTAATCATTATGGAGCCTAATGTAGTTTTAAAAGTTATATGATACACATAAGGAATCATTTGAACACATACTCCAATTAGTTAGGGATATGGATATCGTGCTCTTCAAAATCGATCTCCCTATTTGAGACCTCCACCTTCCCCTAGGTATATGGGTGGTATGGTGTACCCATACACTGGTTCAAACCATAAATATTTTAAAATAGAAGCATATTTTTGGTTTGTTATGTGTGAACTCTTATCACTAATGATTAGTGTTGAGATGGAAAACCTACAAAGGATGGAGTCCTTTACAAATCGATGTACAACATGTGCATCGTTCATGCATGATGGAATTTCTTCAACCCACTTAGATACAAAATATATGACAAGTATCAGATAGAGGTTAAAATTTAATGACACATGAAATCGATGCACCATACATCAATTACTTCAACCTCAAGCATAGTTTTCATGGGAATTTATTATCTCCTACATATATTTCTTATGCATTGGTACACATCCCTATGATAAACATAAATGCATGCAAACACAATTGTCAAATGGAATCCATATTTCAAAACCTTATTTTTCATTTTAAAAATGGTATAATGTCCTCTTCTGGGTAGGGAGCGTCAATAAACCAAGATTCTCTCCACTTTCCACCAAGGAAGACACCTATGAATGATACCATCATTTCAATCTTGAATAATAGAGGGAAATCCATAATACAATACCTTAAAGAATGAAAGAACCAAATTTTCTCTTGATACCTTCAATCATTTAGACAAATGTCACTAGAAAATAATTAATATGAGCACTCCTAGGATCATGTATCCATGCCTATTGAAACATCTCATCCAAAAAGTTATCTCAAATAGGTATATCTACACCATTCATAATTAACTCTCTCTAGACAAGAGAGATGATCAACAACTACATTTTCATTCCTCACCATGTCTAAAAACACATTTAAGTAATCATGGTTTTAAATATTTTCTATACACAAATATTTTATTGTCACATTATTCGTCCATACTATCACCCTTGTTACTATGAAATATTGTAGAAAATAATAATAAGAAAACATAATAGATGAAGCTCTATTTTGGTGGTAGTATAATTAAGTTGCACGTTATCAAGTGTGGGGATGGAATAATAAAGGCATCATCTATACAATGGCCCAAAGTAGCTCCAACCACTTAGCCATAGGTGTCACACATAAATACAAATGGTTGTATCCAATCTAGAGCCACCATTATAAAGGACAAGATCAACTTCTATTTCAAGTTTTCAAAAGAAATGTGACTCCTATCATCGGACATAAACTTCTTTCTCTGATAACTCAGAAAATGGGTTGTAAATTTTTTTAAAACTCTTATGAATAGTATGTAAAGAAGAAATTATCCACTAAAACTCATAACAAACTTCATTGAGGTGGGTGGAGGTAGTTTGGATCACATTTATTTTCACTGGATCAACTTCAATCCCCTTGTTGGACACATGGTCCCCAAAACTAATTCACTTGTTTACCATTATATGACATTTTTCCCACTTAAGTACCTAATTGGTTTTCTAATACCTTTGTTAAAACTTGTCTATACTTCCTTCATAGCCCTCAAATGACTCCCTCGGGACTATAAATCCATCCATTATATCCTTGAGACAATACTCCACCATGTCATAAAATATGTAAAGCATACATTTGTAATGTCATAGGCACAGTAAAATGGCATCCAAAAAGTCCCATGGACATGTGCACTCTTAGGAAAATCCTCTGATTCAATAGCAATCTGATTGAAACTAGAATATCCTCCAAAAAAGAAAAGGGGGAGTTTCCAGTTAGGCACTACAAAATATTTTCGATAATGGGAAGTGGAAAATAACCCTTTCATGTGGAGGTGTTCGAACACAAATAGAATATACATACACACCACAAAATAACAAGGTGAGTGGAAATCATTTTAACATCAGTATTTCTTATAATAGTTGTACCCCTTTTTAAGAACCACTTGTCTGACTCACCCACTCACTATCAAAGTTCATATATAATGTTGAAGGACAAGTTTTTGTTACCTCTTTATTTATTCCTTTTTCATTATTTGTTTGAGTATCATATGTGGTTGTGCCACCACCTTCTCTCCTTCCTCCAAACAAAATGTTTTTTGACATAGGCTTGCCAAAATCCCATAGTTATCCACAATGGAAAATATGAAATGCACCTCGGTGATGTTGCAAGACCACCATCAATTGTTCCTCCTAAAATTTACCCAAATAAGTGGATATGGAATATGAAGGTTATCATTATATTCCATAAAAATATACTTTAGGAGTGAAGGTAGTTGTTTTAACTCTAGATATGATGTCATTGTAGAATTGTCTTTAAAGGTGGAGGATGTGGCCCCGAATCAATGTAATGATAATCATGAAATTTCTCTAACTCATAAGAAATGTGTCAAATGGTAGGACTGGCTAAGAATGAGTAATAGCTACCACCAATGATTGTATGATAGAAAAGGGAAAGAAAGTATTGAATGGTTGATCCCGGTAATTTATATCACTAGAAATGAAAAATATGCAATAATGATTCATCATCTCTACTTTTACAGACCTATAATCAATCTATTTCATAAGGTTATCCACATATAGACATAGATTACCAAGAAGATAGAAACATTTGTGTCTTGGTTCGTCATAGGAAAAAATCCAATGGAGAATAAGATGGAAGCTAATGACATATTTGCTTATGATAGACATCGTACTCATCTTCCATATATAGGAAAGGAGGCAAGCGAAAGGAAGGGGAATTTAACCCTAATGGGATTCTACATGATGAAAATGTCATTTCCCACAAAATATTTTCTCTCCCTATTAAACATGACTCTCGAACTAATAAAATATTTGATGACGCCATCTTTTAAGTTATTTTCTACATGATGAAAATACTTGAGATTTGGAGAAAATATTCTAAGATGCATATAGAATGAATAACATCACCATTAGAGTAGACAATTAGAACACCATAAATACAACATTATCAATAGAAATGAATATGTGATTGGAATAAACATGAATATTACATTCAACAATGTAGAAGAGAGTTATCTTCAAACACAAATATGATAGGACATGATGACTATAAACCAGATCCATCAAGATTGCACTCTTGGGGGCTGAACGAGAATGAAAGAAACTATCAAGGATGACCTAGTAGATCATAAGAAGAACAATCTTGGAACTTGAGAAATAACATATGCAATTTTGATAATACATGAATAAAAATAGCTTCTTGAAGATAATTTTTTTACAAATCAGGTGCAGCATGTAGGCTTGATTGATGAGTGTTTGAAAAGTAACCATCCATCTTATGAGATGTAGAGGATCCTAAAAACTAGCACTAAAAGGAAAAACATGCTATAATAAGAACAACAAGCCCTATCCCAACGTGTATCAATGATCACATATACTTCAACTAGCATGAAAGTGGTAGAGAAATGGAAAAAGTGAAGTGCATATATCCAACATATGTGCATATATCTTAGTGTCATTGGGAAGATATACAACAAGGATGCACTGGAAGCACAATGATTAGTCAAATGAAGGCGGCCACAAAGACATAAGAGGATGGATTTGTGTTTTTATGAAGAAGCTCCATGGATATCAAAACTGCCTAGATTGATGTATAACATCTCTCTTGTCCTTTACATACTCCCTCGTATATATTTTATCTCCCTACTCATGCTCTATTTCTCTAATCGGTTTCCCCCAACACACAAATTATGATGTGATTGAGTACTTGGTGAAAAAAAGAGACAATGTCAAAAATCAGATTCAATTGAGGACCCAATTAGCAATATGTATAACTTGAGGTTTGTTGGTTCTATATTTATAATAAGAATATCGGAACCCACTTACAACACCCAAGATCATATTTTCTAACTGATAAGTGGAATGGATTGTAGGAGATATAAGTAGAAGTTGTAGGACGAAATATAGAACCCTAATTAGCCCAACATTGATGAAGAACTCCTATCACTGACACTAGTCATGCATGCAACTTGACTTGTTCAATGAAGAGACCAATGACTAGTGTGGTACTTGACTTGTTTGAGGTAGGACTATTGAAGACCTTTGTCTTGGCAAAGGATTTTATAGAATGTTGATGTGGGTTCGTCTTGGGTTCTAGTGTCCTATGTGGTGATGGTGGGGTGAATTCTATCTAGAGTTCTACATTTTTTGGGAACATCTCTTTGAGGAAGTGATCTTCTGGAACATCCTTACGTGTATGATGAGTGAAAAGGTAATTGAGAAAAGATATGGGAAATACAGCCAATAGGCCCAACCATCATGGCACTGAGTATTTGTGTCATAGGACTCTAAGGGGGTATCCCATTGTAGTTTTTTTTTGTTCGATACTTATTCACACTATTGTAGTTAGTAGCATCATTGACTTCTTTACTATGTTGGATGGATTGGAAAGTGGCATGGTCCTCAGTTGATACTTGGGGGAGTAGATCATGAATTATGCTAAGGACACATAAGGTAACATCATCGGACAACATAATCTTGATGATGGTCTGACACCATAGATGAGTAGATGATGTATAAAGGTGTTCTCTATAAGACGGAGTTGGGAAAGTTGAGTGAAGGTAACATCTATTCATATAGGACTCATGGGATACTGATGGACATTGGTAATGGATAGTATGGAGAGTGAGAAAGATAGGTTCAAGAGTATTTGACTTCTATGAAATAAGAAGAGAGAAAATGACCATGGAGGCGAGGAGGATGCCTAGAGAGTGGAAAATCCAAGCAGATACAGAGGTTGATCACTGATGGAGGCTCTCTTTTTGTCCCTTGGGTTAGGATCAATTCTATGATATCATCATCATAATCATCATCATCATCATCATCATCATCATCATCATCATCATCTAAGCCTTAGTCTCAACTATGTTGGGGTCAGCTACATGGATCCTTTGTTTCCATTCAGCTCTATCATGGGCCATATTTTGGTTGAGATGTAGAGATTCAAAATCTCTCTTGGTAAGCACATCCCATGTTAATTTAGGCCTTCCTCTTCTTCTATTTATAGTGTTTTGACTCAATAGCATTGCTTCATATAGATATACTAATTGGTCTACATTTCACATGATCATACCATCTCAGTCAGCCCTCGCAAAACTTGTCCTCAATGCTCGCCACCCCAGCTTTATTCCTGATATAGTCATTTCTCAAGCAATCTTTTCTTGTCTTCCTACACATCCATCTCAACATATGCATTTCATCCACATTAATCTTGTTGAGACCTTGTTTCTTCACCACCCAACATTCACTCTTATAAAGCATGGCTATTCGTATATCTATTCTATAAAACTTACTTTTTAACCTGAGAGGGATCTTCTGATCACACAATACTCTAGTTGCACTCCTCCATTTCAACCATCATGCAGTGATCCGATGAAAATCATCATTTTGGACATCCCCATCTATTTGAATAATAGAACCCAAGTAACATAATTTATCGCATTTTGGTATATCTACTCCATCCAACTTGGCTCCATCATTCACACTGCGAGATTGGCTGAATTGCAATGCATATACTCAGTTTTGCTCCTTCTAATCATCAATCCATTAGATTCCAATGCCTTTCTCCTACATTGAACTTTATCATTCAGTCCATCTTTAGCTGCATCAATCAAAACAATATCATCAACAAATAGCATACACCAAGGAATATCATCCTGGAAATTCTTTGTCAACTCATCCATAACAAGAACTAATAAATATGGGTTGAGTGTGGATGCTTGGTGTACCCCAACTGTGATAGGAAAAGTTGATATCTCTCTTCCAGGATTCTTGATACTTGCAGTAGAGCTATCATACATATCTTTGATCAAGTCAATGTATTGGATTGGAGCACCTTTTTTCTTAAGAACCATCCACAACACTTCTCTGGGTACTCGATCATAAGCCTTTTCCAGATCGATAAACACCATATGAAGATCTCTTTTTCTTTGTCTATACTTCTCCATAAGCCTCCTTATCATAAAAATAGCATTTGTTGTTGATCATCCAGGCATGAAATGAAATTGGTTGTTTGATACCTGTGTTATAGATCTTAACCTATGCTCAATAATCCTCTCCCAAAGCTTCATTGTGTGACTCATTAGCTTGATACCTCTATAATTTGTGCATCTCTAAACATCACCTTTGTTCTTGTAGATGGGGACTATAATACTATTTCTCCACTCATCCACCATCTTTTTGGTTTTCAAGATCTTGTTGAAGAACTTTGTTAACCACATAACTCCTTTAGTTCCCATTCTCTTCCATACATCAATTGGAATATCATATGGTTTGCATGCCTTTCTCATTTTCATCTTTTTCAAAGCATTCTTGACCTCAAATGGTGAAACTCATCGTGTGTAAATGATATCTCTTGTATTCATGTCACATGAGTCTCTGACATTATATGCAATATCTCCATTGAGAAGCTTCTAGAAATAATTTCTCCACTAGTTCTTGATATCATAGTCCTTCACAAATACTCTACCATATTCATTCTTGATGTATTTTACTTGCTCAATTCTCTTCCTTTCCTTTCTCTTATATGATCCATTTTATATATATCTTTTTCCCCTTCTCTAGTGTCCATCTTCTTATACATATCATCAAAGTATCTAGACCTTGCCTCTCGAAAAACCTTCACTACTATAGAATATGCCTTTAGTGTCGGTTATTTAAGGTCTTTCACATCAGTTTTAATGTGACACCTATGTGGGCACCGCTAAAAGGCTAACCATTAGGCGTCAGTTTCTAAACCGACGCCACAACCCTTCGTGCGCCACCGAAAACGAGCCAACATGGTGGTATAGGCGTCAGTTATTAGTTTTTAAACCGATGCCATAAACCTTCGCGCCAAAGAAAGGGCACCATATGGGGCACTATCAACGTCGATTTATAAGTGATAACCGATGCCATCTCACCCACTGCCACAGTCGTGCTGGCTAACACGACCGTGTTGTCTGACCCACTGCCACGGCCGTGCTGGCCAGCACAGCCGTGGTATCTGGCCCGCTGCCATGACCGTGCT
The DNA here is from genome assembly GCA_963693085.1 of Alisma plantago-aquatica. Taxonomy (NCBI): domain Eukaryota; kingdom Viridiplantae; phylum Streptophyta; class Magnoliopsida; order Alismatales; family Alismataceae; genus Alisma; species Alisma plantago-aquatica. Next base: position 1,214,072,991 of record OY856409.1, read on the forward strand.
GGCCAACACGGCCGTGATATCTGGCCTCATTAGGGAAATCGACGTCGGTTACTAGTAGGGAAACCGACGCCAAAACCATCAACGTCGGTTTATTATCGATAACCGACGCCACATCTCATGCATTAGGTATCAGTATAATTATTTATCCAACGCTGTAAACATTTGTCGTCGGTTCTAAACAAATAATCGACGCATATTTCATGTTTTTTTTCTTTTCAATCTGCAGGCCTGCTGTGGCTGGTCGCAGGATGAGAAACCTACAGTTCAGTTATGAACTGCAAGTTTTACAACATCCATTGATATCAACCAATAACAGGCCACAAACCTGCAAAATTAACAACATTAATTTTCACACATTTAGCAACTTGCACTTCCATTCGATTTTCACACATGTAGAAACATTCTTGTAGCAATTTGTAGTTCCATTTATTTTTACATTCACACATGTAGAAACATTCATATAGCAGCCAACAGTTTCATTCATTTTCACATTCACACATGTATAAACATTCATATATATGTAGAAACATTCAGACATGTAGAAACATTCACACATATTATAATTCAAAAATTCATTTACAAAATATCATTCTTTAGTCATTATTCGGTATCAACATCCCAATTATATGTTAAAACCCCCACTACTTGTATGGTTGTTGCCCATTCTTCTCTTACATCATTTAATTCTTCTGTCATATAGGGAGCATGTACATCTAGTAAGGCCTTTCCTGTAGTGTGGTCAGTTTTAAACACCTGCAAAGAGAATGATGTATATATATAATTAATAATATATAAATAAGATTGATATATTTCATATTATCTAATGAGACTAGATATAATACCTCAGGAATGGTATCAATGTCCACTACGGCATATTTGATAATCATGTGCATAAATCACATCACATAGTATGCACATGCCCATCCATTGTCTTGTGTAGCACACAATAAATTGAAACATACAAAATATTAAAAAATACAACAAATTAAGCACTATTTACATAAATAATATATACATTGCAGTCGGAAACTTACCTCCACGTTTTTCCAAATTATTGGCTAGTTCTTTTTCCTGAGGACCTTTCCTCTAGCCTTTTTGAACTCATCTAAACCCCTACATGTTAATCTAACACAGTACATTGCATAATCAAATAGTAATGTAATAACATATGTTAACAGATATGAAAATGAAATATTTCTCACCGGAATAATGCCATTTTCATTTTTTGTCCATATTTTGAATTCAATTTAGTTCCCATAAGATCTAGATAATAGAAAGTGAACGTCTCGGGGACAATAACTAGTAACTCCCAATTCATACCACTAGAGGTAAAAAAGTTAAAAATTAATAACTCAAAATCCACAATAAAAATGTAATTTTATTAAGTCCAAATTATAAGCAAAGTAAACTTACTCCACATTGAATGGAGTTATTATCACCGTCTTGTTATTTTGAGAAAAATTTGTAAAAGCATCATAGCAGTATTGTTGAACTGACGGAGGGTCTTTAGCACTAGACTAATCAAAGATGGAATAAAAAATCCTACATGTTCAAATAAAAAATTTGCACATATCTTGTCCAAGTAGATACAAAACATGTATTATGTATGCATTAATAAATAAGAAACTAGATCACCAGATCCTACACAAGGTATAAGAATGTATAAAGAAGATCTCACCTTATCCATAGCTCTATCACAGATGTATTCAGCCAATCATATCGAAACAACTCCAAAATATCTTGTATAAAAAGTTTGCTTTCGTATGATTGACCTATAGCATCCGCATCTATAGAAGCAGTTATAGGGAAATTTATATCATGTTTGCCTAACCATATTGCCATACCCCTACAATTAGGACCTAACGAGATAGGTAGGTCTTGTGGAACCCAACTTGGTAATGTAGGAGGTGGAGGCGGAGGCCTAGATGCTCTGGGTGTCTTCTTTTTAACCTATATATTATTTAATTTCAGATCAATTGACATAATGTAAATTTACCAAACAATTTTAGTATAGAGGACATCTACTTTTAGCCACAATATCACTCCGCCTTCTGCCTCACCAAGCGTTTCACAATCTGGGTGGGAATATGGCAATGGAAGATCCATCCAATTGGGGAATATACGTAGCGGGCTCACACGAACCCAACCAGCTAGTAATGGAGACCCATGAAACATTTTTCCTGGTAGGGATGGGTAAGTATTTAACGAAAAATTCTTTACTTTTTAGACGACATGGCTTCAACCCCTATAAATTTTTGTGTAAAGAATGTTATATACATATATACATATCATTTTGAAAACATATCATCTTGAAAAGACTAGTTACCATGTCATAAAAATACTTACAGTGGATGTGCTAGGTGGTTGGTCTACATGATTACTCCCAACCTCTACAGTAGGAGTAGAGCGGGATGCCATAGGTATTGTCTGCTGAGTGGAAGTCAGAGATGCCTACCACTTTCTCATTACTTCTTTGAGTTTCCTATCAACTATCTTATCTACCTATACATTGATAAAAGAAACATTAGCTTCTGATTATTGAATTCTATTTTACAGTAACATTATAAAGAAATAATAGGTTACCTCTTCTTGTGAAAGTCCCGCTTTTGGGACATGTTTGTGCTGGGATGGCCCAAAGAATGCTTTGACGCCCACACCAGTGCCTGGAGCCCTAACACGTCTAGGATGCTCTTGGTTACCCAGAGAAACTATCAATTCATCCTTTGTTCCCTCAGGGATGAACTTGCCTTGTTTACTCAGCTCATGCAGCTCCCGCTAATCACCAAAACAAAATTTTGTAATTAAGTAAACACCACAAATAATCAATATTCGAACGATTGCTCTAAGAGTTATATTTTACCATTTTTGCAACCGCCTCAGCAGTTGCAGGCTTCCTTATTTCTGCCTTCTTATTTTGCCTCCCAGCTATCCAGACATCATGGTGAGGTAGAGGTGTGGACCCTATAGTAGAGAACTCCTGAGTAGCAGCAGACAGAGTAGTAGACTCAGCCTCTAGTCTTTGGCGAATGCCTGCATACCCCTTTGGACCCATTGTGTGGTCATGCACATTCAGTGCACGCCTTGCTTTTTGCACCTCACTGAGGGCCTAGTTAGTATGCACATTAATGATTTGGTTAGTAACACTAAATGTTAATCTTGAATAGATGAATACAACGTATATTAATTAAATTGGGAGTGATGCCTAATACCTTGAATTCATCAGTTTGTCTTGAAGCAACAAACACGTCTCATTCTTCTTCGTCCAGAAAGTTCCATTGTTCAGTGGTTGTCTTCTTCCTCTTGTCACCTTCTTATATGTATTCTCAGGTGAGATTTTTCCTATAGTTCCTTAGGACTCTCCCACAACGTTGCATCACGCATTTACGATGCAACTTTTCAACCAATTCAAATATACTCTGCAAAATAGAATTGCTATTAACGAGTATCCAAAAAAATAGTAATCTACAAAACAGAATTGCAAATTAATAGTAACTCACGCATAAATCCTTCCATATAATGTCTTTCTTCCCCTTAGGAACTTTATGCCAAGAATCTATTTTACAACCGCAATGGCTACGAGTAACATACCCAAGATATGAAACAAACGAATTGCGATTCACTCCAATTGCATTTCCTGCATTATCAAAATTCACAACAAGTTGGGTCCATTACCCCTTTGCACTATTAACTTCTTCATCATAGTGATGCCCCTTCTCTTGTCAACTTTTTGGTGTTGCTCATCAAGTGTCTCAAGTGCTTCAGAGGGTACATGTGCATCATCATCCTAAAATTTTACAAAATAAACACACTTACAAGATATAACTATAAATGGACATATAGATATAAATATATGATATATTTTTAAAACTTAAATTGTGAGGCGGCGCATTGATGTCCTCACCCTCACGGTAATCATCAACACGGTCATCAGGAGAATGCTCAACCATCTGAAAGTTCACATTCACATTGTAAAGTAATTCACATTGTAAAGCTCACATTGTAAAGTTCACATTCACATTGTAAAGTAATTCACATTGTAAAATTCACATTGTAAAGTTCACATTCACATTGTAAAGTAATTCACATTGTAAAGTTCACATTCATAAAAATAAAAAAAATAAAAAAATATAAACATGCCTCTAATATTGTGATTTTTTTTATCAATTAACAATCCTTCATTGTGATCTCCGTGCACATAGAAGTCTTCATTAGCTTCAATATTTGCTGGTATTGGCAACCCAACTAAGAATGGACTGGAGTCATCATACTTATCATAGTACTCTTCTTCATCTATATGATCTTCAATGAACTATCTTTTACCATGAAGAACAACTGACCATTTATCATGTGCAGGATTATCGATATAAAATACTTGTTTCGCTTGTGATGCCAATATGAATGGTTCATCCTTCTCGCCAATCTTTTCAAAGTTCACTAAAGTGAAACCCAATTCATCCACTATAACTCCTTTGATGTTATCAACCCAATTACATTTGAAGAGCGGAATTCTGAAATCTATGTAGTCAAACTCCCATATGTCTTCAATGACACCATAATATGACATTTTAGCTTCACGTGGACTCTTATCCTTTGCACTTGCAAAAAACATAGTCGACGCTTGAAGGGTACCCCACTATTTTAGACGACACTCTTCTCATCTTGGCACTTTGTGTAATATGTGAATCCATTAATGTCATACCCTTCATAAGACATAACATTCAATTTTGGTTTAAAGGTGAGGTATTTGATAGTTTCAGTAATATCATCTGGTGTTTGAGATAGTTGATGTAAGACTTTATCTTTAAACCACTTAATAAATGTCTTGTTATGCTTTCTAGCAAGCCACATTGTATTGGCTCGAGGATATTGTCTCTTGATGAAATTGGTATGTTCCTCGATATAAACACTCACTTCGTCCATGTTGTGTAAAATATACAAGTGACCTTGTTCTAACTGCTCACGACGGATTACTTTCACTCGTGATCCCAAAATTCCTTTGCCAAATTGCTCCTCAATATTCTTATCATTACCAGGAGTGTCATTACCACTGAGAAAGTCATTGCAAAAATCCATAACCTCTCTCGCCACATAACCCTCAATAATACTCCCTTCAGGACGATAATGGTTTCGAACATCACTTCTAAAAACACTCATGTATCGTTCAAAGGGATACATCCAATGCAAGAAAATTGGTCCCAACATTTTCACTTCCCTAGTCAAGTGGACAACAAGATGTACCATGATATCAAAGAACAACGGAGGAAAATACATCTCAAGCTGACATAGGGTAACAACCACTTCTCTTTGCAAATTATCGAGAGTATCAGGGTGAATAACTTTGCTGCACAGACTGTTGAAAAAGAAACAAAGTATGGTGATTACAAACCTTACATGCTTTGGCAATATAGATCGAATTGTCACAGGCAATATTTGTTGCATTAGAGTGTGACAATCATGAGATTTAAGACCTATCAACTTCAGATCTTTCATTGATACCAATCTACGGATGTTGGATGAATAACCCTTTGGCACCTTAACATTTACCAAACATTCACAAAAAGCTTTCTTCTCCTTTCTAGACAATGTGTAACAAGCGGGAGGTAAGTATATTCTCTGATTTCCCATTTCACGTAATTCTGTTAATTCTGACCTTATTCCCATTTCACGTAGGTCCAGTCTGGATTTTATCCCATCTTTAGTCTTACCTAGTATATTCAACAAAGTACCAATGATACTATCACAGACATTTTTCTCAACGTGCATGACATCGAGACAATGCCTGACTGTCAAAGAACTCCAATAAGGAAGATCCCAAAATATTGATTTCTTCTTGAATAAAGATTTGTCACTCTATGTGGCCATAGTACATTGTGATCTCTTACCAAATTCATTAACAAAGTCTTTTACTCTTTCATAAACAACCTCCCCTGGTATAGGTTTAGGTGCACTCTGTTCCTCATTCAATCCATTGAATGCTTTGCGCTTCCTACGATACAGATGAAATTTTGTAAGAAACCTTCGGTGACTGAGATATACAGTTTTACCGCCATGTTTTAGTCTTGTTGAATAAGTGTTCTCTTCACATATAGGACACGCTTTAGCTCCTTTGACACTATATCCAGACAAATTCCCATATGCTAGAAAGTCATTAATAGTGCAAAACAACATAGCATGCAAATGAAATGTCTCTCTTCATGAAGCATCATAGGTCATCACACCTTCACCCCAGAGTTTCTTTAAGTCATCAATTAGAGGTTCAAGATAAACATTGATATCATTTCCAGGTAGTTTAGGGCTCGATATCAACAATGACATCATTACGTACTTATTTTTCATACACAACCATGGAGGATGATTGTATATAACATGCATGATTGGACAAGTGCTATGTTGGCTACTCAATGTCCCGTACGGATTCATCCCATCTGTACAAAGCCCAAGTCATAGATTCCTGACTTCTTCACCAAATTTAGGGTACAATAGATCAATCTTCTTCCACTGTGGGGAATCAGACGCATGTCGTAGGATCCCATCATTATTTTTCTTAACATCTGCATGCCACCTCAAATTCTTCGCATCTATCAGATTGGCAAACACGCGTTGAAACCATGATATTATAGGTAGATACCACATCACCTTGGCAGGAGAACCGGTTTTGGACTCCCCCGAAGTCGTCAATTTATACCGTGACGCACCACATTTTGGACAATCTTTCAAATCCACATAGTCCTTCTGAAATAATACACAATCATTCGGTCATGCATGTATCTTCTTCGCATCCATTCCCATTGGGCACAACAATTTCTTTACCTGGTATGTTGAGATTGGCAGCTCCTTTCCTTCAGGAAGCATTTCTTTCAACAAAGACAACAATGACGTGAAGCTTTTGTCACTCCATCTATTGTTAGCTTTCATCTTATACAATCTCAACACAACGCTAAGCTTCGTAAACTCAGTACAACCTATTTATAATGATATCTCAGCATCATGCACAATGTTTCTAAAAATGGGAGGTGGATTGGTGTGCTCTACCCCACAACTATCCAGCATCACATCAACGATGTCTACTGGAACTGATTCATTCACATCTACGTCATCGGAGGCAATTTCTTCTTCCACACAAGCACTGGTATTGATATCCATTGGTTTTGGGTTTGAAATCTCTCCATGCTAGTGCCATTCTGTATAGCCTTATATAATCCTGTTGCACATGACATGACTTTTGATTTCGTCACCAGTGCCGACTTTCAAGTTGTTACCGCAATGCCTACATGGACAGTAGAACTTATCTCCAGGTTGTTTCCTATGTTCCTCTACAAATCTAATAAACTGGTCAAGACCAAAAATAAACTCTGGGGTGCAACGATTCTGAACGGACATCCATGATCTTTCCATTCTATGATCAAAGAGAAAACAAGTATATATTACAACAAGATTAGGGTCTAGGGTTAACATATTAGAGTTTTTGCATGGTTAAAACTTTAGGCCAACAAATACAACTGTTGTCATTCTTATATATATCAAATGTGTACCACCTATCCCATTCTTGAACACCTAATATCACTAGTAAGTGTATAATGTGTATTAGGTTTTCAAGAAAATTTCGACAGTACTTCCCCACTGTTCTCTAAGTACATATGTACTTAGAGAACAATCAGGGAAATGTTGCTGAAATTTTCTTGAAAACAAAATACACATTATACACTTATATCCTAAGTGAGATTAGGTGTTCAAGAATAGTCCCAAACCGGGGACTATCCAAGATTTACTCCTAACGGGTAAATCTTGGACTGGTTTCTAGGCCAACAAATACAAGTGTTGTCATTCTTATATATAATAAATGTGTACCACCTATCCCATTCTTGAACACCTAATCTCACTACTAAGTGTACAATGTGTACTGGGTTTTCAAGAAAATTTCAGCAGCATTTCCCCGCTATTCTTCAAGTACAGATGTACTTAGAGAACAAACGGGGAATGCTACTGGAATTTTCTTGAAAACCAAATACACATTTTACACTTACATCCTAAGTGAGATTAGGTGTTCAAGAACAGTCCCAAACTGGGGACTATCCAAGATTTACTCCTAATGAGTAAATCTTGGACGGGTTTCTAGGCCAACAAATACATGTGTTGTCATTCTATAACATTGATTTCAACATTTGAGTGTCCATGCATGTTCATCATCAAGATAAAGATTACACATAAATTAGTATGACCTAGGGATAGAGAGATTCATAATTGATTTCAAAATTTCAAACTAGCTCATGCATTATCATCAATCTACATCATACAATAAGGATTCATGTAGATGTTAGGATGACACATCACTACAAAATTAGAGATTTAACATTAGGGCTTTAATATCTTACATAGATTGATCACAAGATTTCAGCAATATAGTTAATTCAAGATTATGATGAAATGTGTATTAGGGTTTTAATATCTTAATTCAACATGCATCAAAATTTATAGAATTAGGTCAAGCATTAGTATTCAATTGGAAATGTATCTTATTCTTCCTGCTCCCTCCTTACCAAATGGATAAAAGCAAGGCCACGACCGTGTGGGCTGGCCATCGTCGTGGTTGTGTTGGCCTACCACGGCCATGCTGGCCAACACGGCTGTGGTCGGCCAATGGCCAGCACGGCCGTGGTCAGACAACACAGCCACAGTCGTGGCCTTACTTTAATCCATATGGTAAGGAGAGGGAGCAGGAGGAAGAGGAGGTGGAGGAAGAAGAAGAGGGTCATGGAGGAAGAAGAAGAAGAGGGCTACCTGTGGAGCAGCTAGTAGTGTGGAGAAGAGCAGCGGCGGTGTGAGGAGCAATAGCGACGGAGAGAATCGAGTAGCGAGCTGGCAGCCGGAGCAGCTAGACGCACGTCCCATAGTCGTCAGAGCAGCTAGGCGTAGAAGGTGTCCAGACGGCAGAGCAGAGGGCAGCAACAGGTGCTCGGGAGGTGAAGGGTAGCAGCAGAGGAGACGGCGAGCACAGAGGACAGGGAGCGCCGATGGTGGCGAGTAGGGAGAGGGTGGCAACGGTGAGCTGGGAGAGGGTGGGGGTGGAATCACAAAATTGCCAGACCTATTCTCAATCACAATGAAATAGAGGAAGGGGAAGAGTCTGCTTCGCGTGGGTGCTATTAAGTTACCAATAGGCATCAGTTAATTAAAAAAACACTTATGACAAAGAGTGTTGGTTATAAGTAAACAACCGACACCTATACTCAATTAATAGTTGTCGGTTTTTATACCAAAACTGACAACTCTCCTCATATGTCGACAAAAACAAAATGTTCTCGAATTCTGACCATAGTCATCAGTTTCTTTAGAAAACTGACACCCAATGGTTGTGAAAATTCTCCCGGGAACAGTGTGGAAAAATCCATAGGCATCGGTTATTGTAGTAAAACTGATGACCAAAATGTGCCCAATTTCTGTCTCGCGAAAAACCTTTCGTCGTCGGTTTAAGAGTTAATAACCGACGCCATATGTTAAATTTTGGAGGTAATTTTTTTTGCTGGAAATTTTGGATTTGGCGGTTAATTTTAGGTGTCGGTTTCTTAATAAGGAATCAACAATGAATAAAAGAGATATCTGTGTCTGGTCATCCTTCACAGATAGATGTCGGTTTTGTTTTTGAACCGACACTTTATGTTTTAGGTGTCGGTGTATTTATACAACCGACGTCGTTAAAAGGGACGTTATAAGTCATTTCTGTAGTAGTGCTTTTAAGCCTCTTTCTTTGGTTGCATTGTCTCTTTGGAACGTTGCATCATCTTGAGATTTGGGTAAGCTCCTATAGATCTCCCTTTTCAATTAAATAGCCATCTGTACTTCATCATTCCGCCACTAAGTCTCTTTCTATGGAAGCCCACAACCTACAGACTCCTCCAAAACCTCTTTGGAAATTTTTGTTTTGCAGGAGCTCATGTTATGACACATAGTGTTAACATATAATCCAAGTTCCAAGTTCCCTCCTTGATGAGTTTATCATGAAAAATCAATTTCTTTTCTCCTTTAAGATTAATTCTATGATAGAATGTGGAAAATAAGATGGAAGATAATGAGATATTTTATTATTGATAATTGGCACACTCGTCTCCTGTATATAGGAAAGGAGGCAAGTACAATGAAGAAGATCATAACCCTAATGGGAAAAAAATAAAGCCCGTACAACATAATGAACTAAATATTAATAACTCTAACACATCCTAAGATACTTCCCCCTTTCTTTGTTTGCTCAAGAATTTTAAACTCCAAACATGTTATCTTCAAAAACTAGAGTAATTTGTCATCTTTCTATCTCTATTGTGACATCTACAATGGCCCAAAATGGTATACTAGAAGCTTGGACTCATAATCATTTTGCATTTTCCTACCCATGAAATCATATATATATATATATATATATATATATATATATATATATATATGTATATATATATATATATATATATATATATATATATATATATATATATATATCAAGATAAACTTGTCCACATTCAAAAGCAAATATTCACAAATACCAAAAGCCATGACAATGGATTTTAATCCAACAAAATTATAATGATGGTTATTCTGAAGTCCTTCAGTCCATTTTGCTAAAGGTTTTGAGTGACATCAACTTGATGACAACCCTAGAATTATAGAGTGTGTCTCAAAAAGTAAAATTGTCAATTGAACAAGGTATATTTAAATCATGTGGATCCTTCCTATTTTGTAGTAACTTCCTTTGTATAATCATGCTAACCTCATCTTGGACCAGCACCATGCTAGAATCTAATATCCTCCTTTTCTTGAGTGGTAGTATGATCAATAGATAATAACAATAGATATTGATGTCAAGTTTGTGAAAGATGTATTTAAACTTTTGGAATTGTTGGTCTGCCTTGTCTTAAGGATGTGCATGGAGGAATAAATACCATAACTATCATTAATGGAATTGTTTGTATGATGACTTGGGTGTTGTTCCTTCCCCTAAGATGACATTGGTAACATCCTTTATTTCCTATAACTCAATCAGATGTTCAAGAATCAGGAGGCACAAATTCCTTTTCCCTTATGGGATCCCGTGTCACGATAGATGACTTTGGCTATTTCCATGCATCTTTTCATGTTACACTTTCCTTATAAAAGATCTTCCCATTGTGCCAATTGAAGTCATGGTCCTTCTCATTGTATTGAGAGACCTATATATTTCATTAGATAGTGGTATTTTCTAGTTTTCTATATTGGATGCCAATTGAGATAGTCTCAATATTATGTATCTAGGACTTTTGTCCCTTTGGGACTAGTCAAGATAGGACACATTCCTCTACATATATTTCTTGATCATTTCCTCTAGATAGACCAGGCGCCTTGGTCATCCACCTCCTTGAGGTGGTTGTTGGCATTGTTGCAATTGAGGTGTAGGATGTTGTGAACTAATATGGATTCTACATGCAATTTTTTGTATACTTTAACAAGAATTTAGGATGATTATTCCATGGGTACTCAATCCTTCTATTGGGCTATGACATATATATGTGTTTTTCAACCACATCTTGTGCATTGTTGGAGTTCAAGGTGACCAACTATTTGGTCAATGCACTCAACTCTGACCTTTGGTCAAACATCTCCTTTCCTTATGTTCTACTATCTCTTAACCCTTGTTATTCATGCTCATCACCCCAAAATTAGTTCATATCCATATCCTTAAAAATATATTTGGATTTAAATGCTCAATTATCTAGAATAATCCCGCTCCTGCTAAATCAGTTATGGTCCTCTTCCTATAAGGTAGAAAAAAAGGAAAAATATTTCCTTATCAAATTTAGAAATTACGATGAGAACATATCTTGAAAGTTATATTGGGCTTATGAATAAACTAATTAATCCCCTATTTGATGTTCTGAATCTTTCCCAAAATCTTTTTCATCTTCTGTGGTGAAAAGTAACCCTAGACAAACGTATCCACCATCTGATCTCATGTCTTCATTGATATCAAATGCATAACGTCAAACCATATCTTGTTCCTATCCATCAATGAAATTGGTTACAAATTTAGGTAAATTGACATAGTATTTTTCATGTTTATCTTGATAATATATTTGAATTTAATGAAGTTGTTAATAAATTTCTTGTAATATTCTTGGAGGTGTCCATGCAAAGCTTGATCTTTTTTCAGTTCCACAAGATAGGGCCAGTCTTGTAGATGCCCACATTTACTATATGTCTTCTAATGGGAACCTATCGAGCTATAGTTGAAGAGTCCTTTATTCTCTCCTATATCATTTGTTCTCTATGTGTAGAACTAACATTAGGACTTCCATCTAAATCTATTTTTTTTAATGGTCGTATTGGAGCTGCATTGAGGGTTTCAAATACATTAAAAAGACTCACTCATATCAAAATCATTTCTAGATTGGAAACAAATGGTATATGATCATAGTTGGATATGAATTGAGTGTGTGTTTTGTATAAGCACTTGAAATAGTTCATAAAGTATAAGAATCACAGAGTATAAAAGATGAATAAAAAATTAGATTTAAAATAATAGAAGTCTCCTAGATTGGCTGGTCCTAGAACTCGAAGCGCTTGTGGATAGCAATTCTCTAAAAACAATGTTGAAATATTGACATCCAAAAGTTGTGCTTGCAATGCATAGTGTAGGGTCAGAGTAATAAGGAAAAAAGCACCTAAGTTGTCGAACTGAGGGAAGTGTTACACTAGAAACTACTATTTACTGATTCTGATTAGTGAGACGAGAGAGAATGATTCATTTGGTTGATTAATGAAATAACTATTAGAGAGAAGAACTAGTTTGGTTTATTAATAAAATAACTATTAACTAAAATGAAATTGAAATATTAATTTATTATGATAGTAATATATTCCAACAATTTACCAATTTCACCACAATGTTATCTATGCTTGAGTTTTCCAAATGTTAAAGCTAATAGAAACTTTGCATAAGGATCTACAATTATTCAAACCTCCTCCCAAAGCATAGTAGCATATTCAAATTTATCAAAACCCACTCTCAATACATTTTATGCTCTAACTTGGATTGATACATATTGATCTTTTCATCTGTCCCTCACAGCTGTACACTATTGTTTTAATGCTCATTTATTTTTCTTATGAAGTTTCATCCGACAATTAATTCTCCTTTTGGAACCATTGACCGTCTAATATATTACTTATGGTGATATAGAATAAACAATAGAAACATATACAAATTTCATAAAATTCAAAAAATACTATATTAAAAATAATTTGTTGTCAAGTAAAGAATCACAATGGTTTACTTTCTCAGTCCTAAAGATAAAGTGAATGATTCCTACATGGTATCACAATAATTGTTATACAAAAATAGAAACAAATTAATATGACATGAAACCATGGTAGTACATGTAGTGTACCTCTTTTATAGGTTGAACAATTATCCACCATCATAGTTTATTTCTTACATGGATAGGGAATGCTTTTCTCCTCTTTTGCTATTCTCTTATGGTCATCATACTTGTAGATGCTAATAGTGGATTATGTAATAGTAGCCACCAATATTAGGTCTTAAGTATCCTAATTTTGAGGGGTCATAAATGGACAACTAGATCTTAATGGTTAAATCATGATTACACATGTATTTCATGTGACTATGCTAGTGACATGAATGTTGTTGGGGCCTACTTGGTATGCACTTAAGTCTAATCCAATTGAGCATATTTGTATGAAAATGTCAATACAAACAACTCGGAGATTGATAGAATGAATGTGTATGTCAACATCATTGACTCTTTGATTTTTACTAAACTAAAAAATAAAGCATCATGTCAAACAATAATTTGTTAAATATATTAATTGTTTGCAAAATTGTAAAAAATGATGCACAAGTAATTATATACTAATTTTCTATAATATAAATGAGTATGTATGAAATTATAATCAGTCGCGTAATAAAATAACCCTAACTAGCATATAAAATTTCTATAATTATGTGTGAAACAGCTGTAAATGTTAAAACTATTGAAGAAACACAACCAAATAACAAGACACATAGTTCTTTTAGTTTCATTGGAACAATGAGATTCTGGTATCCTTCCATTAGCAACACCTTTGACCTAACGTCTCTCCCAATGTTACCCAACACCAACTAATGCTTTATTTAAAAAACTTGCAATATATTTTTCTAAATGGACTAAAGCATGAGGAGGTCCAAAAATTGAAATCTTTGTAGATGCACAAAATAGAAATACTACATCTTCATCCTTATCTAATTGTGATTGAAAATAAGACACAACCCAATTGTATCATGATGAATACATATTTATTTTAATTATCCTTGAATTTTTTGCTTAATTTTGCATTCGTTAATCATTTTACTTTAGAACTAGCTTCATTTAGGTTTTCCTTAGTTTATGTAATTTATTAGGGTTTTTATCCAGTTCATTAGTTTTTGTGGAAGATTTTAACTTCATTCTATACAATACAACATAGGATAAAGTGACCCTTCTTTGATTGATGATTCTAGTTGGCGGTGTCTTCATCTACATAGACCCTTGTCAACATGACAATGGCTCCCTTGGGTAGTGTATCTTAGTTTGTACTTTCACTTGTTTGCATACCTATTAGTGTATGTCTACCAATGAAAGCCTATTCTACCTACCAAAGGAAATGCACACACCTCTACTAATGAAAATTTGGCACAAATTGCCAATTGAGCAAGGCACCTACTACTGAAATTATGACTCACCACCTACTGATGGAGCTATAGTGATTAACAATTGATGCCAACTTTACATTTGCAAACAAATAAAAGTCTAGGCTGAAGAAACTAGAGACTAACAAAACTAAATACCAACACAACTCCTACACCCCATAACTGACAAGAGTTTTGCATCACCAGATGATGGAACTTTTGTATCGTTCATGCTGATGAAAATATGTACTCATCTAAAATGTTTAATCAACATCGTGCACTTGTGCAAACCCTACATTGGTCAACTAATGGGAATACCTATGGAATGTAACTTCTCACCTTCCTCCCACTAATGCCATTACTGATGGATGAAGAGGGAGAGTTTCAAACCATAACCCTCCACATAAATAGAAGCCTCTTGCCTCCCTTGAGATACATCTCTTTGCTGGTCGCAAGGCTTTCAAAATTCACACTCAGCCACAAGAAGATGATCCCCATCTATGGTTTCCATCAATCGATAACAACATCAACCTAAAACTTCCTATCCATCAAGGAACTACCTCATGATCTTGAAAGAGTAAGATGGAGAAAACCTCTGCCAACATCCTTTCACCTATTCTTTCCTCGTCTGCATATCACATTCGAGCAACCCCAACAAAAGTCATGGACATACTCTATTGTTGCATTGGATCAAACCATCTTAGAGAAGTAGTTGTTTTTTCTTACACCAGGATGCATCTCTTCTTCTCACAGATTCCATGTATCTCTTTCTTTTCCCTTATTTGCACTGATCTTTCTATGAAGAGCAAGTAGTTTTTTATGCTAGGGTGTGGGGAGTATCGTCACTTCCTACTTTTGGCCTTTTACTGCATCTAAATTTATATCAACCTTATTGGATTTTGGAATTAATCAATTTATTCTTGTATATGTGTCTAATAAAAAAGATTACATGTTTATCATCTATTGTTAAACTCTTTATAAGAACTTTAGATGGCTATTTTCCAAGGCGATGGGTATATGATATCTAGGTGACACGACAATGAGCCTAGAGTGACATATGTTTGGACAAACTTTATCATCCAAAGGGGGATTTACTCAGCCTCAATTTTATCTGTTCATGATTTTTTTATGGTGCAGTGAGAGAGTGTCGGTAGTGGTGGTAAAACCCACTCACCCTAGTGTTTTCATCCATTGATAACCTTAGAATTGAGTCACTCCATTTATTCTTGTGTTTAGTATAATCAACAACAAACCACCTCTTGTGTTAAATACTCTTCCTAGTTAGGTCAAATTGATGCTACCAATATGCTTGGTACTTTTTAGATGGTTGTACAACTCATACATTATCGATGGGACAATACACTCTCCACAAGTGGTATCCTTGATCAAAACTATTAGATATTAGAAAAGTTATTAGTTAATAGGTTCATTGATGTGACAACCCTAATTTTAGGGTAACAATACTTGATGTGACTCTAAGATTTACATATGATCACTACATGACTAATTTTTTATTGGTGTTCAAACCAAAATGATCTAGATCATATGTCATTATTTGAGGTACATTCTATGAGTTTTTACTTATGTTGATTTGCATAATCATGAAAATAAATTTCTTAAGGAATTTACTTAAGTGGTCAAAAGATGGCTTTTTAACCTTTTTGTCAGAAGGTAGGTATTAGAATGGAAGAGCTTTGGCTAAAATTCATGATTTTTTAATGCACCATTCGAGAGAGATTGGACTTTGACTTTTCACTAAAAATATTGTTTCATGTGATTTTAGATCTATAATTTGATTATAGAACATCTAGAAGTTGTGAAATAGTGATGTGATGTCGAGCTATGCCTTATATTGGGTGTGATCTGGCACAACAACTTCAACTCCATTTAGCCATAGAATTGGAGCATTGACTTTGTCTTCAAGATCCAAAAAGTTGGGAGCGTAAGGGACTAAGGAAGTCATGGGATGTTGGTTGTGAAACACATGGGATCAGGTTTTTCTTTTTCTATTATGATTCTACAATATTTGGGGACTCAATTGATCTTTCATTTTATCCTCATAACATAGGGATGAGAAGTTTGACCTCCCACTCCATTTCTCATCCCCACTGTAGTTACATGAGCATCAAGAAGATCAGATGAGAGGGAGAAGAGGTGATAAGAAGCATGTATAGGAGGAAGTTGATGAAAGGGGGAGTGGTGAGAGGAGTTCAAAGGGTGGTTCTTCTATGCAAAATTCGTCAACAATTTCATACTCAGTTGTCATGGGTCTCAGTGGTAGATTTATGTAGTTCCCATGATTCCCTAACTAACCATGGATAGAGGATAATGCCAAAACCATATCCAGTCCCTCTTACATCCCCATGACAATGAAGACCACCCACATATTTGTGTATGTGATTCAAAGCATTCTATAGAATAGGATAGAAGAGAGATGAGGCACAAATGTCCCTCTCCCACCAACAAACTCTATCACAAGACTCTACTACACTTAGACAAGGAGAGTATGCACTCCTTTCATAGTAAGTTAGCACCGATGGGAGATATATCCTAAATGGGAGCATATTTTGAACCACCAAATCCCAACCAAACACCATTTTCAAGTTCGGGAAGTTTGTCTATAACATTTTGATCTTTGAAAAAGTCATATGAGGAGCAGGTCAAGTTTTTCCCCTTGTTCTAATCTTGGCGAAGGAGAAACTTGGGAATAGCTATGACATCAAGCTCAGGTGTCAGATCTTGAGTTGGAGTACCTCCTTGGACTTGAACCAAATAATAAGTGTGTAGAAGTTCATACCTTACCCCTTCTCATTGTCTACAATAGTGAATTAACTTTGTGTTTCCCCGGCCAGTGATCCAGGGAGCTTTGTGATTCAAAGGTCATTGGCAAGCTTGCTTTTGTACCAAAAAGGATATCCAATGACAATAGTCCTAGATTGAGTTTGATTTTCCCTGACAAATTTTGTTGGATAATTTCTTACAGTGGCACCCAAAGTAGTCGTATGGATGGAAACATAGTGGAGTGTCTAGTTGAGAACACATGTATGATAGGTGGGCCAGTCTAGGAACATGAATGAACTATGTTTCACCATTGACTAAACATTTGATTGTTCCCCAAAGTTACAAAGCTAGGTGTTTGTTCACGAGCAACCTAGCCTCTATATCTGATGGCCTATGTTATTCACATTTAGGTAAATTAATGCAAAACCTTTAAATATAGTCTTTACCATTCAAATAGATCTAAAAATAATGTCCATGTCCTATAAATACCCCCCTAAACACACAAAAATCTAAGAAAGTGACCTCTTTATTATAAAACCACTAGATTAACTTTTGAAGCAATATTAGTGATGGTTTTGAATGTATAAATGTATACTTATTTCTAGGGTTCATATAGATGGAATAATTAGCATACTCTAGACACAATTTTACAAAATTCTTGTTGAACCCTAATATCCTATAAAATCTTAACATAGGCTCTAATTGTAGAATTATATTCAAATACTAGTTATTTTCCTATTAAAGACTAATTTGATGCTTTAAAACTCATTCTAATTCTAAACAAGTAGATACAATGCTATAAAACTATGAAAATGTAACCAAAAATTAATAGTGATTTCCTGATTAGTATACTAATACCAGAGATAAGATTAAGGTTACATTGAACCTAAGTTTTACTAAACCCAAATTTGGACCTAAATAAATATAATAATGATGAACCTGGTATTAGTGATGAAAAATTGCTATTTAATTATGTGATAGCCATGAATCTAGATGATCTTTGATGTATTTGAAATCTTCAAACTTAGGTATGTGGGCTTTATTTTACAATATGACTATGGTTTTCTTGGTTTAAATCAAGATATGTATGTGTTCTCTTACATTTTAAAGTATTATGTGGCATTTCTATATAGTACTCGATTTTTAGTCACTTAATAACATAAATTATTTTCCAATGCTTAGTAGTTTTTGGGGTTCTCATTATCCTCTTACGAGGAAGGGATTAATATTGTCTAGTACAACTCCCCAAAGGACAAGGTGTACAAGGAATTCCCCTGATGACCTGTTACACAAGTTTCGTGCCAAATATGTTTGTTTCATATTAGTCCACCCCAGTAATGCAACTCATCTAGAAAAAAGACCAAAATTTACATGGTTTGCATATTAAAGAATTTTCTTCAATGATATTCTTTATTTCTTACTATAAATATTTTCAAGTTATAAAAAACCATAAATATATGTATAATTCACTCCATGTACAAAACATTTATGTGTTCAACAATTGTTTCATATATGTTTTAGGGACATAGATAGCATGGAAGAAAAGAGGTGAAGTGAGCAATGTACAGGTTTTACCTCTTGTGTAAGATCCTTATTAGCATGCATGGTCTTATAGTTGAAAAATTATCCTTTTAATATGTACATTAAGTTTTAGTAATTAATTTTATAATATACACATTTTGAATGTTGAGAAATGTGAATCTCGTGTCCTTGGTTGCATGGAATAAAGCTTGCACTAGCACTAATAATGGTGGTCTGGGAATCAAATCTATGGCGGATTGGAACAAAGCTCTCATCTAGAAAAATTCATGGAAGCTTCTGAACAATAAAAATTATTTCTGGGTTAAGGGATTGAACCAAAAGTACAAGATCTTCAATGAGCATTCTCGCAGCCACGCCACACCCTTCTGGAGAAGCATTCAGTCAGGGTTGCACTTTGTCAAAGATAATTGTATTACAATGATCAACAATGGTGAGTCCACCTCAGTGTGGACAGACTACTGGGTTCCAGGTTATAGACATTTGCAATCACACTGCTCCACGCCTATCTGTAATCAAGTTCTCGACCTCACAGTTGGATGCTTATGTAACCTTGATGGCAATTGGGATATGGATTTCCTTCTTAACTATCTTCTAGATTATTGTGTCAATCATATCACCGACCATCCTGTCCCAACTGGGAGCAAAGGTGAAGATACATGGAGCTGGATGCACGACGAGAGTGGATCTACACCACTTCCTCCGCTTATGATGTTATCCATGCTGACATCCAATGCCCTATCAACAATACTTGGCCTACTATATGGAAGCTGCAACTACCTAGTAAAATTAAGGTGTTCATATGGCTCGTAGCTCATGAAGCAATTATGACTAATGGGAGATGTAAGCAATGAACCTTCACTGACAGTGCCATCTATCCTAGATGTGAGGCACAAGAGGAAGATACTCTCCACGCTCTCTGATTCTTCCCTTTTGCAATAGAAATTTGGTTTAAGATGAACATCAACAACAAAGTCAATTCGATCAATACCTCAATTCAACAGTGGCTCATGAATCATCTGCAAGGAAAGGAGGAAGACATTATCCGCTTTATTGCCACTTGCTGGATCATTTGGAAAGCAAGGAATAGCATGGTGTTCGATAACGTTCATGTTAGCATCGCTAAGCAACTGTTCAATTTGACAACCTCTGCACAAACATCTCTAAGGGAAGACATATGAATGCTTAGGTTAAATACCATCATATTGAGGATGACAATGATGCAACCGGTGTGCCCAATGAATACAAGATTGTGTATGAAGATGCTGTTGTCAAAGGCACGGAGACGACTATTGCTATGACTGCACTGAATGAGAACAAGATATGGATTAGAGGATCAACTATACACATCCATGTTGAATAAGTGACAAAAGCTTAAATATGGGAAATAGAGTTTGCTCTAAGAAACCATATTGAAGCTATAGCGGGACCTGCATCTATTGTTACTGATAGCTCCAAATCTATTAAAGCTATTGATGGGCCTCTAGAGAAATTCCTAGTCTTTAGCACTTGGATCCATTCCATTCATAATATTCTCAACGAGAACCCAGAGTTATAGATTATTAATCTCCTAAGAGAGCATAACATGTTGGTCGATGCTATGTCCAAACACCACCTAAAAAACTATAAGGAAGGTCATACCTATACGGACCCTCCTATCGACCATGTGGGTCACCCTATCCCCTATCCCCTCTGTAATGGTAGGAGTCCTACAAGTTATGTTTCATAGCTGACAATGTATTAAATCTTAGTTTTATGCCTGCAACAGGAGGACGGGTTGAATAAAAGAGCTTCCTGACTTACCAAAATAAAAGAAATGCCTTCATTTATGCCTATCATTTTTTTTCATTTAAGCGCATAATTCTTTCGAATCACACCCTCAGCTATGTTTTTAGAGTTTGTCCTCTGGTCCTCAATGGGTTTGGGAAGGTGGAATTTGGGGATGTCATAGTTGGTATCAGAGATGAACAATAGCTACAACTGACAATTTCTCATCATGAAACACAAACTAAATCTAAACTTCAACTCAAAATCCTAGAAACATTGTTGTTGTATAGGTTCTAGATTTGACTTAGCCTCTAGTTTAGAACCTAGATATTTGAGAACTAAGTTTAGAAAAATTTGTACAACCCTATCTATATATATCTCATATATATGGGGTATCGACACTAGTGTACACCAAATTATCACAATTTTTACAATGTGTCATGTCTCTAGGCTCTCTATTACTTGTGTGCACTCAATTTTTCTGATTTGGTTTTGTTTTGAATCGGCTTGGGACTCAACAATTTTCTCTAATGCCTATTTTATCAAGGAGAAACTATATAATACTTTACTATATATGTGGGTATATATGAAAATGTGTCCAAATACACTGGACTGAGAGGTATCCATCAAACCTAAGATAAATGGACTCACATTAGTCTAGAGGAGAGAGTACATCTATATTAGATGTATAGTGCCTTATCGGATATGTGATAGTTTCTCATGTATAAGTTTATTTATTACAATTCATCTTGTATATGAGGTTTAAGTATAATTTTGAAGGATCTAAGCTGAGTCTTAATGATGAAAGCACATAATATTTTCTTACTCAGGATAAACTATGTTATGATAATGTTGAATATGTATGAGCCTCAAGCTCAATTACAAAGGAGGATGTCTAGATCTTAGGTGAGAAATGGGGCAAACTCCAGAGAGAGTGAGACCCATAGGGAGAAGGCCATAGGATCTAATCTCCAATATATGAGAATATTGAGATATATCTGAAATGATGTGTCTAAGCTAAATTACTCTTGAGAATATGAGTTGAGTCCTTATGGATGATTCATGTGGTTGATCTAAATCACATACGTGAGATTTGGGTGGAAAAATGTGATGGTTAGAAGACTCATAAAGAGAAAGTCAATCCTTTGATAGAGTTAGGTCCTAGCTTGAGTGACTTACATTTGTGAATCTCATAATTAGCTGCAAGTGATGTGATATATGAAACTCTGATTCTAGGAGAAAAAAATCATGTGCATAAGTACCCATAATGTTGTTCATTCCACTTCCCTTTCTTAATATATGATACTAGAGACCTCACTTGACCTATATGGATGATTTATATATGAGGAGTCACTCATATAAGGTTGTCCAATTCTATATTTCCTTCCTATATTATAGATGTAATATTCATATATAAAATCATGATTACTCAACTTAGTATATTCTCTTTCCCTTAATATCATACTTGAAAGATCTAAGTTTGAAATCATAAGCATGAAATAACTATATATTTTAATCATAAATTACATGATCCCAAAATATAGTTCCTAACCTTAAATCTCATAATCTAAACTTCTAATTTGATGATGACTCATAATGGGATGAGATATTTATATGAAAAAATGAAAGCATATCCCTCTGATGTTGAATTTCTGGTGTCATATTGATCATAAACACCAACCAGAATGTTAGGTGGTGTAATTTATGTGTATAACGACATGAAATATTGATACCACCTTACGTAAGATAGAGGGGTGAAATATTAAGGCTTGGCTATTATCTTCTTAACCCATATGTGCAATTAAGCCCTAATTCTCAAGGGACTAGGGGATGTAAATGCTGGTATAAAAGAGTATAATGTCATGACTATGACTTTAGGTAATACTTTAATTCCTATAAAAGAAAATGAAGTTTTAGTCTATATAAGGTGGGGTGGCTAAACCCTATATTCTCTAAATTCTAAAATGATAACTTAGGGTACTACCCTAATGATAAATGCCTTAACACATAGAATTGGTCATCTAGAGGTATCTAAAAGTCCATGAAATCACCATGAGTATGATATTAGTTCAATTTGAGGACAAAATACCACATAATGTGGAATGCATGTGATAACCATGATTTAGGGGTACCCTACTTACCATGATTCTGAGATATGTAGATGATCACTGCATGAACAATTGCTTTTGAGTTTAATCATGATGATCTAGACCATATGTGATTATTTTAGGTACTTTCAATGAATATTAATTGATGTCAATTTACATGATCATGAAATTTTTTATTAAGGAATTTACCTAATTGGTCAAATGGTGACTTCATGGATTTTTTATTGAACCTAGGTTTTGAATGGTAGAGCTTCGATAAAAAATTTATCCCATTTTAATGAACCAATAAAGAGATATTGGGTATTTATTTTTCATAAAGGAATAAAGTTTCATCTAATTTGAGAGCTAACTTTGATTATAGAACATCTAGTGGTTGTAACATTGGGATGTCATAGTGACCTACCCCTTATATGGGCATGACATGGCACAACAACTTGAAAACCATGTAATGGTAGAATCAGAGCCTTCCATTTGTTTTCAAAATGTAAAATGATGGGAGATAAAGATGCCAAGGGAGAGATGTTTGTTGGTTGTAAAACAAACGAGATTAAGAGTGTGTTTCTCAGTAGTGTTTGTCTTATATCTAAGGGAATAAATTCATCCTTCATTTGAGCCTCATCATTGTGGGGTGCGAGAGTTTAACCTCTCACTACATTTATCATCTCCATTATAGTTACATTGGGATCTAGAAAATGGGTTGAGAGGGAGAATATGTTAGAAGAGGCATGAATAGGAGGAACTCAATGAATGAGGGAGTGGTCAAAGGAGTTGAAAAGGTGGTTCTTGAAGACAAAATTCATCACTGGGTTCATTCTTAGTTTTCACGTTGTCTAGATGGTGCCAATATGTTGTTATCATGGCTCCCCAACCAATCATGGATGGAGGAGGATGCCAAACCCATCTATTGTCCCTCTTACATCCCCACCACAATAAAGACCACCCCATGCTCATAATAGGCATTTTAAGCTTCATGTGGTCTCAAATAGAGGAGAATGTAGAGGAAAAAATTCTACTTTCCCACTGGAAACCTCTATCGCATGCCCCTATTGTGGTTAGACAAGGAGCATCTTAAGCTCCTTCTCACCATAGGAAAATGTCATGGGGAGCTATATCCTGAAGGGGAGTGCACGTAGAGACACCACCACAAAAACAAATACTATTGTGTAGTACGGGAAGTCCATCTATAAGATTTTGGATCTTTAGGAGAATTAGGTGAGGATCGGGTCAAGGTTTTCCCCTTGTCCTAATCTTGGCAGTGACAGAAACATGGGAACATCTTTGAGATCAAGTTTAGGTATTAGATCTTGAGTTAGAGGTACCTCCTTGGACTTGATCCACATAATAGGCATTCAAGGGATCTATGGTTGTCACATAACCATTTGTTACCCTAAGTCCACACTCCTAATGGCTACACAGCCAAAGGAGAGTGGACCGGGGCATCCGTCTGTAGAATGGATCTCATTACATGTATCTCACAGGCATTATATATGTAAAAGAAGTAACAACAAGGAATAACAAGATACTAGAAGGGGGATAGAGAAACATGTACCCATTTCTATTTCAACCATAACCCATTAGTTTTTCATTTGAGACCAGAGTGCATCAGATATTTGGCAACTACAATATCAATAAACAAAAAATATTAATGCTAAAGCATTAAGTATTCTATGAAAGGACTAGTAAACATTTTAAGAGTATAATAAAAGTTGATTGGCTAGAAAACATCATATAAAGCAAGAAGTATAGACATGACAAGAACACTTAACAACATTATTTTATAAAAAGTGTGTTTTATGTGCATTTCCATTATACTTAACAACATATTATGGCCATTGACCATCTTCTTATTGGAAGGGTCCATAAGGGTGATCAAGATTAGCTAACCCATTTAATCGACATGGTCCACCTTATCTGGAC
Organism: Alisma plantago-aquatica; assembly: GCA_963693085.1. Taxonomy (NCBI): domain Eukaryota; kingdom Viridiplantae; phylum Streptophyta; class Magnoliopsida; order Alismatales; family Alismataceae; genus Alisma; species Alisma plantago-aquatica. Next base: position 1,214,097,789 of record OY856409.1, read on the forward strand.
ATCTTCAATAAGACATCCAACCTCGTGCCCTTACCCCAAGAATATAGGTAGATACACTAGATTTATATAATGAACAAGTTCAATTATGTTCGAGGTTTGTTCAATGTACATCAAGAAAAACAAATGTACTAGTCATACAGAACAAATAGATCATACAAGTAACTACTAGCCAAACATTCATGCAAGCATACATACAAACAAGCCAATACCATAGTAGGGTCGAGTAAGTGTACCTTGTGAGTAGAGTATAAGATTAAGCATTCTTGAGTAAGATCCTAGACATTCCAAGGGAAACTCACAAGTTAAAGATATAGCATGGTGTCTTAGATCCAAAGGGTTATTGATAATCTAAACATCATATGAGTCGTGTGTATGTTTCCCTAGGTCTAGGTCTCCAAAGCATTCAAATATATCCCATCATGTCACCAAGCGTGTGGTTAACATCATAGTTTCAAGCATTACCAAGGCTACTTTGGTTGCAGGGTCAACATCCACTTTATATTAGATATAAGGTGAGATCATAATTGAATTGGAGTTATGGGGGTCATCAACAACAAGTACTTGTCATGATTTGATCATACAAATATAACTAGTCATACTAGACCATTTTCAAGCAAGATTGGTACATTTCAAGGTCATTGAACCATTAAAATAGAACAAGTTAGGATGGAGAGCTATAACAAGATGCTATTACTGATCGGAAGTTATTAAGATATCATGCACAGTGTTAGAGCCTCATTCTTATAAGATTTAGCATGTACATTTAGAGCATGCAAGGTGTCACATCTGAGTTATATGAAATCAAAGAGTACAAGAGTGCATTACATGGTATTTAGTATCCCAAGTCATAAAAGGGTCTGATTTGAAAGAATACATATATGGTTCATTATGGGATTTTCATATCAAACATATTTCATCATGTGGACACAATTAGGTCAACTTAGTCATTTTAATGTACAATCTAGGCATTTAAGGTATTATTAGTCAAGCATAGATCATTTAGCATCAGATATTGATCTAGTAGGATACATAGATCAGGTTAGGCTACTTATTTCGAAGTTGACATATTTGAATAAGGATAAAAAAGGCCTAAAACCACACATGTTCTCAAGATCCATCATTTATTGCACAAAAGTACAACTTTTAAATCATAAAATAAGGGGGTGTTTTTTAAATAGAAATCCAGCAAAGATATGAATGATATAAGGAACAAAAGCATCACCATTAAACAAGTGGTGTTTTTCTGATCAAAATGATATATAATGTCATAGCATTTGGTTAAGACATCTAGGAGTTATGGGGGTTTGATCATACCCTTAATAAGCTGTTTTTTGGGGTGACAAAGGTAACATGCCACTTCTTGGGCTCTTGAGGAGGTCACTAGATGGCCGGCCCTCTTTCTTTCCCTGGACTGCAGAGCCTTTCTTGCCTCTTGCAGGTGCATCTCAAAGTGACAGAGAAATGCGGGCCACCGGTTGGGGAGAGGTTGACAGCGGCTAGGAGCGACCACCGCGAATGGGGTCAGTGGCGGGCGATGCAGGCGATTGAGCGACCTCCCCCCAACCCCCTACCCCGTCGTCTCCTATCCAGTGTTGTCATTTTACTGCCTATTGCAACCATTCTAGAAGAGGGGTGGAGCTAGGCCTGAGGTCTCAAAAGTCTCATCTGGTCTGAAAGGAAATAGGGAGGGGAAGAGAGAGCGGGGTAGCGGGTAACAAGGGATGTGATGTGTCGCCTTAGGTCTCCTCCTTGATGGAGCTAGGGTTTCAAACCCTGTGTCAACCTACAATGCAAATAGGGATTGTGTTGAGTCTGGAGGCTTCAGGGTCCAAAGCCTCAGAATGGGTTGACTCAAGAGAATGAGAAGGAGAGAGATCTCTGTGGTAGGAAGCCTCGACTGGAGCGATCCAACGGGTCGTCTTCAACCTCAGTTGTGGGTTCTGCAACCTTGGTGATACAAGCTAGGTTCTGGAGGGAGAGGTGTGGGCAAGTGGAGTTTTCACATGGTGGTGATGAGTCAGTGCATCTAGTGGAGGTGTTAGTAGGGTTTAAGTATGAGGAAGGGTAAGTAGAGGAGTAGGTTTAGGTCTTGGGTGTTTCTAGATTGGTGTGGCGGCAGCCAATTGGGCATATTCTCCCTGGCTGGCGGCCTACTACCTAGTGCAGCAGGTCAAGTGGGCAAAAGTTGGAGGAGATGAGGGGAAAGGGGGGGAATGGGATGAGTAATAGCATGGGAAGTGTTGGTCCCTACATGACTCTCTGCACTCGCGTGAGAGGATGATAAGGGGGGAAGGCGAAGAAATGGAGGGAGTTGGGGTCTGGGCCTGGTTTCTAACTAGCTCAAATACAATTAACAGGGATAAAAGATTAAAAATTAGGACTTATATTCAAATGGGTCCATTTCCCTCATGGAAACCCCAAATTGGGCAAGTAATAATGTGTTCCAACAGTGATATCAAGCCCCACAACTTGAAATTAAATTTAGGATTGAATGGGAACTCATAGTGAGGATTAAAATAGAATTACATATCCATGGTGTAATAATAGCCTCAGCCTTAGTCAAAGCATGCATCATAGTTGTTTCCAAAGCATCAATTGTGTATACTATTACCCAAAATCACATAATCAAAGGTGAGGAAGGTTGTTGAGTACAATTATATCATACGTGTTGAGGTGTGAACTAAAAAGCAAATTGGAAAACTAGGTTATCACATCCTCCCCACCTTAAAAGGAAATTTTGTCCCCAAAATTAAATCAATCCATCGATTAAGATTGTGATTTCATACTCCATATCATAATTATCTTGGTACTCCAAACGGGTAGCATTGTCACAATCTCAAATTGAGATGTTGAGCATCATGGTCAAAACACAGAGTCATATGGATCATCAAATTGGGAAATATCATCATACAAGTCACACATTTGGAGTAATTTTCATATAGATCACCACTTTGGATAGATAACATTTTAAAGTAAACAAATAGAGCTCTTATATCTAGAGTACAAAATGACTTTCAAACCTAACATTTAGGGTTCTAGTTTCTACATTGGCCTAGGTGGGGTTACACATCCATGATTGAGATTTTGTATTTCAACAGTTTTGGACAAACATCATATTTCAACATCGTAATTTTGTGCTCAAAATCAGTGGAAGGTCCCACCCCATTCCACATGGAGCTCATCCTTAAATCATAAATGGAGCAATTCATCATAGTCATCGTTTCAATTTTGAGATTTGGGAACATGAATATCATTAGTCATATATCGAGGTTGATCTCGAGATCCAAATGGGATGAGCATGGGGGATCAAGTCAATTCAAGATCAATAATCACAAGTCATGATTTCATTATTAAATATCAAAAGTTGAGTTTGAACATTAATGTCATAGATCCAAACATCTCAGAACTAGGGTTTAGATTCCTAAGTGGACCTTAGGGGTGATCATTCATGCATACCCAACAATTGAGTAACATTTTGAGCAACATTCAAGATATGAGAAACATTTTGAGATATCAATATGAACCCATTATCATGGTATTCAAGGTTGATGAATGATCTAGTCCTAGGCCTTTCTAGAAACTTAACTACTAGCTATAGTCAACATCATTATATTTCAAGATCATCATCACATCGATATTTCATGATCGAGTATCAATATCATCATAGGACTAACCCATTTGAGACTTTGATCAAGAAATCACAATTGTGTGGGAGGGGTTACATGCCCAAACTCTAAATAATTAACAAGATAAAAATTTAGATGAGTCATAGTGGTGATGCGACCTAGTTAGGGGAGTCATAAGTAGATTACCACCCTAATCCAACACATTAACTTATATTAGGCATGATCCTTCAACCATATCCAATAGGGATAGTATCAATTATCATATTGTGCTTCATAGGGTCATGTAGTCAAAGACCAAGGTCATAATAGGGAAATCATATTCAAGATTTTGCAAGATCAAGGTCATAATCATATTCCATCCCTTTCAAGATTTAGGTAAGGGTATATCTTGGAAATCAAAAATTCAAATTGAGAACTCAAGAGTCTGAGCATAATAGGGCAAGAGTGATATCGATGTTTGTTATGTTTGTTTACAATTGTTCTTACATGGAGGCATAGAAGTCTAGGCAAATGCCTCTTATATTCAAGTCATCACATCATGATCTAGGGATCCAAGGGCATAGTCATTTCATGGCATGATCATGGTACATAACAATAAGGCAAAGAGTTTGCTTAACTACGTATGAGGTTTGATCAACAATAGGGCAACATGGGTTTAATCAATATGGACTTCAGCAACCATGAGGTGTAAAACATGAGTTCCATCTTAGTTCACCATATCAAGAATTTACCTCAAACATAGAAAGCCTTTATATCTAATTGGTAACATTGAGTTGGCACGAATACATCACCATTGAGAGTACATTTATCCATCAAATATGGTTTACAAATTTAAGGTCAGACCATAGCATTAGCATCTTGGTCAACTTTCATGATTTCAAGTGAATTTTACTTTTCCCATGCATAAGCAACCCAAATCGAGAATTCATGTGATTAATAGTCATGAGAAAAGAATCACATGAGGAGATGATAAGACTACCTATTCGTCATCTACTTGGGTGTCTTAGGTGGTCCTTAGAGAAGAGGTGAGATGCTAGAAGACTCTCTAAACTTTGAGGTAAGGATTTTAGTTCTTCTTGGGTACCTAAGATATGTTATTCCTTAAAAATATATGCATGCCTATGTGTATAGCTCTAATACCATTTGTCACGGAATTGTATGTTACCCTAAGTCCACACTCCTAATGTCTACATAGACAAAGGGAAGTGGACCGAGGTGTCTGTCACTAGAATGGATCTCATTACATGTATCATACAGGTAGTATATATGTAAAAGAAGTAACAACAATGTATAACAAGATACTAGAAGGGGGATAGAGAAACATGTACCCATTTCTATTTCAAGCATAACCCATTAGTGTTTCATTTGAGACCAGAGTGCAGCAGATCATTGGCAACTACAAAATCAATAAACAAAACATATTAATGCTAAAACATTAAGTATGCTATGAAAGGACAAGTAAATAGTTTAAGAGTATAATAGAAGTTGCTTGGCTAGAAAACATCATATAAAGCAAGAACTATAGACAAGGCAAGAACACTTAACAACATTATTTTATACAAAGTGTGTTTTAAGTGCATTTCCATTATCCTTAACAACATTATGGCCATTGACCAGCTTCACATTGGAAGGGTCCATAAGGGTGATCATTATTAGCCAACCCTTTTAATCGACATGGTCTGCCTTATCTAGAAATCTCCAGTAATGCACCCAACCTCATGCCCTTACCCTGAGAATACATGCATGTACACTAGGTTTGTATAATGGACTAGTTCAATTATGTTTGAGGTTTGTTCAACGTATATCAAGAAAAAAGAGTGTACTAGTCATAGGGAACAAGTAGCTCAAATAAGTAATTACTAGCCAAGAATTCATACGAGCATAAATACAAACAAGCCAATACCATAGTAGGGTCAAGAAAGTAAGCATACCTTGTGAGTAGAGTATACGATTAAGAATTCTTGAGTAAGATCCTAGACATTCCAAGGGTACCTTGCTAGGAAAAGATATAGCATGGTGTCTTATATCTAAAGGGTTATTGATAATCTAAACATCATATGAGTTGTGTGGATGTTTCCTTAGGTCTAGGTTTCCAAAGCATTCAAACATATCCCATCATGTCACCAAGCATGTAGTTAACATCATAGTTTCAAGCATTACTAAGGCTACTTTTTTTGCTGGGTCACTTCTACTTTAGATTAGATATAAGGTGAGATCGTAATTGATTTGGGGTTATGGGGATCATCAACAATGAGTACTTGTCATGATTTGGTTATACAAATATAACTAGTCATATTAGACCATTTTCAAGCAAGATTGGTACATTTTAAGGTCATTGAAGCATTAAAATAAAATACGTTAGGATGGAGGGCTATAGAAAGATGGTATTACTGATTTTAAGTTATTAAGATATCATGTACAATGTTAGAGTCTCATTCTTACAAGATTAGAGTTCCCAAGGTTAGCATGGACATTTAGAGCACGCTAGGTGTCACATCTGAGTTATATGAAATCAAAGAGTACAAGAGTGCATTACATGGTATTTAGTATCCCAAGTCATAAATGGGTCTGATTTGAAAGAAAACATATATGTCTCAATATGGGATTTGCATATCAATCATATTTCATCATGTGGACACAATTAGGTCAACTTGGTCATTTTAATGTACAAGATAGGCATTTGAGGTCTCATTAGCATTAGATATTGGTCTAGTAGGATACAAAGATCAGGTTAGGTTACTAATTTCAATGTTAAAATATTTGAACAAGGATAAAAAAGGACTAAAACCAAATATGTGTGCAAGATCCATCATTTATTGCACAAAATACAACATTTAAATCATAAAATAAGGGGGTGTTGTTTAAATAGAAAACAAATAGAGATATGAACGATATAAGGAAAAATAGTCATCGCCATTAAAAAGGTGGTGTTTATCTTATCAAAATGATATATAATATCATATCATTTGGTTAAGATATCTAGGAGTTAAGGGAGTTTGATCAAACCCTTAAAAAGTTGATATTTGGGGTGACAAAGGCAACAAACCACTTCTTGGGCTCTTGAGGAGGCTGCTAGAGGACTGGCCCTCTCTCTTGCCCCAGACCACAAATCCTTTCCTATCTCTTGTGTGTGCGTCTCACATCGATAGAGAAATGCGGGCCACCGGTTGGGGAGAGGTTGGCAGTGGCTAGGAGTGACCACCGTGAATGGGGTTAGTGGTGGGCGATGCAGGCAATTGAGCGACCTTTCTGCCCCCCCCCCACCCCGCATCATCGCCAATCCAGCATTCTTGTTTGGCCACCCATTTTCGCCATTCAAGCAAAGGTTTCGAGCCACGTCTGAGGTCACAGAAGTCTCATTCGGCCCGAAAGGAGAGAGGGAGGGGAAGAGAGAGTTGGGTTGTTGGTAACAAGGGTTGTGCTGCCCCGCCATAGGTCGCCTCCTTGATGGCATTAGGGTTTTAAACCCTGCGTCAACCTGCAGTACAAAGAGGGTCGAGTATGAAGGCTTTGAGGTCCAAAGGCTCAGACTGGGTTGAATCAAGAGAATGAGAAGGAGAGAAAGCTTGTGCAGTAGGAAGGGATGGTTGGAGTGACCCAGCAGGTTGTCTTCAACCTCGATTGCGGGTTCTGCATCCTTGGTTATAGAAGCTGCGGTTTGGAGGGAAAGTTATGGGTGAGCAGAATTTTCACGCGGTGATGAGTGAGTACGTTGAGTGGAGGAGTTAGTAGGGTTTAATTATGAGGAAGGGGAGAAGAGGAGTAGGTTTAGGTTTTTAGTGTTTCCAGATTGGTGGTGACGGTGACCAGTTGGGCTTATTCTCCCTATATGGCACCCCACTACCTAGCACAGTGTGTCAAGCAGGCAAAAGGTGGAGGAGTTGAGGGGGAAATGGGATGATTCATAGCATGGCAAGCGCTGGTCCCTGTAAGACTTTCTGCACTTGTGTGAGAGGATGATAAGGGGGGAAGGTGAAGAAATGAAGGGAGCTGGGGTCTGGTCCTAGTTCCCAACTGACCCAAAAAAATTAACAAGTACAAAATCTTAGAAATTAGGTCTTATATTCAAATGGGTCCATTTCCCTCATGGAATCCCCAAATTGGGCAAGGAAGGATGCGTTTCAACCGTGATATCAAGTCCCACAACTTCAAATTAAAGTTAGGATAGAATGGGAACTCATAGTGAGGACTAAAATATAATTACATATCCATGGTGTAATAAATGCCTCAAACTTAGTCAAAACATACATCGTTGTCGTTTCTAAAGCATTAATTGAGTATACTATGACCGACAATTACCAAATCAAAGGTGAGGAAGGTTGTTGAGTACAAATGAGCATTACACGTATTGAGGTGTGAACTAAAAAGCAGATAGGAAAACTAGGTTATCACAATGATGGACTTAGATCCTTGGAGTTGTGGATGGATCCAAAAAGATAATTCATTCCCCTTCTTGTTGTTTATAGTTGTGAACTTGTTGGTTCTCTCGCGGCCTATGGATCCAAGAAGCTTCATGGATTAGAGATTGCTGGAAGGCTTGCTTCTGACACCATGAAGGATATTTAGTAGCAATAATACAAGATTGAAGTTTGATTCCCTCTCACAAGTTTGTTGGATCTTTCCCTATGGTGGCTTCTAGATAAGTTCTATAGAAGGAGCCGCTACAATGAGTCTCCTTAAGAATGGATGGAAGATTAAGAATGGGTGGAAGATAGATTGGTTGGTCTACGAAGAGAAACAAACTATGACCTACCACTGACCAAATAGAGGATTGTGCACACTCTTATAGAGTTATGTGTCCATATTTGACGGTTAATGTTACTCACATTAAGGTAAATCAATGCAGAAATTTCAAATAGAGTTTATGCCTTGCAAATAGAGATAAAAATAATGTCCATCTATTATAAATACCCACAAATCCAAAATAGTGTCCTCTTTATAATAAAACTCCTAGATCATACTTTGAAGAAAATTATTGATGGTTTTGAATGTAGATGTAAGTACTTAATAGGAATAATTAGAATACATTGAATATTAAATCTTAGAAATTCTCTTTGAACAAAAATATCATATAAACTTAAGATATGGACTATGAATTAAGTATTATATTCAAATAATAGGCATTTTCCTATTAGTGACTATTTATATGCTTTTAAACTCATTTTAATTATAAAAAATAGATAAAGCACAAAAAATGAAAATGTGACCAAACCTTATTAATTATTTCCTGATTAGTAGATTCTACCAAAGAAAGGATTGATGTTTGTTTGAACCAAGGTTTGGCTAAACATTAATTTGAGACAAAATAACTATGATAATGTTATTTTTTTATTAATAGTGATTAATTTTTATTTAAACTAAGTGATATCCAGATATGTAGATGATCATGGATGTGTTAGAAATATCCAAACTTAGGTACATGGGCTTTATTTAATTATATCACTATGGTTATCTTGATTGAAATAAATATATGTATGTATGCTCTTTTATTTACATATATTGGATGTAGTATTGCTATGTAGTACTTGATTGTTTTACACTTGAAAACATCAATCTTCAGTAGATGTTTTGTAGTTATTGAGGAATGAATTAATGCTGACTAGTATACCTCCCTAGAAAACAAGGTGTACATGGAGTTTCCTAGAGTACTTCGCGAGGTTGAGCGAAATATATATTTTTCTTACTAGTCCAACTCACTAATACAACTCATCTAGAAAAATGACTAAAATTGGCATATTTTTCTTGTGAAACAATTTTTTTATCATCATGTTTCTTTCTTTTTGCAAATTTATCTGATACATGAAAGCCATAAATATATGTATCATTCTACCCATGTATAGAACATTGTGCGAGTTGATTTGTTGAATCACATCATTTTTAGGCTCAGCATAGTAGAAAAGAAAGGAATTCAATAATGTATATATTGTACCTATTGTGTAAGATCTAGTTAGCATAAATGGTCTTACAATTGTAAAAGTATCTATTTAATATCCACTTAAATGTTTTAATAATTTATTTTGTTATCTTTACATGGTGAATGTTGAGAATTATTTTGGTGCATTCCAATGGTTATTTTTTCATGCATTTGCATAATGATTCTGGATGGAAGTCTGAGTAATTTTTCTAGAGTCCCTCCTCTGGGCCCCATGAGGTTTGGGAAGGTGGAATATGGGGACGTCTCAATGGGCCTAATTGTCTTAGCTAAATAGAGTGAAGTTTTATTCCTTATACTTTTTGTATCTATTAAATTTAGGAGTGAGGTTTGGCATCTTTAAAATTCTCATTAGACTCCATCTTATATAACACATGGTATCAAGGGATTGATCCTAATCTTATGGAGAGAAAGAGAGAACATGTTCCTAGGGAAGGCCTCTATTTGTTCTTGGCTTGGCTGCCTACAATGCATATCCCAACTTCCATGGTCATTTCCTTACTTCTTCATTATTCATTTATAACTCCTAGTGCCAATGTTTGTGTTCATGGACACCAACAACATTTTATGCACCTTCTCGAGTCATGAAATCTATTCATCACTTTTTTGTATCCTCACTGATTCCAGTCTCTACATAAAAGTACACACATCTCCAACTGACAAAATTAGCTGGTCTAGCCACCACCACTAGGTAGCCAACAACATCAAGTTATAGAAACTAGAGTTCCCCTCTACCACCACCAACAATATCAACAAGACATGGCCTCCACTAGAGATAGTGTTCCACTACCACCTGCCAATAATAGTAGCATCCATGCTACAACGTCCAATTATAGGGGTATCTAGGTAGAGGAAGTAGAATGCCACCATCGGTAGTGGTCCATTTTGTGACTTGCTTCTATTTCCTTTTTCATCTATAATAATATAGGAAAGAGCAAACCAAATACCATGTTAAGGTTCCTCTCTATAACATAAAAAAAGATAAGAGCACATCATTATTTTTTTCGTCCTCTCTATATGGTTTCCCTAACCAACATGGCTATGTACTTTTTTCCAGTTACGGTTTCTATGTTGAAATCAGAGTACTACATTGTTATCATTTTTCTTTTATCCTATCATACTTAAATTATGGTAGTGATTATTTTTCTTATTTCTTTCCTATGATGCCTAAATTCTAGCAGCGCTTCTTTGGATCGTACCTCCTTGATATCTGCCCTATGTTGTTGTAGCCCATATTTCCCCTTTTCTTCATTGTTCCCCCAACCCACATCACCTCCCTTTTCCATTGTTGTTGCCTCATGTTACCCTAGCTGCCTCCATCTGAGCTCCATCGCCATAACCACTTCCCTCTAGACACTATGCCTACTGCTAATTGTATCCTTAATAGATATTTTTTTATCTAATCCAAATATAGTCCTTTTTTGGTCACACAAGGATCCATTTATTTTTCAACATGGATCTGAGTAATCAAGTAATGTTGCAGATTGGCTCGAATTATCAATTCCAGTCCCCCACATAGTTTCATAGATATCCTTTCCTCTACAATTGTTAATGCCTTTCCACTCCAACCAATCTCTTAATTCTTTTCATGGTTGGCATGAGTTAGGAATAGAGGAAGTTGAATACAAAAAAGAGATAATATGGAGGAGACGCTATGAAAATAAAAATATGGTATGCATATCAGAGGCTATTCTGATCTTCATTAAGCTTTAAATTCTACAACCACATCAATCCTTCCAATTTATTTGTGGAGCTTCATTTCCACTAAGCATTGTGCTTCCACGTAATTGGTGTATCTCTTTTAAAATTACATTGTACATATTCATTTTCATGCATCAATATGTATGTGGGTTGCTTATATCTTCTTATTCTAGTTGGCATCACTTCATGTGACATTGAAGGATATGAGTTTCAACATTGACACATGGGTTATATAGTTTTAATGCTTATTCGACTCTATACTAAAAATTTGAAGAATAGAACCTCTAGACCAAACACACCCTGAAGATATGTTGGAGTGGGTGAAAAATTTTCAAATCTTATTAATGGTATTCAAAACAACCAAAGTATAGCTAGTAAAATAAGAATAAACACTATATTCAATTTTTCACAAAATATTACAAAAGTACATCATAGTCTCCCACATAGGGTTTACGTGTAAGATACAAGATATGGATCTAAGTAGAGGGAAATATAAACCATAACAAGTTTGTTTCTGAGCTTTAAACTCCTTAAGCAAAGTCCATAACTTCATGCCATGTCCTCCTTGTCTTTCACCTAGGATTGGAAGCATACCCCATCAAGAAGAGAAATATAGAAAACATCAACAAAGGCTAGTATGTGCATACTAAAAAGGAAATTGAGCAATATATGGAATAAGGACATCAAAATAAAGGCTTCCCATGAAAGAGAAAATTACTAGTCAAAGGGGGGTAAAAGGAAAGAACAATAATAAAAGAGACAAATATGAACAAATTTTAAGAACCAAGGCATCAATGTGTTTTACCTATGACAATACTAGACAATATAAACATGTAGATAGGAAATAACACATCTACCAAAAATAATGTGGGGTGAGTATGAACTATATACATCTACTCTAAATATGGAGTGGGTAGGAACTGTATACATCTACTCTAAATGTGGAGTGGGTAGGAACTGTATACATCCACCCTGAGTAGGAAATACACATCTACTCAAAATATTTTCATATGAAGGAATTTTTAACATCTGCATTCATATGGAATGTTCACATCCACATAAAATAACATGTAACATTATATTAGAAGTCACCACATGATGAATATCAAAAGACTAAGAAAGTACAAAAGAGAATAAAAAAGATGAGAACATCCACCAAAATAAAGTGGGATCAGAGGATCCATGCCATCACATAATGTGCCATATAAGCATCCACTATAAAGGTGGGAAAAGAAGCACATATCACCAAAGAATGTTCCACCATGGGAAATGTATAAGGAAGAGTCAAAATGAATGTCCAAAGAGGATAGTATGATCACAAGATCAGTAGAAAATGAAGTAGTTCAGATGATCCATAATTTTCAAAGAAAAAGAGATAATGTGTAAGCTAGTGTCCATAGGACCAAGAGAAAGAAGAAAATATGTTATAGCTCAAAAGGAATAATAGGAGATGCAAACATACATAAAAAGAGAGATATTAGAAACTGATCAATAGATAAATAACGTGGGATGCAATAATACCTCTCTTTAGAATCAAAATAGTATAAAGTCTAGTCTAGGTTCAAGCCTCGGCTTCAAATGAGCCTATTAAGCATATATGTAGATCTGGAGTCAATTTCACATTGATTATTCAAACCTTAAAACTCACCTTTCTCTTTGTATGTGATTTAGTTTATAAAAACCACTCCATATTTTAGATTACATTTTTCTAATTTTAAAACATATTTTATTTTACTTTTCTAAGTTGTAAATTATTAGTTATGAATTTTACAAACCATAACTAGTTCAATAATTCCATACAAATTCATGTGTCAATTAGTTGTAATTTTGGTGATAAAAATGATACCAAGATAGACAATCTTTTTCTAAATACAAAGACTATTTATTTGAAATTTTTGGATAAACAAAGAATTAGTTATGGCTTTTACAAATTTGACCAATCAGAAAACTCATGAATTCCACATAAGCCAAAAAATCTCACAAGAGGGGGAGTGAGCGGGCCAATCTTGCTTGACATGGACCAATCAGTGGTGGCCACATCAGCAAGTCAGAAGCTCGGTCAAGGACCTACAAAGCCACATGAACCAAAGTAAATGAGAGCGAAAAGATAAAACTACCACTGAGCAAGAAAACAAGGAAAAAGGAATGAGAGAGGGGTAGAATAGAGAAAGCATTGAAGGGAATCCTCCCTAAGCATTATTCACGACATGGCTCCAAAGCAGCTGGAGTACTTTTGGGAAAATTCACGATATATGACTATCAACCAAACCATAGGCAGAGAAAGTTATATGGGAGTATTACAAACTCACCTATACCAGCAATTCATACGTTGGTATGTCTAGGAGTATGAAGTTACCAACATAAAGTTAGCATAGGAAGAAGCTCTGGGGTGTATGTGTGAGAGGGCTTCGATCAAATTGAAATAGGGAAACAGTAGCACATGAGCCGATGAGGAAATACGTACCCTTATTTATAGGTAAGGGGTGGTCTTTTGGGTTATGGCTAGCAGCCCTCTGAGAACAAAATAAACATAATTGGGCATTACACAAATCCTCGATAATCTGGCAGAATTGATGGATCAAAAGATGCATCTTTTAAAGAGGACATAATAGGAACAAGAATCGCAAGAAAGGTTGAGTATAGCTCGAGAAATATCGATTTGCAAAATTTGTGTGAATAGTCCTTCTTTCCCGATTTAGCGTGATCTAGACGATGCCCGGGAGCCATTGGATCGCAGACATAACTGTCCAAATTACTTGCATGTGATTAAAAATAAAAATCAGTCAAAAATATAATGTGTTATAACCCTAATTTTTGGGTTCAATTGGGGAGAAATGTAATTTATCATATTAAAGATATTTGAACAAATAATGATATAATTTGCTTCGAATAAATGGATTTTGTTTACAATAGCCTTGATGTTTGTGTTGTGGTCTTTATTGGCTATTGGGCCCAATAACAAAGAAATAACAAAGAAAATTCAATTAGTGAATGAATAATTGAATATTCGAGAAAAGAAATATGTAGAAACCTCTAGAAGGCAAATCTAAAGAGGATTTCATGCCTCTTGGGTTCCTTGGGCTCCAAGGAGTACAAAGTTGCATAAATAAAACAATGAGAAAATAAAAGATTAATTAAGTATTTCTTTATTAAGAAAGAAATTGGAAATAATGTTAAAATGAGGAAAACAAGTGAAAAGAGATATAATTGAGTTATCCTTTGTGGAATTTCGTACCCAAGGATTTCTAATGATAAAAGGAACACCAATGAGGAAAATAAAAGAGAAATAAAGAGAAATCCTCAAAAAGAGATATTTTAATAAGAAATCAACATAATAATGAGAACTAATGCATCTAGAAGGATAATAAGTATCCTTATGAAGGAATTTCGAAATTTAGAGTTTCTTGGGATCCAAGGAGTCCCAATGAAGAGAGAGGAAAGAGAAAATGCCTATAAAAGAAAATAAGAATATAATGCGAGTACATTATTAATGGACTATGTGGTATTGTTAAAAAGGAAATCGTTTTTACTAAAGGAAAATGGAAATCCGTGGCCAATGAGTTAAAACAAGCAAGTATAAAGAAAATGAATAGGAGAATTCGAATTCTTAATATCCATATAATAGGGGATGTCCAAAGGATAAAGAAGAGAGAGAGAGAATCTTACTTTTTTATGAAGGAATCGAATTCCTAGTAGGAAAGGACCTTTTTTCTTCGTGAGCAAGCATAATAGGGTGTGTTTACCCTTATCTATAAAAGGAGAGAGAGAGAGAGAGAAAGAGAGAGAGAGAGAGAGCATGGGTCGACTCCAGAGAAAATCCCACGCATCCGTCTTTCCCTTCTTCTTGTTTCTTGCACGTAAAATCCTAATGAGGGTGTAGTTTAAACCATAGAGCAATGGAGGATGGTTTTTTAGTCTTGGTGGAGGTAGGGAGCTTCCCTGACAACCTAAGAACGATCATATACCAACCCAGCCCCGTTGTCTTCGCGCACCTCCCACCATATGACTACAAAACGTTGAGATGGTAGCAACAATCAAGAATCAATCCCGCGCTTGAGTAGCTAGCTTGACAACGTCCCAAACGACATCCACACGCGCAGAGGCACGGAGGAGGTACAAGAGCTATCCTGGAGGTCTGCGGGCTCGAGTATGGGGATCTAGAGCTTGCGCCGGCCATTGCGTGGCTGTAGGGCTGCTGTGTGTTGCAGGCCCGTTCAGCGTTGGCCAGCCGCCATGGCTGCGAGATAGGAGCACCGTCGGGTGCGTTGGGTCATGGCGGAGGGAGGCAGAGGATGGGGGACCATCCCTGACGCTCTGGAGTCCAAGGCTGGAGGCGGAAAACTCCCCTGAGAAGCTGCAGGTCGCGACAGCAGGTGGAGTTTGTAAGGAAGAAGAAGGAGCGGCCATTGGACAAGTTTGCCCCTCGGCGGGCTGAAAAAGAAATGACTTACGCGGGGGTACAATGGTAATTCGATTCTAATTCCTAATCGGATTACATTGCTTGCATAAGGTGATGTGGCGCTTGATGATTGGTCCAAAAGATCAATGTTTGCTTGATTGATTGATTGGCTTGCTTGATTGGACATCTAATTGGATTTGGATAAATTGTTGCTTGAGATCTCCAAGACAGGTATGTGGTTACACTTATGAATAACTCTTCTAGTTTCATGGTGATTTCCGAATGTTTTACCGGTTGCTTTAAATAAATTATTGGATGTTTATTTAGTTCATGCAACTATAATGTGGCTATGACTATCACAAAGAATATATGCCTACAAACTCAGATCCTGGTTCTCTCTGTGGCATAATTGCTAACCTAGTACATGGCTGCCTATGAGTAGGTCCATCAGGTTAGAGAAAGGCCTAGTACATGGCTACCTATTGGGTAGGTCCATCAGGTCTATGGATGACCTAGTACATGGCTACCTATTGGGTAGGTCCATCAGGTCTATGGTTGACTTAGTACATGGCTACCATGGAGGTAGGACCATCAAGTCATAATGAGTTAGATATTGGGCTATCTTCGGACAGTGCCATTAGACTCTATTACCTAAAAGAGAGGTGATATTTATGTCCACTGTAGGGACAGCCCAGAGTTCGAGAATATGTATGGATTGAGTTGTATGGCTTAAAAATGTAATCTTGATTGTTAAATGATTAATTGAATGATTATATTGTTACCATAGTTGAACATTATCTATTTCCCCCACATACCATCTTCTACTGACCGACGTTTTGTTTGTCGGCGTTTTAGGTACAATGAAAAGAACAAACAGTAAAGTGGCACATATGATACTAAAAGAGAATTAAAGTATAAAGGAGGATTAGATATATTAGTAGTGGTGTGGATAGAAGACCAAGTTTTCAAAAGGTTTGTAAAGAAAAATTTTATTACCATTTTCAGTATAGTTTGTTTGAATTTAATAATTGTTTATGGTTATATGTCGAATCTTTGATCTGAGATTAATGGGTGCGGCTCAACCTCTCGGTCTCCCTTAATTGGGGGTTATCGGTAGGTGGGGTCGTAACATTTGGTATCAGAGCTTGGGTTCATCAATTAACTATTAATAATTATTAAATTTTACAAACTCCATAGAACCCAAGGGAGTTATTAGAGGATTATCTGAAAGACGGAGGTGTCTAGAAAAGGATCACGACCGGGGGCTGGCAATATTTTCCTCCGCACCGCTAGTTGGAATACGAGGACTCCCGGATCTGTGTGACTGCCTGGCCAAAGTCTTAGGGTATGAATCGAAATAATATACCTTTAGGACTTCTCATCTTATTCATACCTTCTCATCACAAAATTCTGATAAGGACCTAAAGGATTAGGGTTTTCTTTCTTCTCCTCACCCTCCTGAGGTAGGGGTAAGGTTAATAAGGTTTAAGGAATCCTCCACTAAATTAATGAAAGGCATGTAAATAAGATGTCATGGACATAAGCTTAATAGATTAAGCGCAAAACAAATAATAGATACATGCTTAGGTCGTATGACATGAGTTGTCATGTCCTCAGAAGAGACCTGAGGCTAGACCTTCTTGTCAGGAGGATAAGTTAGTCTTGGAGATAGAGATCTCCATTGCTAGTAGAGACCTGGCACATCCTCTGAGGATGATGCTAACCCTAACCCTAAGTGAAGGTTAGAGAGAGATGAGTTAGACCAGGTGTTTGAAAGGACATGCCTTTGGGATGCCATAGGATCCATGGGTGACCTAGCACCTTTGGCAAACCCAACCCTGGTAAGGGTCGTGCATGTTAGGGTAAAGGATAGCCCCTTAGATGACGACGTTAGTGAAGGACCATAGAAACCCTATGGGCTTGTACTAGTAGGGCATAGCTGGAACCTAGGGCACGTCATAGTGCTGACGGTAGAATGAAACCATGGATAAGGAATTATGATGGAGCATAAAGGGTTATGGATGATCTTGAGCAACCATAAGTGCAAACCTAGGCTTCACCCATGTAAAGAATGCTTTGGAGGTTGATCTTTCATGAAGAGAGGACCTCTAATGGTGAGGTTGTGTGTAGGGTTAGCTCTAGAGAGAGCAGGAAACCCAGCAAGAAGGTTAGAAGCCTAAAACCCTAAACCATGGATGATAGTGGTTGCCTCATGATCGATCCCCGAAAGTTGATGATACCTTGGTTGTCTTTAGAGGGACCAAACCTAAAGAAAGGATGAAGTTTTTGGTACCTACATGCCTATGGTAGAGATGTTTACCTTTCGAGGTAGGAAGAAGAGTTCCTTAGACTTAGAAAAATTTTGTAACAGGTTATGAGGCCTTGTACCTTGATGGTTGTCCTTAAGGAGGACCCAATCCTAAGTGTTGCTCGAGTTGAAGGATGACAAGAAGTGGATGTCATGCCTTTTGCATGCTTAGTTCATAGTTAAGAGATAGGGCATACAGTTTGACACCTAAAGGTGAACCTAGGGTTCCTAGGCCTAAGAGGGGAAGTGGTGTGCCTAAGGCTCATGATGAGAAGTTGAGTTCCTATAGAAGCGAGCATGGTACTCCTCATGTATAGAGGAAAAGGGGACAAGTATGACCTAGCATGGTACAGTAAGTGATCTGCTCATGCCTTAATGGCTTTCTAGGGTTAAGTAGGCTCGTGTGGATGTAAACCCTAGACCTAAGAGCTTTTGTGACCTTAGAGATAGTTTTCCTCCCATCCTGGGAGAGGGTCCCCTTTGGAAGGGTGTATATCAGCTTTGTTGGTTCAAGGTAACCTAAAGAGGTCTCATAGGATCTTGAGAAGCTAAGTGAAAGGTACATAGTATGAGATTGAATCTACAGACCCATAGATATCCATCTCTATTGCATATGAATGCGTTACCATGGAGGTAACCAGTATGGGGCTTGACCAAGGTAGGCAGGTTGCCATGATGCCTATGAACGGATGAGAGTCAGCCCATGAATGCAGAAAGAGAGATGATGAAGACTTGGGTAAGGTTCTAAGTGAACATGTACTATGATGGATAATCCTAAGTCTATCCTAGGTTCAGGTAGGGATAAGACTGATGAAAGTAGGAGTTGCCTAATTCCCCAGTTGCAAATGACCATAGGGTCGGGAGGTAACAACTATCATTGTCTGAGGGCCATGGGTTAGGAGATTGATCACCTTCATGAACTCATGGGACCCAAAGGGAAGATGAGTAAGTCACTCTCTTGATGCATGAGGGAAGAGGGATGACCCCAAAAGAGTCAGTACCCTATAGACCTAGAGGAGATGACCAAGGATATAAACCTCAGTAGGTTCAAAACTAGTTTGATATCATGATGTTTGTGATGAAGAGACATATGTGTCACGTTGCAACTTAGATTTAAAGGTGTACTGGCAAGGTGCGATGTACCATCTCTACTCTTGGAACGAGAAGAACTCTGTATTTGGGCTGCAGCCAAATGCTTATTTCCTCTTGTTATGGGGGTGAGAGATAGGACATTACGCATGCCATACACTAAGGATAAGAGATGATGTAGATTGGAACGTTGCCATGAGAAATGGGGATAGAGAAGATAACCTACCCTGGTAAGGTGAATGTTACATGTATGTTTTGCAAACATTAAAAGGAATGAGGTAGTCACCTTATGAGGATGTTTCTAGAATGAGCTAAGTGGAGCTTACAAGTTATACCAGGATGAGTTTGATCACCATGATGATGGAATCAGAGAGTGTTCTTATGAAGATGAACATATAGTTTAAGGTGACATGATAAGTGAAATACATGGAAGTGTAATGTTACCTAAGGATGTGAAGTGGTAATGGCTGCTCTAGTTGAGATACATATGACTTGTTTGACTATAAGCTAGAAGAGGTTGTTTGGATAACCCTAACTTTGAAAAGGAGAGGTGTTCGGATAACACTCAGATGTAACAAGATGCGTTGAAAAGTTATGGTTGTTTGGTTATCCAGTCTAGTCCTGGATGCAATGAAAGGATGGTGGTAAAACCTTAGATGCACTTCTTTGGAAGAGAAGGTGATGAAACCCCGACTAGAGTGGTTTAGGGTTTCAGAGGATTTGATCTTGAAAGAATCATGACATACATGAAATTATGGTTGAAGATCATCATACACCGTGGAAAATGGCAATAGCACTTGGGATGCTTAAGATGAAGTTGCATGTGGTTTATGGCCATGCAAGCCAGGAGGTAAAGGACGAACCCCAGTAACCCAGTGTATCGTATAGAGGACAAAAGAGTCCTTGAGAGGGAATGGGAGCTCAACACTATGGATGTTGTGATGGGTCTTCCCTGGGCCAAAGAAGGTTGAGATACAATGTGGGTTATGGTAGGTCTCCTTACCTAGATAATATGAGAAAGGAAGAGTTTGGTTAAGGGACAGATCCAGTTGAACTACCCATGAGAAAGATGGTTCAACTACACCATGAAGCAAGTTCAAAGGTTCTTGAGTTTGACCTAAAGGTTCACATCCATAAAGTGGAAGTAGGTACATGAAGAACTCAATGTTAGTATAGTTTATCACCCCTAACTATGGTTAGTATTATCCAGACTAAAGGGTCTGATGAGGGCATGCATGCTCGTTCAGGGTGATATCTAGAGACAGTTCTTGTCCTATGAAAGATGTGACATTGACCACCATAGCCTGTATCGAGTTTTATATGAAGCTCTGTAAGGGAGGTTGTGTCGGTCACCACTTCAGTAAGATGATGTTGGTGAAAAGGGCCACATGATGGTTAGAAAAGGACCACATGATGGTTAGAAAAGGGACCCCAATGCATGTAGATGAAGTCACTTTGATCATGCAAGGGATGAAAGGAGCCTAGAGACGATGAGAGTCATGAGCAGATGCAAAGTAGACTGACATACAAGTTACTGTGGGAGAAAATGTGACATGAAAATCCGACCCCTCTAAGTTATAACTAAGAGAGCTGAGTCCCCGATACATGGGTCCATTAGAGATGGATGGGTCGAGAAGGATAGGTTTGACCCTACCCCTCAGGATAGAGTAATGGGAGATGTTTTCCATGTGTCCAATTTAGAGCACTATGTGAGGTACCCCGACCATGTGCTGAGCAATGAACCTAGTGAGCCCCAAGGGAGGCTGAAATGGCCTGAGTCACCTGTGTAGTTTATAGATGCCAGGATGAAAGAACTCAGAGAAAAGAATATGTGATGATAAAGGTTCTTTGGAAACGCCATGAGTACGGCAAAGCCACATAGGGGCCAATGATGGACATGGAAAAGTCTTATTCTGAATTATTTGTTTGCTTGCCTGAATTTTGGGGACAAAATTCCTATAAGAGGGGAAGGATGTTATAACCCTAATTTTTGGGTTCAATTGGGGAGAAATGTAATTTCTCATATTAAAGATATTTGAACAAATAATGATATAATTTGCTTCAAATAAATGGATTTCGTTTACAATAGCCTTGATGTTTGTGTTGTGGGCTTTATTGGCTATTGGGTCCAATAACAAAGAAATAACAAAGAAAATTCAATTAGTGAATGAATAATTGAATATTCAAGAAAAGAAATATGTAGAAACCTCTAGAAGGCAAATCCAAAGAGTATTTCATGCCTCTTGGGTTCCTTGGGCTCCAAGGAGTACAAAGTTGCATAAATAAAACAATGAGAAAAGAAAAGATTAATTAAGTATTTCTTTATTAAGAAAGAAATTGGAAATAATGTTAAAATGTGGAAAACAAGTGAAAAGAGATATAATTGAGTTATCCTTTGTGGAATTTCGTACCCAAGGATTTCTAATGATAAAAGGAACACCAATGAGGAAAATAAAAGAGAAATAAAGAGAAATCCTCAAAAAGGGATATTTTAATAAGAAATCAACATAATAATGAGAACTAATGCATTTAGATGCATCTAGAAGGATAATAAGTATCCTTATCAAGGAATTTCGAAATTTAGACTTTCTTGGGATCCAAGGAGTCCCAATGAAGAGAGAGGAAAGAGAAAATGCCTATAAAAGAAAATAAGAATATAATGCGAGTACATTATTAATGGACTATGTGGTATTGTTAAAAAGGAAATCATTTTTACTAAAGGAAAATGAAAATCCGTGGCCAATGATTTAAAACAAGCAAGTATAAAGAAAATGAATAGGAAAATTCGAATTCTTAATATCCATATAATAGGGGATATCCAAAGGATAAAGAAGAGAGAGAGAATCTTACCTTTTTATGAAGGAATCGAATTCCTAGTAGGAAAGGACATTTTTTCTTCATGAGAAAGCATAATAGGGTGTGTTTACCCTTATCTATAAAAGGAGAGAGAGAGAAAGAGAGAGAGAGAGAGCATGGGTCGACTCCAGAGAAAATCCCACGCATCTGTCTTTCCCTTCTTCTTGTTTCTTGCATGTAAAACCCTAATGAGGGTGTAGTTTAAACCATAGAGCAATGGAGGATGGTTTTGTAGTCTTGGTGGAGGCAGTGAGCTTCCCTGACAACCTAAGAACGATCATATACCAACCCAGCCCCGTTGTCTTCGCGCACCTCCCACCATATGACTGCAAAACGCTGAGATGGTAGCAACAGTCAAGAATCAATACCGCGCTTGAGTAGCTAGCTTGAGGACGTCCGAAACGACGTCCACACGCGCGCAGAGGCGCGGAGGAGGTAGAAGAGCTATCCTGGAGGTCTGCGGGGTCGAGTATGGGGAGCTAGAGCTTGCGCAGGCCATTGCGTGGTTGTAGGGCTGCTGCGTGTTGCAGGCCCGTTCAGCGTTGGCCAGCCGCCATGGCTGCGAGATAGGAGCACCGTCGGGTGCGTTGGGTCATGGCGGAGGGAGGCAGAGGCTGGGGGACCATCCCTGACGCTCTGGAGTCCATGGATGGAGGCAGAAAACTCCCCCAAGCTGTTGCAGGTCGTGACAGTAGGTGGAGTTCGCAAGGAAGAAGAAGGAGCGGCCATTGGACAAGTTTTCCCCTCAGCGGGCTAAAAAAGAAATGACTTACGCGGGGGTACAATGGTAATTCGATTCTAATTCCTAATCGGATTACATTGCTTGCATAAGGTGATGTGGCGCTTGATGATTGGTCCAAAAGATCAATGTTTGCTTGATTGATTGATTGGCTTGCTTGATTGGACATCTAATTGGATTTGGATAAATTGTTGCTTGAGATCTCCAAGACAGGTATGTGGTTACACTTATGAATAACCGTTCTAGTTTCACAGTGATTTCCGAATGTTTTACCGGTTGCTTTAAATAAACTGTTGGATGTTTATTTAGTTCGTGCAACTATAATGTGGCTATGACTATCACAAAGAATATATGCCTACAAACTCAGATCCTGGTTCTCTCTGTGGCATAATAGCTAACCTAGTACATGGCTGTCTATGGGTAGGTCCATCAGGTTAGAGAAAGGCCTTGTACATGGCTACCTATTGGGTAGGTCCATCAGGTCTATGGATGACCTAGTACATGGCTACCTATTGGGTAGGTCCATCAGGTCTATGGTTGACTTAGTACATGGCTACCATGGAGGTAGGACCATCAAGTCATAATGAGTTAGATATTGGGCTATCTTTGGATAGTGCCATGCGACTCTATTACCTAAAAGAGAGGTGATATTCATGTCCACTGCAGGGACAGCCCAGAGTTCGAGAATATGTATGGATTGAGTTGTATGGCTTAAAAATGTAATCTTGATTGTTAAATGATTAATTGAATGATTATATTGTTACCATAGTTGAACATTATCTGTTTCACCCACATACCAGCTTCGACTGACCGACGTTTTGTTTGTCGGCGTTTTAGGTACAATGAAAAGAACAAACAGTAAAGTGGCACATATGATACTAAAAGAGAATTAAAGTATAAAGGAGGATTAGATAGATTAGTAGCGGTGTGGATAGAAGACCAAGTTTTCAAAAGGTATGTAAAGAAAAATTTTATTACCATTTTAAGTATAGTCTGTTTGAATTTAATAATTGTTTATGGTTATATGTCGAACCTTTGATCCGAGATTAATGGGTGCGTCTCAACCTCTCGGTCTCCCTTAATTGGGGGTTATCGGGAGGTGGGGTCGTAACATAATGGGTGATACATTAAATGTGTTTACAAAATAGATTCAAATAAAGTGATGATGCATTAATGAGTCTTTTTCTCTCTCCTCCAAAGCGGGTGCAAATAAACTCCAAATTAGTTGAAAATTGACACCCAGTCTAATATTAGAAAATAAAATATGAAATTACATTTCCCTTTTGGAGACTTTTGATGCATTAATGAATAAAATCTTAGTTTCCCTTTCCTCATGCATTAATAACATTAGGATTATCCAATCTTGGTGAAACTTCTTCCACAAGTAATCTTTAGTGTTTTGAAAATGAATTTTCCTTTCCATCTTTTAAAGTTATTTATCATATTATTCATCTTGTATGGATTTTACACTATTTCTCACTCCTAAACTAAACCTGATTATTCAAGGTTTTCCAAATTAGATGAAACATATAAGCTATTTTTAGGATGTAGATTATGAATTTGAAGTTTATTTCCACTTTTTGTACTTCCTTTAATGATATATGTTACTTTTATTATTTGTGGCCTTTTATTACTTTAGTTATCCATTTATCATTGTTAGTATCATTATTCATTCAATTATACTAATTAGATGAAACATTTCCCTTTATTATCCAAATTAGATGAAACATTTCCCTTTAGTTATGAAATCTCCATTTATCTCATGTGACATATTTTATGTGTCCATTATTGGTGTAAGACTAATGTGAGAACATTAGGTTACATTAAGATGATATATACATACATTAGATCAATAGTTATACTAAACATGTTTTAGGTCTAAAACCTTAACCTTTTGTAAAATATCTAGGGCAGGGTACAAGATTCGGCATGTTACAACACTCCACTCCTTAAAAGGGATTTGTCCTCAAAATCAATTGATACAAACATAAGAAACCAACTACTCTCCACCCCTTAAAAGGTTACAAACATAAGAAAATAACTACTCTCCACACCTTAAAAGGTTTAACCTAACAAGTCAAACTAAACAACATCAAGGTATTAGGGTTACTCACATATCTTTTAGTTGTGAAAGTTTTTGAGATTTGTGTTGTCTAAGTATCCAGCTAATAAGTCAGAAATATCTAGGGTTGAGTTTTAGGTTCGTGTATCTCTAACCTAACAACCCTAAGGTTTACATTATCAACCAAAAAGTCATAGGGTATAAAGGGTGGGTCCACTACTCATTTACATTATCTCACATATTCCTAGTCACTTCTTCAAAACTAGGGTTAGGATTCTATACCAACTAATTGTAGAGTTTCCCCACTGAAACCTCACATATCTCTGCAATGTGACTTAGTTCAAGATAACATTGAGAAAATCATAGAAAATATTTGTACATATAGTAGTATATTGAAAATAATTTTGAAGATAAGCAACAATCGATGTAAAACAAATAAGTTGGCTAAAATTCAATGTGAAAACCAAGTCACCATATATCCATATCAAGACCTCTTCGTCCTACTTCCTCCTCATAACCTAATTGCATCCTCAAGTCAAACCTCATAGCATCACAAGAGACAAATCATAATCAATCTATATTATAGGGTAAGATCACCTAAAACCTCATCACATTATTGACATAGATAAATTCTAGGGTAAAATTTTCACCCAAAGGGTTCTAATTAGGGAGACAAAATTGAAATAGTCAGATTCTGACTACCGTGGGCTCTGATAACATGCTATAAGGAGTGGAACTGATAGGTAATCCACTCCCTACTAAAAATTTGAAGAATAGAACCTCCAATCCAAACTCACCCTGAAGATATGTGGGAGTGGGTGCAAAATTTTCAAATACTTTTAATGGTATTCAAAACAACCAAATTATAGCATAGGAATTTGAATAAAGACTATATTCAATTCTTCACAAAAGATTACAAAAGTACATCATAATCTCCCACATAGGGTTTACATGTAAGATACAACATATGGATAGGGAAATCTAAACCATAACAAGTTTGTCTCTAAGCTTTAAACTCCTCAAGCTAAGTCCATAACTTCATGTCATGTCCTCCTTATCCTTCACCTAGGGTTGGAAGCAGACCTCGGAAAGAAGAGAAACATAGAAGACATCAACAAAGGCTAGTATGTGCATACTAAAATGGAAATTGAGAAATATATGGAATAAGGACATCAAAATAAAGGCTTCCCATGAAAGATAAAAGTACTAATCGAAGGGGCATAAAAGGAAAGAAGAACAATACAAGTGACAAATAAGAACAAAGTATTAGAACCAAGAAATCCATGTGTTTCACCTATGACAATACTAGACAATATAACATGTAGGTAGGAAATAACACATCTACCAAAATTATTGTGGGGTGAGCGGAAACCATATACATCTGCTCTGAATATGGACTAGACAAGAACTGTATACATCCACCCTGACTAGGAAATACACATCTACTCAAATTATTTTCATATGTGGGAACTTTTAGCATTAGCATTCATGTGGGAATGTTCACATCCACATAAAATAACAAGTAACATTATACTAGCAGTCACCACATGATGCATGTCAAAAGAATAAGCAAGTATAATAGAGAATAAGAAAGATGAGAACATCCAACAAACTAAAGTGGGATCAGAGGATCCATGCCATCACATGATGTGCCATATAAACATCCATTATAAAGGTGGGAAATGAAGCACATATCACCAAAGAATGTTCCACCATGAGAAATGTGTAAGGAAGAGTGCAAAAGAATGTCCAATGAGAAATGTATAAGGAAGAGTGAAAAAGAATGTCCAAACACGATAGTATGATCACAATATCAGTAACAAATAAAGTAGTTCACATGAACCATAATTTTCAAAGAAAAAGAGATAATGTGTAGGCTACTGCCCATACGACCAGGAGAAAGAAGAAAATAGGTTATTCCTCAAAATGAATAATAGGAGATGCAAACATATATGAAAAATAAGGAATTAGAAATTGGTCAATATAGAAATAATATGGGATGCAATCATACCTCTCTTCATAGTCAAAATAATCCAATGTCCAATCTAGGTCCAAGCCTCAACTTACAAGGAGTCTATTAAGCATATATGTAGATTTGGAGTCAATTTCACATTGATTATTCAAACCCTAACAATAACCTTTTTCTTTGTATATGAATTAGATTATCAAAACCACACCATATTCTAGATTATATTTTTTGATTTCAAAACATATTTTATTTTACTTTTTTGACATGTAAATTATTATTTATGAATTTTACAAACCATAACCAATTCCATAATTCCATAAAAATTCATGTGTCAATTAGTTGGAATTTAGGCAATAAAATTGTTACCAAAACATATAGAATATTTTTCTAAATCCAACAACTATATATTTGAAATTTTTGGATAAATATAGAATTAGATATGATTTTTGTAAATCTGACAAATCAGGAAACTTGAAAAATCCTCATAAGCCAAAAAAAAATCTCACAAGAGGGGGAGCGGGTGAGCCAACCTTTCTTGACGTGGAGCAATCTATGGCAGATACATCAGTAAGTTAGAAGCTCGATCAAAGGCCAACGAAGCCACGTGAACCAAATTAAACGAGAGCAAAAAGAAAAAACTAACCCTGAGTGAGAAAACAAGGAAAAAGGAATGCAAGAGGGGTAGAATTGAGAAAGCACTAAAGGGAATCATCCCCAAGCTTTGTTCACGACATGGATGCATAGAAGCTTGAGATTTTTTAGGTTAATAATTGATATATGACCATCAACAAAACTAAAGATAGAGAAAGGTATTTGGGAGTATTACAAAATCACATATACTAGCAATTCGTATGCTAGTACGCCCATGAATCCAATGTTGCCGCCACAATGTCAGCATAGGAAGAAGCTCTGGGGTGGATGTGCAAAAGGGCTTCGATCAAATTGAAATAGGGAAATGATAGAAAATGAGTTCACAAGGAAATATGTACCCTTATTTATAGGTGGGGAGTGGTCTTTAGGGTTATGGGTAGGAGCCCTCCGAAAACCAGAGAAATAGAATTTGGGCATTATACAAATCATTGATAATCTGACAGAATTTATGGATCAAAAGATGTGTCTTCTAAAGAGGAAAGTAAAAGAGCAATAATTGTGTGGAAAGGTTGAGTATAGATCAAGTATAGCCCGGGAAAGGTTGAGTCCTTCTTTCTCGATTTAGTGTGAGCTAGACGATGCCCAAGAGTTGTTGGAGCATGGATCCAATGGTCCAAATCACTTGTGTGTGATTAAAACTGAAAATCAAGTGAAAACATAATGGATGACATATCAAATGTGTTTACAAGTCAGATTCGAATAAAGTGAGGATGCATTAATGTATCTTTTTCTCTCTCCTTCAAAGAGGGTGCAAAAAAACCCCAAATTAGTTGCAAATTGACACGCAGCCTAATTTTGATATGTGAAACTTGAATGTGAAATTAGAATTCCCTTTTAGAGACTTTTGATGCATTAACTAATCAAATCTTAGTTTCTCTTTCCTCATGCATTAATGACATTAGGATTATCCAAATTTGGGGAAAATTCTTCCACAAGTGATCTGTAGTGTGTTGAACATGAACTTGCCTTATATTCATCTCTTAAAGTTATTTATCATATTATTCATCTTGTATGGCTTTTACACATTTTTTCTCTCCTAAACTTAACATGATTATTCAAGGTTGTCCAAATTAGATGGAAATTGACATATAGGCTAATTTTACAATGTACATTATGAATTTGAAGTTTATTTCCACTTTTAGAACATCCTTTTATGATATATGTTACTTTTAGTATTTTTGGCCTTTTATTACATCAGTTATCCATTTATCATTATTAGTACTACTATTCATTCAATTATATTCCATATTTTTGCATTATCACTAAAGGAATTATAAAATATTATTTTGCACGAGTATTATGAAATCTTCATTTATCTCATGTGATATATTTTATGTGTCCATTATTCGCCTAAGACTAAAGTGCAAACAATTGGTTACATTAGGGTGATACATACATACATACATTAGCTCAATAGGTTTATACTAAACATCTATTAGGTCTAAAACCTTTTGCCAAGTTAAAAAGGTCAAAGATCTAGGGTCGGGTCCAAGATCTGGTATGTGACATCTTAATCTTCAATAAAAATTTTAAAGTGTTATATATTATTTTTTATGCTCAAAATTATACAGTATGTCCATTTTATATAGTATGTCCATCAGTTCATTATTTATATAAATTATATGAAAATTTTAAAATGAGGTTACTAATTGTTACACCAAACAATATTATTAATCTTTATTTATCCATCATGTAACATATTACATAATCTTATTTACTATGCTAATACATAATTCAGTTGTTTAGTAAATGTATTTTAAATGGTGTATCCTTGTTTGGTCATATCTAACAAACTTTTTTAGCTTTTCAATCATGAAATAGGGTAGGAACTACTACAGAAAAGGCCTTTAGCATCGGTTAATTAAGGGTTTTAGTGTCGGTTTCCAAGTGACACCCAAGTGGGTGCCACTAAAGGTGGACCCCTTCAGCATCGATTCCCAACCGATGCCAAAAAGCTTCCCTCCACCAAAAACGTGCCTGCAAAGGGACTATAGGCGTCAGTTTTTTCATAAAACCGACACTATAGAATTGGTACAGATGTCAGTTATTAAAAGAACCAACGTCACAATGCTTCCCGCCACCGAAAACGCACCAGCAAAGGGCTTATAGGTGTCGGTTTTGTAAGATAATCGACATCATCTCCCCTGCCACCATGTGGTTCCTGGCCATATCAGCTGAACCGACTTTGGTTTTGTGCAAATAACCGACGCCATATCCCCTCCTACCACCACGGTCATGCTTTGTGGTTCCTAGCCACATAGGAAGCACGAACGTGGTTCTTGGCCACATAGATATCAGTTTTTTTTCAAAAACCGCCGCCGTATTTTTGTGGTGTCGGTTTTGTTCAAATATATGATGCCTATGTTAAGATTTTTTTTCTTATCTATTTGCAGGCATGTTGTATGGTTGGTCAATAGGATAAGAACCTGCAGTTCAATTCTGAACTGTAGGTTTATGACATCCATTTATATCAGCCAACAACATGCCACAAACCTACAAAATTAACAAGATGAACAATATATGTATATGTGATTCACACACATGTATAAGCACATTTCATTCATATTATTTTTTCATCACACATATGTCAAAACCAGTAACAACCTGTTGTTCTATTCATTTCATCTCTTTTCACATTCAGACTCATGTAGAAACATTTATGTATCGATCATCTTCACACACATATGACAATTCATTAAAATTCATTCACATTCACACAAAAATAATTATGAGAAAAAAGTTATTCTTTATTCATCATTGTCATCATTGTCAATAAAATTATATCTAAAAATTCCCACTCTGTCTAGGGCTTTTGCCCATTCTTCTCTTACAACATCTAATTCATCTCTTGTATAGGGAGCATGTATATCGAAATGCTTTCCACCTGTGCTGAAGTCACCAATTTTAAAGACTTGCAAAGAGAATGATGTATATATATAATTAATAATACATAATAAGATTGATATATTTCATACTATCTAATGAGACTATGTATAATACCTACTGTATCTTATCTATTTCCATTACGACATGTTTGATGATTAGGTCCATAAATAGCATCACATAGTAGGCACATGCCAAGCCGTTGTCTTATGTAGCACACTATAAATTGAAACCAGGGAGGAAGATTGTATATAACAAGCATAACTGGCCAAGTGTTATGTTGGCTGCTCAATGTCCCGTACAGATTCATCCCATTTGTATAAAGCCCAAGTCTTAGATTCCTATCTTGTTCACCGAATTCATGGTATAATAAATCAATCTTCTTCCACTGTGGAGAATCAGACGCATGTCGTAGGATACCATCATTATTTTTCTTAACATTTGCATGCCATCTCAAATTCTTCGCATCTATATGATTGGCAAACAAGCATTGAAACTGTGGTATTATAGGTAGATACCACAGCACCTTGGCAGGAGAACCAATTTTGGACTCCCTTGAAGTCGTCAATTTATACCTTGACACACCACATTTCGGACAATCTTTCAAATCCACATAGTCCTTTTAAAATAATACACAATCATTTGGGCATGCGTGTATCTTCTTGGCCTCCATTCCCATTGGGCACAACAATTTCTTTAACTGGTATGTTGAGATTGGCAGCTCATTTCCTTCAGGAAGAATTTCTTTCAACAAAGACAACAATGACGTGAAGCTTTTATCACTCCATTGATTGTTAGCTTTCAGTTTATACAATCTCAACACAGTGCTAAGGTTCGTAAACTTATAACCTGTGTATAACGGTATCTCAACATCATGCACAATGTTTCTAAACATTGGAGGTGGATCGGTGTGCTCTACCCCACAACTATCCAGCATCACATCAACGATGTCTACTGGAACTGGTTCATTTACATCTACATCATCGAAGGGAATTTCTTCTTCCACACAAGCACTGCTATCGACATCCACTGATTTCAGGTTTGAAATCTCTCCATGCCAGTGCCATTCTATATAGCCTTGTACAATCCTGTTGTACATGACATGACTTTTGATTTCGTCACCAGTGCTGACTTTCAAGCTGTTAGCCCAATGCCTACATGGACAATAGAACCTATCTCTTGGTTGTTTCCTATGTTCCTCAGCAAATCTTATAAACTGGTCAAGACCAGAAATAAACTCGGGGGTGCAGTGATTTGGAATGGACATCCATGATCTATCCATTCTATGATCAAAGAGAAAACAAGTATATATTAGAACAAGATTAGTGTCTAGGGTTAAAAGATTAGGGTTTATGGTTAAAACTTTAGGGTTTAAGGTCTTATATATAATTAATGGTTAAAACAGCCTAAGTGAGATTAGGTGTTCAAGAACAGTCCCAAACCGGGGACAATCCAAGGTTTACTCCTAATGAGTAAATCTTAGACGGGTTTCTAGGCCAACAAATACATGTGTTGTCATTCTTATATATAATAAATGCGTACCACCTATCCCATTCTTGAACACCTAATCTCACTAGTAAGTGTATAATGTGTATTGGGTTTTCAAGAAAATTTCGGCAGCATTTCTCCCTATTCTCTAAGAACATATGTACTTAGAGAACAAATGGGGAAATGCAACTGAAATTTTCTTGAAAACCCAATACACATTATACACTTACATCCTAAGTGAGATTAGGTGTTCAAGAAAAGTCCCAAACCAGGGACTATCCAATATTTACTCCTAATGAGTAAATCTTGGATGGATTTCTGGGCCAACAAATAGTAGTGTTGTCATTCTATAACATTGATTTCAACATTTCGAGTTTCCATGCATGTTCATCATCAAGATAAAGATTACACATAAATTAGTACGACCTAGGGATGGAGAGATAATTCATTATTGATTTCAAAATTTCAAACTAGCTCATGCATTATCATCAATCTACATCATACAATAGGGATTCATGTAGATGTTAGGGTGACACATCGCTACAAAATTAGAGATTTAACATTAGGGTTTTAATATCTTACATAGATTGATCACAAGATTTCAGCAATATAGTTAATTCAAGATTATGGTGAAATATGTATTAGGGTTTTAATTTCTTAATTCAACATTCATAAAAATTTACATAATTAGGTCAAGCATTAGTATTCAATTACATAATCACATCAAAACTTATTGCTACGAGATTGAAGGATATGCTTCCAAGCTTGATCTCCAACAACCAGGGCACTTTTGTGAAAGGTAGATCCATAGCGGATAATACCTTGCTTGCCAAAGAGTTCTTAGATGATTTTTGTGTCTCAAAATCTACCAAAAAAGCTTGCATCAAGATGGATATCTCCAAGGCGTATGATCATGTGCGGTGGGAGGCATTATGGTGTTCCTTAGAGGCACTTGGGTTCTCAAGGAGATGGATTGAGATTATTAAAGAATGTGTCCAGACTACTTCCTTTTTTGTTCTTATAAATGGGGTGCCCTATGGGATGTTCAGAGCGGGTAATGGCCTTAGGCAAGGAGATCCACTCTCCCCCCTTTTGTTTACGATTGTTATGGAGAACCTTACGAATATGACTGATATGGAGGAGCATGAAGGTAGAATAAAGACCTTCAAGGTGAAAGGTGTCAAGGTAAAGACATACATGATCTTTGCTGATGATGTGTTATTTTTCATGGCGGGTACCTCAAAGAACTTGAGGATTCTCAGAAGGATGATGAAACGGTTTGGAGAGCTTACCAACCTGTACATGAACACCATTAAATCCAATGTTTTCCTATCACGGTCTTACGACAGGAGACGGGGAAGGTTGAAAGAAGCCATCAGAATATTGTTGGGCAGATTTCCTACCAAATACTTGGGGATTCCGCTCTCAGGAGGAAGGGGAAAAGGGAAATATTTTGTGGAGTGTGTGGATGATCTCAGAAGGGTGGTGGATAAGTGGTCTGCCTTAACCATCTCCATGGTGGGTAGGGCGATCCTCATTAAGGTTGTTCTTAATGCGAAGATGAGATATTGGTGTGGGAAGACTGAGTTACCCGCTTTCATCTTGGATAAATTCAGAGTGATAGCTACGAGCTTCTTGTGGGGTGGGGGTGTTCATGCAGTGAAATGGCAGACTATTGCTCAACCTCTTCATGCAGGGGGTTTGGGGATGTGCTGCCCGTATGATATTGCCTGGGGAGCTGCTGCTAGAAGAGTGGATCGGTTCCTCAATTGCCTGGATACTCCGTGGGCTGCTTGGCTGAGAGAGAGGTATGGGAACCTGGGTGGGGAGCTGAAGAATGGTGACTCGAGTGTTTGGGTCAGAATGAATAGAATCTTTGAGGAGCTGAAACCTTTCTACCAGTTACAAAGCCAGACGGCTCCTGAGGAGAAAATTAAACCTTGGAGGGTCAAGAATCTGCTTCCGCAAGCTAGGTGGTTCGAAATCATCTGGTTAAAGCCTAGATGCCCAAAGTGGAGTTTTGGGGCGTACAGAACAATAATAAGAAGGCTGCCCACTAGAGATCGGATTATTAGATGGGGTAGGGAGTGTGATCCTTTGTGCTTACTATGTAACAATAGCATAGAAACACATGAACATATCTTCTTTGAATGTAATTTCTCAGCCTACATATGGAGAAGAGGATGCTTGAAATGTGGCTGGGGGGGGCCATGCTCCTTTGGATATGGATGTTGCCTTGGATTGGATGCTTGAGAAGAGTGCAGGTAACCACAAGAATAGAATTTTGGGGGGTTTGTTCATCACATCCCTCATGTTTCATGTGTGGGGTGAACGTAATAGTAGGTTGCATGGTAGAAGACCGAGAGATAACACCACCATTTTTGATGTTATTAACAATATTCTTGTTTGGTTCCTTAAAGCTAACCCCAAGAGCATGGTTGGGATGGATACCATGACTCTAAGAATGTGGGGGCTATTATAAAATCATGTACAGTATTTGGGGTTTTTGATATGTCCCCTATACTCTGTTTGAAATAGTAATACTTTACCTTATCCAAAAAAAAATAGTATTCAATTACAAATGTATCTTCTTCTTCCTGCTCCCTCCTTACCAAATGGAAAAAATAAGGCACCATCTGCATGTGGGCTAGGCACGGCGGTCATAGTTGTGTTGGATGATCAGTGTCGTGCTAGCCAACACGACCGTGGTCGGCCAACACAGCCATGGCAGCCGTGTCCAGCCCACATGCAGGTCGTGCCTTACTTTTATCCATACATTTGGTAAGGAGGGAGCAGGAAGAAGAAGAGGTGGAGGAAGAACAAGAGGTAGAGGAAAAAGAAGGGCAGCAACTTACCTGTCAACGATGTGGAGGAAGAAGAGAGTAGGGAGTTGATCTAGCAAGAGAGCAGCGGTTGGCCGGAGCAGCGATCAAGCTGGAGAGCAGCGGCCGGAGCTAGCAACGAGTGGCAGTAGCGAGCAGTGGACTAGCAAGCGGCGGCAGAGGCAGGGGCAGAGGAATCACCGGACCTAAAACCCTCAATCACGGAATGAATGAAACAGAATGGGAAGAGTCTACCTCACGTGCGGGTGCTGTTAAGTTAATAATAGGCATCGACTATTAAAAACAACCGACCCTAAAAACTATAGGCATTGGTTACCAACAACAAACCGACACTATTGTTCATTTATAGTCATCGGTTCCAACTAGAAAAACCAACGTCTATTTTTATATGCTGACAAAAATAAATGTTCTCAAATTAAGACCGTTGTTGTCAGTTTCTATATAAAAACCGACGCTAAAGGGGGGTGAAAATTTTTGCGGTTAAGCACGTGAAAATGCAATGACGTCAGTTACTATAAGACATCCGACGATAAAAATTGATCAAATTTCTTTCTCGCGGAAAACCTGTAGTCGTCGGTTTCTGTTTTAACAACCGACGTTGTATGTTAAATTTTGGAGGTAATTTTTTTCACTGGAAAAATTGTATTATGCGGTTAATTTTAGGCGTCGGTTGCTTATTAAAGAACCGATGCTAAAGAAAAGTGATACCCGTGTCTGGTCTCCCTTCACAGATAGATGTTAGTTTTTGTATTTAACCGACGCTTTATGTTTGAGGTGTCGGTTTTATTATACAACTAACGCCTTTAAAAGTGATGTTATAAGCCATTTATGTAGTAGTGAGGATTCTAAGTTCTGGTTTGTTACAAATCTACTACCACATCATCGATGTGTTGATTGTCCTTATTCCAATCATGCATTTATTTCTAGTGAAGATGGCATACTCATGTTGTTTCAATCATGTGCTCCAGATTGATGGTGATGTTATTAATTCGAGATGCACTTCATACTATCTTCTCTATAAGTCAAGCATTTCCACCCTTTCTTGAAATGTCAAATCATCAAAATTCTTATTAGTTAGTGAGTCATGTTAAGGGGGAGAGAAAAATCTTGTATGGAGAGTGGCATTTTTCATTTTTTATTTCATTTTTAGTTTCCTATATATTGTCTAACTGAGTCATGATTGTCCAAATTGGATATGTCTCTCACCCATACTCCATCTTAAGGGTGAGTCTTAGATATTAGATAAATTATTATTCAATAGGTTAATGGGCTTAGTTCTCTTTTTTGTACTTGCCTCATCTCGTATATATATGAGGGGATTTTATGGTCTATAAGAAACTCATTAGCCTCAATATTATTTTCCAAATGAATAAGTAAGTAGGATGACACATGCTCTAGAATTTGGTAGAAGATCATCTTTCCAAATGGAGAGATTAAAAAAATCTACCAAAAAACCCTACACATCACAATAACCAGGAAAACACTTACAAGATCATAAGTACTTCTACAAGTATTATATTGAACTATTGCATGTCATCAACTGAGCAAAGTCATGACATGTTTTTCAATGCTTTCTATCTCTCAACAGAGATAAATGGGGACTCTCAAGAACATTGTGAAAACTATTAATCATGGTTGCAATATGTATGCCATGTCTTCTATGGTTGGCATCAAATGCATGTGCAAATATTAAAATCCTTTGATATCTAGGTCACAAAATTGTATAGTTCCACTTCACAACATGATATCAATTAGGACGTAGGCTAGGTTAAACAATCCCTACACAAAATTATCTTACAAGTCTCTTTGTCTGCATCATCCAAATATTATTAATATTGTATATTTAGTCATCCTTTAAATGGATAAATATTATTTATGATTCACTATGTTTAACCCATAAAAAAAGAAGAAAGCCCATAGGAGGGGGAAATTGCATGTAGAAAAAACTGAGACAAATGACAAATCAACATTGACTTTGGGGATCAAATAATGAATTTGGGCCAAACATATTATTTCTCATTGATAGTGAAGAGAACAATAGAATATGAGACATAGTTGTAAATTCTAGATATACATGTTGCCACCAAAAAGACTTATATAAATTATAAATAAGTGAAGTGCACACTTTCCGTGCACTCCCCTTAGTTATTAGGTCTTTGCTAAAACTCAGTGGTAGACGCTAACCCACTAACATAACCATAACACTTCCATACTATGGTGTGGACAAGGTGCAAGCCCATTCAAATCTAGCTTCTTGACCGAGTATGCCAATGACATGTTTGGCACACAATTAGTCCTACCTGGTTAAATTCTAAGGCCCAATTTTCTTTTACTCTCAACACCGTAAGCCCTTTTTAAATACATTAGATGTCCATTTGGCCTCCAATAGCCCACATATGCCCCCAATATGTGGATTTTTCCCCATGGGCCATAATTTTATCTTTAACCACACCTCTTTGATATGAGGAGAATTTAGTTTCAACTGATTTTATATGAAATCTATTTCTAAACTTGCCAAAGAAGTAATATGATCAATCCATGAAACAGTTGGCACAAAAAGCACCATCAATTAAGTCTTATTTAGATAACAAAAATATCATCCATTTATGATGTTAGAAACATAAGACTACTTGGAGAAGTATACTCCTTCTATTATATGATGGTACTCAATTGGTACATTAATCAAATATGTTAAAATTGACACACATTTGACCAAATATATGTCTTTATGTCATAAACTTTCACTTGCATCATGGTATTCACCGACCATGTTTTGAATCTTATCATGAGAGGGGGAACATATTGACACTATAATTTTGGTATTTTTGAATGTTTAATGTATCCAAATCATCACAAATATCAATTGAAGTGATAATGAATCAAATCAGGATATGAAAAAAAACTTAAAAGCTAGTACAAATATAACAACAAACTTTGGGCATAGCAATAGTTGTCAAAATCTTGAAGGAGATAAAGGTTGCATTGGTGTTAGAGAAAGCAAAACGAACATCACATGTCCAATAGTAACATATTAAGGTACATTAGGATACAAATATACGACTCAATGTCGTGCTCAACACAAATCCAATAGATCAAGAGAATTCTAAGTACATGTGTGATCGATTATCAAGATATATATCAAAGATTCAAAATCACTACAATTCAATAATTTATATGCTAAGAATTTATTGAAAACACGCTAATCACTCTCCTGGATAAGAATTCTTAATCTTACAATTTAGAAATTAAACTCTCATCAAGGGAAGGTTGTTGATCGGAGAAAACATATGATCATTGGATGTTCTTTAAAATGCTATTTTTCTTGAATGTAATCACCATTACAATAACCAATGACATATACATAACCGAATCAACATCATACAAACAAGTTACCAAAATTACGATCAACATTCACAACCAATTTAGTGCACCATGTACGTGCACCCAATTCAAACACTTCATCATATCCATATTTCTTACCACCTCAATTTGATTGTGACTACTAAGGGATTATAGGCCTAGAGAGGCGATGACAATGTGCATGTACATCTTTAGAGGGTCGGAGTCACCACAAAATGGTCAATGGATCACTCTTTTGGTACAATTATGGAGGTCCAAAAAGATGGTCATAGACCAAGCACACTCCTCACTCTCCTCTGTTCTAGAATTGTCAACATATCACCCTTTTGAAATTCTCTTGGAGTCCCAAAAACTAGGATGTACAACAAGAACATGACTCCACACCTCCCCTTTCCCATCCAATAATCTAATTGTATGTGATCAGCTACCCAGATAACTCTAGAACATAGGGATAATCCTAAAAGTAGCTGACAATACCCTACACGAACAACCATTGACCATCATTTATAGAGCCTAGAAACTACATTCTAAGTCTAGAACCAACCAACTTTGGTTAGTATCCATTCACTTCAAAAAAAAATTCATGAATCCCCTAGCACTCAAAACATCATATTTTACTTGAGAATTTCTATAAAATCCCCTAAGATTAGAGATATGGTGATCCAAACCATATATTTTGGTGAGAAATGAAGAAAAATGATCCTCCCTTGCCTCCTATAATATTCAAGCAAGTTACACTACGTTTATACACAATGTAAACACTTGTTCATCTCCTTATTCTGATCCCACCATGGTATGATGATGTGAGTACTCAGGATCTTGATCTTTTATATGTCAATGATATGAAATCTTTTTTATGCAAATCACATGAATTCATGCATTCTTTCATCCCTTTATGTCGAATTTATTTAACTTAAGTCATGAAGTTATTAGTTTTGCCTCACTAGGATCAGAAATGCCACATTGGGTTGTTGTTGGGGTGCTAACACCTTCCATATGTGCATCCTTGTGTTTTACCCTAATATAAACTTATTATGCCTTATAATCTCTCTTTCAGAATCTTCTTTACCTTATTAATGCCCGGTGACTCCATTTTCATGTAGCCCACTATCTACTTTTCAAAATTCTATCAAATCAGAATTGTCATTTTTAGTATGACATGACGTTTCTAGTTCTATCCTTATGTGGGGTGGAAGAACTTGGATATGATCGTGTGGTAGAATATAATTTTTTAAATCGTCATTTTGCTAGTACATGAAAGAACTCAAATGTTACTCCTTTAGTGGTTTCTTAAGTAGTACTCTATTAGGCCATACTACTTTTAGACTAATTAATCAATCATAGACATGCCTTCAATTTGCCTTTTCTTCCACTTAGTATTGAGCATTTTACATTATTGGGTATTACCTTGACCTTAAACAAGGTATATTATTTTGATCCATTAGATGATTTAATGAATTTTTTCATAATTAAATGGGGAGCCGCAAAACAATAATAAATCTTTTCTCAAAAAATTGGTTTATATATTTTTCATGACATATGTCCTCTTAATTAACAATCTTTTATAATTTAGTTTTAGGAGTAATAAATCCTTTTGTGATCATGGGGGAAAATTACTAGAGTAGTCATATCAGTAATGCAAAAAAAATATTATTGTTACATAAGTCATCCAATTTAGTGATTTATTGTAAAAATTTAACCTTTTGTGATGTCCTTAGTTCTTTGTGCCCTATATAAGACAATGGTTTTGCTTTTTAAATTTCATAATGAAGTATATTCATTTTACTATTAGAACAACATTCTCTGACATCATACATGTGCTAATTACATGTTTATTATTTGATTTCATTCCCAATGATAATGTTATATATGCTATTATATATTTGTATACACATTCCTGTTGTAGTGCTTTGTAGTGGGTGTGAGTTTTCCCTTAAAACTATCCACTGAAAAATGTGTTGCATATGAAGAACTAAAAAGAAAACATATGTATGGTGTCGGTTAATTGA
The DNA here is from genome assembly GCA_963693085.1 of Alisma plantago-aquatica. Classification (NCBI taxonomy): domain Eukaryota; kingdom Viridiplantae; phylum Streptophyta; class Magnoliopsida; order Alismatales; family Alismataceae; genus Alisma; species Alisma plantago-aquatica. The sequence continues at coordinate 1,214,137,704 of OY856409.1, forward strand.
CTAGAAACAACATCACAAAGGCAAGGTGTCTGGTTCTAGTAAACAAATATGTGACTATACGCATTGGCGGATCTTAACAACATTCTTTGGAAGGGAGAATTTCCTATATATAGTTAAAGTATGTTGATGTTAGAGGTAATTACATTTCAATCATACCATTAGTATCAATCTACCACCACAAAAGGATAACTTACAACTCATTTTGCATTTTCCTCCTAGAGATATGTGAATTCTCTTTATATTTATAATTAAATAGACATACAATAAAAGTTAATAGAATATACTAAATCCAAAACCTAAATATATATATATATTTAAAGCTAACATATACTTTTAAGAGTACCACATAGTTATATGCTTCCAAAACATATCATTTACTTCATTACAAATTCAAATTAATTGATAGTCAAATCCTTTTCCAATATTTATCCAACATCTCTTGCATAATTAACACTTGTAGCATAGAAAAAATTGTTATATATTTTATTGTTGAGTTTAGATATGATATATATCTCGTGAACAGTACAAAAAAGGAGTGTAATAATCAAAATATTCAAAACTAGATAAATTAGTTTTAAATCTAAGTAAAGACAAAATATTATTTTTCTATACAAGGATCAAGATAACATAAATTGAGATTGATAATTGTGACAAATGAATCTTTTAAACCCATATATCAATGACGTAGTAGGAGAATCTCTGGCTACTATACGGTTTGTTTCTCTTATAGTGTTTTGAAAACTTGGAGTTTAATTTTAAATAAACAAATTATATCAATAGGAAATTATAAACAATCAATGTTTCTAACATAAAATTGTTTGAAAGACAAAAAAATTGGTGTGATAGGAGGAAAACAAAGAGACTAACAGATAAAGTTATCTAGAACATATTAGATAAGGTGATAAGAAAGAGAAGAAAATGAAAGAGATTCCAATTTTTTTTTCATTTGTTATTAACCACATCTTCCCCATAAATTGGAGTGAAGAAAAATAAAAAAGGATTTCATGGACGGATATCATTAATTGAATGAATATTTTTGTGGGAAACATTGAGAAAAAAATGGATGAGAAAGTAACACTATGTTTCATAAAATTCGATACATAAATTAACCAAAATTTTAATTACAAATATTGAGGAACACATAAATATCATGTAAAAATATCGTAGATAATTTTGTGGGACAAGAAGAAATTTAAAGAAAAAATAGATCATGAAAAAAATGTGAGATATATATAGATATATAGATAAAGATACGTTTCAATCCCACAATCAATTTAAAAAAATACATGTAATCTAACTCACAGTGAAAATAGTTATTGTCAAGGATATCCTTATTTTTTCTCTTCTTACAAATTATAAATACCAAGTTTAATATATATAGTGATCATCTTCATCTCTCCTCCCTTCTTTTTATTATATTTATCACACTAAAAAATCTTATTCATAAGTCTCTCCCTTCTGTTTACCCTAGCCACTCTAGTGATTAGGGTACATGGCAGTGAGTTCTTTTCTTCTCCCTAGTGGTTACCTTTTCTTGCAGGTCCATGGTGTGGTAGTACTTATTTCTAGATATTTGGGACTCCTATAAAGATAGAGAGAATCTCTATTAGGCTAATTCAAGATTCAATAGGTTGATCAAAATTATGGCCTATTTTTCTAAGTGGTGCTATGTTCTACAATGCAAATCTATCAGGGATAGACAGTGTGACTAAGATTTTGGTCTAGGTTTTAGACTAGTTTTTTCAAATTCAAGATCAAAATGGACAACAAAGGTTGATAGGTCTAACTGGGAAGCTCTGATATTGTATTGTTATCTCATTTATTTGAACTGGATGTGATTTTTGATTGGTAAAAACTATGGTTGTCAATGATATTTTAGTTGGTTGGTTCCGGTTTAAGAAATATGCAGTTCTGATTCTAATATACAAACCTGGTCAGTTCTCTTGGAATTAAAGTGGACTTAGACCAATGTTGAGTATATTCATAGAAAGATTAGGTGTGTGACATCTATATTTTCCCATATTATGTACTTAATACTAATCAAAACTAGTCCTATTTGTCCAAATTCAAAAAGGACCCACACTATGAAAATTACTAAAATTTCGAAACCAAATTTCTAATCATCAATATTTCATTGATATAATAATTGCATTACACTCATAATAAAAATTATTTAGTAGTACACAAAAAGGTAGAAACTAAAATGTAGAAGTAAAAAATCCATAGAGAGAATTAAATTCCATAATAAAGAAAAATAAAACTAATCATGATAAAAGGAAAAACCAAACCCAAGCTAGTAAACAAACAATCTTATTCCCCACCATAGTTTCTTCAATTCTCCTATTTAGTTTTGGTCTTGTTTTTCTTTTGTACTTTTTAATAATGCTCTATAATGATGGTAGTGAAACTATGATGCTAATGTAATATCAATTAATGATTTGGAATTTGGGTTCGAGTCATTTCTAAGTAATTTTATAGTTTTCATCAATTTCAATTTTGAACAAATTGAAGTTTGAGTTGGTTCCATTTGAGTTGAGTAAAATCATATTTTATAGATCTATAAATTTAATAGACCCTTCTTTTTATTAATATAATCTGAACTAATCCATACCCACATTTATCCAAACTAAAATTGACCTAGATTGTGAAAATTGGAAACCTGATCCAGACTCTAATTCAAATTTGAAGACTATTTATCTCAAGTCGGCACCTACCCAGATTGTTAATTAAACTCAAAACCATTTTTTCAGTATATGACAAATTGGGTTCATAGGTCAAACATTAATTGAAAACCTTAGTTTTCATCTATTAAAACTAGTACAGTTCAAGAAATTGAATATCCATATCAGATATTATACTTTTCCACATATATCAAATTTTGGATTTCATGTCAGTTTTGGGTTGAAATAGACTAGCCAAAAATCACCTTGATTACAATCACTCTTTCTAAACCAGATTGGCATGATTTTAAATTTATCACCCAGAAGAAAAATATGCTTGAACTTTGATCAATCTATTTAACATGTAAATAACATCCATATTTTGAAAATGTAAACTAGGTGTTAAAATCGTAAATCCACATAATGTCATTTTTCTAGTATAACCCAGAATTAGCATGACCTTGAGTTTTTGAAACCAAATCTCTCCTATACTATGAGAATTTATACCCAAGACCTATAAAGACTCAAATTATCTGACCTCAACACTGATCGAAATATGATTATTAGACTCTAAGTAAATTTAAACTTAGATTTCATCTTATAACTTGCACTACGTTGAAAATCACTAAAAAAGAAAAAGATAAAACTAATAAAGGAAAAGTAAAACTAGAGGTAGAAAAGGCAAACAAAAAGACTACCAAGCTAATTGGACCTTGAAGTGTTGATAGTTTTCTTATATACATTTTTCATTGTGTGGAAGGGAGGTCCTTTCCTATCACAACTACCAAAGATTATTTTTCAATATTTCTAAAGCTTCTATTTTGTGCTCTACTTGGGTAGTAAATGTGCAACATGTGGATAAAATACCAACAAGATTTACTAGTTGAACCGACTGACAAGTGCATAATTATGGTAATAATGATTGGGGGGGTTATTAAATATTTTGCAGAACAATGGGAGATTATTGTATTTTGAAGTAATTTAGTGAGATTCTGGAAATTAATCTGCTATCAACTACATTCGATTTAATTGTCTATGATGGCACCCATTAAGGCATCTTTATGAAATCAATGATGAAATTATTTTTTCTAAATTAATGGGAACATCTTTCCGAAATAGACCCACAATAGACTTTTCTCAATAGAATAAATTTTCACCCATATGCAACTAAACACACACTTGTGGGAGTGTTTCATTCACATAATGGAGATATGATTTACAAACAATATTTTATGATTTTGTGTTTCAATGATCAAACATGTTTTTATTTTGTGATTGGAATGTGTAGGAGTCCATCAATAATATCATGCCACTATCACTTAAGAGTTCAAATAGACCCTTAAAATATATGAACAATGTGTTGTTGAAATTAAATGTAAGCATATGTAATAACAGACAAGTAGCTTAGATTAGCAACTTTTATTATGTCAATTTAACAAATTCAAATTCTAAATGTCAATATTAAATAGAGAAGTGGAACATGAAATAAAATAGAGTTGGTATATGTAAATAGACACCCCCACAATGTAGTGTTTTTACTAGAGAATCAATTGTTGTATTTCTCAGATGCACGTTCTTTTCCTAGTTGATCAAGTCACAAACATATAGCAAATAATTGTCTCTTACACACATTGATTAATAACAACAACCAACAAGCACAACTCAGTAAGTGATAGGTACTACCACCCAACAAAATGAAATGAAGGGAGTTGGAGTACCTGAGACAAAATTTTCCCTTGATCAGGTGATAATTTCTCTACAGACAAAGTAGGGATGGTGATTGTAGGCAGAGATAAGGAAATGATAGTTTATGTTAGCCAAGAGAGTGCTTGTTGAGTGATTGATTCTAATAAGGGCACTTATTTATAGCACACACAAGATATCCTATGCTCCTGAGAACATAACTAATAAACTTACAAGCACACACTTTCTCATTGACACATAGACATAATAGGAATAGTGACTTTTTTTGTTTGGTTTTAAAAAGTTGTTAGAATAGTATTACAATTATAATCTGAATGTAACTAGTAGTTTTTTTCTACAAAAAGAAACAAAAAATGGTGCACGACTCGCACGACCCACAAGCCAAATGCCCACACTCAAGCCTAGTCTGGCAAATAGAGGAGATGAAAGGGGAGGGGTAGTGTGTCTTGTGTATGTTGTGGTCACCATAATGACACTAATGTGGCCATGACCTTCTCTAGATTGTTGAGACAATAATCACACATGCACTCTTTTATAAAAGATAGTGCTCCGTGTTAGAAGTGAGAAATATGGGACTAACTTTTCTCCTATTAACAAAAAAGACAAAAAAACACTTTATCTTCTACTCACAAGTACTTGCTAGACCTACTTTGGACTTCATCCATACAAACTTTAACTTTGAACAAAGATAATAAAGATAACAATACTTGGCACTCTAAAATGTAGAATTCTACTCCAATCAAAATAGCATATTGCTCTTTGGTCAATGGTACATTTCATCTTGAACCATGACCAGTCATCAATATTTTCTCATGCCAGAAATTAGTGAGCATTGATACGTATTGAACTTGAACCTTGAGTGTTAGAGTGTCCTCTTGTACAACATAAAAGACTATGGAAAAGAAGTGTGGACACATTAAAGACCATGTATCCCACTCCCCTATTGGGATCACACAACATCAATCACTTGTTGGATTCTTTTAGGATGTACTACAAGCATCATTTATAGGGACTCGACAACATTAACAGTCAAGTCTCTTTCTAACTTGCAGTGATGAAAAAAATAATATTACATGGGGACATATACATATATGAAAATAACATCAAGAAATTTGCAAAGGTTCATCTAACATCTTGATACTACTAGGGTGAATCTAGTTTATGAGATTTTCACTTATTAGGTTAGGTTGTGACTATATAAAAAATATTAAGGGGTTTATGTTGGTATGTATGCTCAAAGAGCCAATCATATGAGGTTGTGATGACATGTCATATAAAACATTTGATTAATACTAAAGGCAAGCATCCAATTCATTTCATTTCACTCAGTTATGAGATAAGGAGGAAACATAATGAATGTCTAAAGAATGACAATACTCCATGACTTATGTCTTCAAGTACGTTACTTGAACAATGAGATCATATGAATGTTAAGAGTATGTACATTCTTATTATGTCCCTAGTTGGATGTTATTGTGGAATGAAAATAGACAACAGTAACACTAAAGACTAGAGTGTATATTGGTTAATGACAAAATCTCATTAGTCATGATATATGTGATATCAAACCAATCACATAGATACTTGTTTGAGAATAGTGCATCAGAGTGACCCACCTTGAGTGTGACACATGGAAACTATAAATGGCGGTCATAATCATCTATCATAGTGAAGTCAGTGATTGTAGTTCTTAGACCTTAAGTTACTACACTCATCATATGTCATTCGGTATGTTTTGACATCATCCAACGTGATCCTGAATAAGGGTTGCCATAATGGTGTTGATTGGATATATTATGAAACATGGGGATGACTATGAATGATGTAGATGGGATTTGCCCCTACTACTAAAGTTTGATATCAAGGCCACTTGATAAGTGAGACTGAGAAAAGCATGTTCCTGCACATGTGAATTGATATATGATATTGAGGTCACATATATCCTAGATAGGTTGCTCTGGATCAAGGAACATGGATTGAAGATTGAGAGGATGATGATTCCATGCATCAAGTTCATTATGATATCAATGACCGCACGAATTATACAATCATTATAACACCTAACACATGTCGTAGGTTGAATTTGTTCTCCAACTTTCCTAATTATTTGGGTATAAATGATGTGTGACTAGGCACTTTTCTTTTCTTGTGATGTCATAAATCAGTTATGGACACTCACTGCCAACATAAATAGGAACCTATGGAGTCACACAGAAATGATACACCTAGAAGCATAGTTTAATCATGATTAATAATTAAATTGATAGATAAAGTATTTAGGTATTCAATTTAAACAACAAATCAACTGACTAAACTCCCAACTGGCCGGTTCAAGTGTTGGACTGACGGATTGGGTGTCAGGTTGATTGTAAATTGCATTGATTGGATTTTAAATGAATTGGAATGTGAACCAATAGGTTCACCTACTGAATGGATCATTTGGTGGTCGTGACACAACTAGCTCATAGGGGAGATGCTCGATTTGTGTTTCCATTCGATTGCATCAAGGATTAATGTTTATGTCATGTCATGCATCGATTGGATATAATTATCAATAAAATTGTGATTGGGAAACATGATAAATGAATAGTTCATAGGGTGAACTGATCGACTCATATGCCAACCAATAGGTTTACCCGTGAACCAATTTTTTCCTGACGTAGGTTGTGCAAATTGGTGAGCATATGGTCCCTTCCAGTCCTGCACAGACTGAGAACCATGGCCTTGTCCCTCCTATAAATAGAGGGGTATTGGGGCTTCCCAGTGACACAACTCAATTGCCTCTAAAATTTGTTGTCCTTTCTGGTTGTGGTAACTAATAGGGAGCCTGAGAAAGTCCTACCCAATAAAGGGAGCGATAACAAGGGAGAACAATTATGGGAGAGCAAGTTGGTGACTAGTACACCAATGAGAGGGGCAACTCTTTCCGGTCTATTCTTCTAGAATGATAGGAGTTCTACGTGGTCTATGTGGATTTCCATAGAGGTGTGGAGGTTGTTCTTTTCCACTAAGAGGACAACGTTAGCCTGCTATCTATGGTGGAGACCAAGTTCTGTTGCAGACATCATCCCAATGCAACCAAGAGAGTTGCACTACTATAATGAGGAATAGTCACTAGACTTGCTCCAGGTATAGGTATGAATTCATTAAACCATATTTCCTATTATATTGTTGTGGACGTGATCTTGTTGTTATGGGGAATATGGAAATAAAAAATGCTTATTTCTGCTACCTACTCTATGCCCATGTTTCCCAATAGTGGTACCAGATCCACATTAGTTTACTGTGTTTTGGGATAATCAATATGATCGAATTTTTTTGTTTTCATCATTTATTTATTGCATGTGATGTGAATACTTAAACTAATTAATGTGTATATTTGATCAAAGACAACATATAATCCCAAAATAAGATATATACATGATATGTATGCAATTTACACATGTCAACCTAAAAGTGACTTTTGATGGTGGATGTGTGTGACGTCCCCGGATTTTGATTTCTCCAAACCCTATTTGGAATGAGATGTCAAAATCCGAAAACATCATCCAATCTTATCAGAGAGCGATGCGGAAGCATAATACGCATACATGAACATTCAAAATAACAACACCATAACATTTCTCAGCATTCAACATATTTATTACAACATGAATTACAATTGCATATTGAAAGAGAATTTTTACACAAGTCTAAACATGTATGCTAACAGGATCTACACAATAGGTACAACCTGAACAATGCTCACTTCACATCTTTTATCCCACGCTATCTCTGAACCTAAAACATATGTGAAATAGTGAATCAACACACAAGGTGTTGTGCACGTGGGTAGAAAGATACATACTAATATGCTTGCATAATTGAAATAATCTTGAGAAAGAAAGAGTAAAAGAAAACATTGTTTAAAGTGATAATCAGGTAAACACATATTTTTAGATACCTTTTGATGCGTTTGTACTACTAAGTGGTGTCACACTTCATTTTTCCCCGCCCCTTGGGCTACGGGGACCGAGTGTCGACCTTATATTTAGAGGGGAGAGAGAGAGAGAGATGTCGCACTTCATTTTTCCCCGCCCCTTGGGCTATGCGGACTGAGTGCCGACCTTATATTTAGAGGAAGAGAGAGAAGATTGAGGGAGAGAGAGAGAGCATATATCCACTCAGTAGCTACAAACCATATATATTCTTCTTTTGTGTTCTTTAATGTTTTGTGGAGAATATACTACTAATACACATCCAAGAATTTATATGCAAACACAAGCATCCAAAGTACATCATATCATTATGCATTCATGAAAACTAGTCTTATACTTAATAAAAACCCACCTACTGGAGTTCAAAGATTTATAATAATCTTGGATCATCTAGAACTTTGTCCATGACCTGATTAAATATAATTGAGCATCATTAATACAATGTTCACTGTTATTAATGATATTTAGGTCCTAAATTAGGGTTTTGCCAAACCTAGATTTCATTTGATCATGGGATGGTATCTGATATTTTTCTAATGATCATGAGGTCATTTTAGAGGTCTGGTCCAAATTTCAAATTTTTCTGTTGATTCGTCTATTTTCTAGAACTAATATGAGGCTACAAGCAATTAATTATATTTTAATACCAAAAGACCTAATACTGAGAAATATATATCAAATCAGGGTCAACTAAATGTCTCTAGATAATATTAGGGTTCAATAGGATTTTTATCATATTTAATCTCGATGATTTGCTATTTATTTCAATTAACTTACCCTAAAAATAAACATTATCATCTATATTAGATATTGACATTAATTGTTCTTCAAAAGTCTAATATAAGGGATTAATAATGAAGAGGATATTTTTTTGAGTCTGGAGATATTTTTGGGGTAATTATTGGTCATGGGAGCTATTTTTATTTGTATTTGTAAGATTCATACATGAACTGAATATTAGTTAGATGATTACCTTCCTGGGTTAATTGAGGTCATCCGATCCTTCTCTTGGGATGCCCAGAATACTTCCATGTGTGCTTCACAGCCTACCTCCGGCTTGATTGTAAGCCGACCGGTTTGGCGATATTGGACCTAGCCGACTCTTCTCTCATCTTTCCCCCTTTTCCCCTGCGATCAAGTGATCACCTGCATCGCGATACATCTCAGCGGCATGTCTTTGTCGGAGAGCTCCTCCAAACCATCTTCAGCGAGTGATGGGAGTACAGAAGAGCGCCCATGGTCGTATCTAGAAGGATCCACCCACAACGGAGCTCCAGACGGCACTGTCCTATGGTGAGAAGGAGCACAGGTGATCCTTGTCTGGCCGCAGCAGGGCTTGCCGTAGAAATTGCCGGTGGAAAAGGGGTGCTTGTGCCTATGTGAATGCCTCTCCTATCTGAGACCACCAAAAGCTTTGAGTGGCTGACCCGAAATTGGGGGTGGTCTTCGTGGGTAGGGTGAATCTGATAAGGGCCAGACCTGGGTTTGGCATCCTCCTCCATCCATGGTCGGTACACTCCCGCCTCCACTTCTCATCCTCGATGACATTGAGTTCATCTGATGAGCTGGGGCCTCGGAGGTGCTTCTCAAGCATCAAGAAGGATCTACCAACCTCCCTCGTTGGTTCCCCATGCTGCTGAGACCACAAAGATAGCTCATTTGCCTCCATAGCTAGTGATTTTGGGTTCTTGGTTGTAGGGAAGACCTTAGTAGGGCCAAGAGAACCCATCGTCGGTATTAACCATGCATGTGCAGTCCTTCCCATCTGCTGGGAATCAACTCGGATTGCCTCTTATTCATTCCCTCATCACCTGTGAGAAATGATAGAGAAGGGGATGAGGGGGAGGGCTACCATCTCATGGCACCATGGGTCTCTAGTGCTGTGTGAGGGGTCACAGGGTAGATCTCTGTGAGGCCAGGCTATAAGTGTCATTGGGATTGCACTTTGATCCTCAGTCTCCATTCTATGCGCTCATGAAGGTACAACATCATGTTCAGTCCCCTGATCTGAAATGCTCAGAGATAGGAGATGGAGTCAAGGTGTCCGATCGTAACAGCCTCCCGAGAATGAGTACGATGAGGCCACGCTGCCAGGCTTTGGGCTGTGCTCAGTAAGGGGTTGGCCACTGTGACTGGGCGATAAACTTCTCTACCTAAGTCAGATCATATTCAAGGGATAATTAGCATTTAATCATTTCTAATTATCTTTCAAACCTTAAACCTCCACATGTCCTAGTACAAACCTTTGATTCAACTGAAATTTGAATCGTAGGTTCCACATCACATAAAACCTTGAATCATGAAATCTGAACTCAATTTGCTAAGATTTGGTCATATAACTAAATTCCTCAATTAATCATAAATAAGGGTATAAACCTTACAAAAAATTCAATTAATCCTCAAATGTTGATCAAATAAATCTCAAAAGGTTTCGTATGGTCCTCATAACCTTAGGGTTCATCAATTGACCCCTCAAGCTCATTGCAACTACTCAATGGACCTCTTTGTCTTGTAAGTACAGAAATCATTTAACCAAATCCATTCATCATGTTTGAACACGATTAATGTTCTAATAATCAATTGGATATCTAGTTCACTTGATTGAAAAGAGTTAGTAATTGAATAACCAATTCCTCTATTTGGGATCAATCCTTTAAATGAAACACGTTCATAAAGAACAATATTGGTTATTAAAATCCTAAAACCTGGGCTATCACATTCACCCCATCTTATATGGAATTTCATCCTCGAAATTCAAATAGTCTCATTCTTAATCTGATATCAAGGAGTTGTGGATGCCTCTAGGCCACCACTTCTAAGTGCTAAGAGTATCATTATTCGGTCATGTTAGGATATTTAAGCATATAAGGTGTACCCACCCCATCTTATATAGGTTGAAGCATCATTTTGTTTAAGGAATTGTAGCATCCCTTAGTGTCTTAGTCATCACATGCATTCTTATATTTTATGATTTACATCCTCATAGTCCCTTAAGGATAAGGGTTTTGTTTGCTCGTAAGAAGTTAAGGAGGTATTACTAAAGTTTTCATATTTCGTTATACTTGCCTATGTAAAATGATGTCAAGATCTCACATCTTTAATCACTAGAATTATCATGTTTACATCATTAATGTGGTTTATGATCAACATCATATAATGATTTCATCATTAGAGAAATGCTTGCTTATCATACTTAAATATTTGGGTCTCACCCTATTCAACGAGTTATCCTCCAGAAGAAGCTTAGATTTAGAAGGATTGATCTTAGGCACTATATTTTGTGATTATTAATCTATGAGCCAAATATATCTTTTTTTTTTCTCAGGATTTCAAACTTATATCATTCATGCATGATATAGAGAGAAAGAGACTATATTAAGCCAATTTTATCATGCTTCTGAACTTGGATATTACATGTATGATATAGGGAGGAAATATAGACAATATTAGGCCACGCTTACACAAGTGACTCTTCATAAATAATTCATCTATATAGCTCAAGTGAGGTTTCTAGCATCATATATATAGAGAAAGAGAAGTGGAAGGAACAACATTTATGAGTATATTATGCACAAAGCATTTTACTCTTAGAACCAAAGTTCATATATATAACCTCACTCGCAGCTAATGATGAGATTCAGACACGTATGTCACTCAAGCTAGGACCTAACTCAGCCAAAGGATTGACTTTATCATATGGGTCATCTACCCATCCTTTTATTTTACCCGATTCTCACATATAGATTTGAATCATGCATAAGGACTCAACTCAACACTCAAGAGTAATCTAGTGTAGGACATTTTTTTAACACATATCTCATATATTGGAGGCTATGTCCAATGACCTTCTCCCTGTGGGTCTTACTCTCTCTAGAGTTCACCACATATCTCATCCTACCACTAGATATCCTCCTTGTATAAGAGCTTGAGGCTCATGCACACTCATCTTTATCTTAACTTAGCTCATCTTAAGTAGGAAAAGGGAATGTACTTTGATAATCACGACTTAGCATAGATCCTCTAAGAGTGGATTCAACTCATCTACAACTCAAATCATAATAAGGAACTTATACCATCATAGATCAACTTAGATAAGATTCTATATACTTATTTCCTTCATCTTTCTTTTGTCTATCTATGTATCACATAACCTTATGAGGCTCTAGACGTCTAATCTTGATCTATTCTCTCTTCTAGACTGATGTCACTCCCTTTCACTTAGGTTGCACAAGCACTAACTACTCTCCTGTGTGAGGGATACATTTTCATATTTACATATATTTAATAAAATATTATATAGTTTTTCTCCGAGAAAGAAGACATCAGAGAAATCTATCAAGGCTCGAGCTGATTGGAAAACAAAACCAAATCAGCAAAATCAAATGTCCCACACACAGTAGATAGTCTAGTGTCATGTCACCTAGTGAAATGGTGAGAACCTGGTGTAGACTAGTGTAGCTACCCGATACATATGAGCTCTATATGGAAAGGGTTTCTCACACTTGTCTAAACCCAGTTCTCGAACATCTTGGTTCTAACCTAGAGGCTAAGTCAAACCTTATTCCTATAGAACAACTTACTAAGTTTCTAGGGTTTAAAGTGAAAGGTGAAATTATGTTTAATGTTTCATGGTGAGCAATTGTCAGGCATAGCTATTGTTCATGCTTTGATACCAACTGTGACGTCCCCAGATTTTGATTTCTCCAATCCCTATTGGGAATGAGATGTTAGAATCCGAAAACATCATCCAATCATATCAGAGAGTGATGTGGAAGCATAATACGCATACATGAACATTCAAAATAACAACACCATAACATTTCTCAGCATTCAACATATTTATTACAACATGAATTACAATTGCATATTGAAAGAGAATTTTTACACAAGTCTAAACATGTATGCTAATAGGATCTACACAATAGGTACAACCTGAACAATGCTCACTTCACATCTTTTATCCCACGCTATCTCTGAACCTAAAACATACGTGAAACAACGAATCAACTTACAAGGTGTTGTACACGTGGGTAGAAAGATACATACTAATATGCTTTCATAATTGAAATAATCTTGAGAAAGAAAGAGTAAAAGAAAACATTGTTTAAAGTGATAATCAGGTAAACACATAAATAGCCCAGGTTTTAGGATTTTAATAACCAATATAGTTCTTTATGAACAATCATCAGAAAAATATGAAATTTGGACCAGACCTCTAAAATGACCTCATGATCATTAGAAAAATATCAGATACCATCCCAAGATCAGATGAAATCTAGCTTTGGCAAAACCCTAATTTAGGACCTAAATATCATTAATAACAATGAACCTTGTATTAATGATGCTCAATTATATTTAATCTTGATGATTTGCTATTTATTTCAATTAAATTACCCTAAAAATAAACATTATCATCTATATTAGATATTGACATTAATCGTTCTTCAAAAGCCTAATATAAGGGTTTAATAATGTAGAGGATATTTTTCTGAGTCTGGAGATTTTTTTGGGGTAATTATTGGTCATGGGAGCTATTTTTATTTGTATTTGTAAGATTCATACATGAACTGAATATTAGTTAGATGATTACCTTCCTGGGTTAATTGAGGTCATCCGATCCTTCTCTTGGGATGCCCAGAATACTTCCATGTGTGCTTCACAGCCTGCCTCCGGCTTGATTGTAAGCTGACCGGTTTGGCGATACTGGACCTAGCCGACTCTTCTCTCATCTTTCCCCCTTTTCCCCTGCGATCAAGTGATCACCTGCATCACGATACATCTCAGCGGCATGTCTTTGTCGGAGTGCTCCTCCAAACCATCTTCAGCGAGTGATGGGAGTACAGAAGAGTGCCCATGGTCGTATCTAGAAGGATCCACCCACAACGGAGCTCCAGACGACACTGTCCTATGGTGAGAAGGAGCACAGATGATCCTTATCTGGCCGCAGCAGGGCTTGCCATAGAAATTGCCGGCGGAAAAGGGGTGCTTGTGCCTCTATGACTGCCTCTCCTATATGAGACCACCAAAAGCTTCGAGTGGCTGACTCGAACTTGGGGGTGGTCTTCGTGGGTAGGGTGAATCTGATAAGGTCCAGACCTGGGTTTGGCATCCTCCTCCATCCATGGTCGGTACACTCCCACCTCTACTTCTCCTCCTTGATGACGTTGAGTTCATCTGATGAGAAGGGGCCTTGGAGGTGCTTGTCAAGCATCAAGAAGGATCTTCCAACCTCCCTCATTGGTTCCCCATGCTGTTGAGACCGTAAAGATAGCTCATTTGCCTCCATAGCCAGTGATTTTGGGTTCCTGGTTGTAGGGAAGACCTTAGTATAGCCAAGAAAACCCATCGTCGGTATTAACCATGCCTGTGCAGTCCTTCCCATCCACTGGGAATCAACTCTGGTTGCCTCTTCTTCATTCCCTTATCACCTGTGAGAAACGATAGAGAAGGGGATGAAGGGTTGGGCTACCATCTCATGGCACCATGGGTCTCTAGTGCCGTGTGAGGGGTCACAGGGTAGATCTCTGTGAGGCCAGGCTATTAGTGTCATTGGGATTGCACTTTCATCCTCAGTCTCCGTTCTATGCGCTCAGGAAGGTACAACATCATGTTTAGCCCCCTGATCCGAAATGCCCGGAGATAGGAGATGGAGTCAAGGTGTCCGATCATAACAACCTCCCAAGAATGAGTATGATGAGGCCACACTGCCAGGCTTTGGGCAGCGCTCAGCAAGGGGTTGGCTAGTGTGACTGGGCGATAAACTTCTCTACCTAAGTCAGATCATATTCAAGGGATAATTAGCATTTAATTATTTCCAATTATCTTTCAAACTTTAAACCTCCACATGTCCTAGTACAAACCTTTGATTCAACTGAAATTTTAATCGTAGGTTCCACATCACATAAAACCTTGTATCATGAAATCTGAACTCAATTTGCTAAGATTTGGTCATATAACTCAATTCCTCAATTAATCATAAATAAGGGTATAAACCTTACACAAAATTCAATTAATCCTCAAATCTTGATCAAATAAATTTCAAAAGGTTTCGTATGGTCCTCATAACCTTAGGGTTCATCAATTGACCCCTCAAGCTCATTGCAACTACTCAATGGACCTCTTTGTCTTGTAAGTACAGAAATCATTTAACCAAACCCATTCATCATGTTTGAACACGATTAATGTTCTAATAATCAATTGGATATCTAGTTCACTTGATTGAAAAGAGTCAGTAATTGAATAACCAATTCCTCTATTTGGCATCAATCCTTTAAATGACACATGTTCATAAAGAACTATATTGGTTATTAAAATCCTAAAACCTGGGCTATCACAATGTGCATCATGGTTATGGCGATAACACAAATATTTGTGTGTGGCTGGATGAATCCTTTTACACATGTTTTATCTTGGTATGCATATAGATCCTCTACCTTCTTCTCATAAATGTAAAAGCATTATGCTTTCCTACCTTTATTCCCCTCGAATGTAACTCAAGGTTTCTCTCTACCATATGATAAGTTTAATAGAAATAGGATAGTTTCTTTTCTGGCAACGACATAGATGACGATCAGCGTCATGCCAGCTGATCGTTTCACATGATGAGCCGACCGACCAGAGGACCTAGGAGGGAATAGTGTAGTATTGTGAACTGACCACCTACTAGACCCAACAAACCGTTCAGAGGTGTCCAAACATAGATTGGACAGGAGGATAGACAACTGCTTCAGACGACCAACCGTCTAACCAAGAGGTGAGTTGACCGATTTAAGGGTTGAACTGATCAACCCATATTGGCAAACACAGATCTACACCAACAACAGGTTCATGCTTGTGATGTAGACCAAGGTGGTAGTACTTCCTTGAATATCCAAGGAATTATAGTATTATGGGCATAACCATCGCTAATGTTTTATATTGCATGTTTAGATTGTGGGATATAGCATGTATATAATATGTACTATATATGTGGTGATTGGATAAAGTACATGTATTTATAAATACAAACTCCCTCAAATTAAATGTTAAGTCTTAGATGCTTTCCATAAGCAACACATATGAAAATGTTGATCGACCAAATGTAGGTTACACCCAAGCATGGTGCATCGTCCATATCATAGCAGCAGGATGGTAGATATGTAGATTATGCCCAAGCAGGGTAAATATCTATGATGTTGGCATTTGGGTTAGGCTTGACTAGTGTACATAATGGGATTAAGCACCAGAGGCATGAAGATGACTATGGCAAGGAGTTTCACATATCATCTATCCAAGAATTGCATATGATGCAATTGGAAAAGGTTTCCTACATTAAAAATTGAATATGGACGTTGTCGTTTCCCGTATAATAGTTGAATTGTTTTGGATCTTGGCTCACTAGAAGATTGTATGTTGCAATATTCCGAATTGATACGAGAGGGCTATAAATTCAAATAAATAGTGGAAGCAATAATTAATTAAATGCCTACTTGAATATAGTCAAATTTTACGAATCAAATAAAAAAAAAATTCACAACAATTGCAAATTCTTTTGTAGAATCAAATGGCAAAACATAAAAACACCTTTTCTCTGTAAAATGTCCTTGAGAATGGAAATTTAAATGGGAAAAACTTCCACGATTGGTTGAGGAAGCTGAGAATTGTTCTCAAACAAGAGCACAAGCTCTATGTCCTGGAGACACTAGAGCCGAATGAACCTCTTCCCACTACACCTAAGACTAGTACAGATGCTTACAAGAAGCATATTGAAGTTGTCATTGATGTCAAGTGTCTGATGTTGTTCTTCATGAATTATGAATTGCAAAGAAGGAATGAGAACATCGATGTTATCGAGATGGTCACACATCTCAAGAACATGTTCCAAGATTAGACAAGACACGAAAGATATGATGTCTCCAATGCATTATTCCAATGTAACATGTCAAAAGGAGATCTAGTAGGCGCCATGTGCTCAAGCTCATTGGGTATGTGGAGAAACTATTTAGATTGGGATTCCTTTTAGGTCAAGAGTTGGCAACTAATGTGATTCTGCAGTCTCTGCTACTGCCATATAGTCAGTTTGTCATGAACTACAATATGAATGACTTTTACAAGTCATTGATAGAGTTACTAGGCATGTTGAGAACAACTGAGGCAAAAATGAAGAAATACAAGACCAAGTCTATGATGATGATCAAAAAGAACAAGGGAAAGTCTAAAGGAAAAGGCAAAGCTAAGAAGAGTTCTAAAGCTGGACAAAAGCTCAAGTCTTCAGGTCTCAAGGCAAAAGGAGGAGTAAAGAAGGGAGGCAAGTGTCACCATTGTCACCAGGTTGGACACTAGAATAGGAATTTCCCTCTCTTCTTAGAGGAACTAAAGTACAAGAAGGAAGAGGAACAAACCTCTACTTCTAGTATAAACATTAGAAGATAAATTTGAATACTTCTTCAACTTGGTATGTGATACCAGATGTAGATCTGAAATACATTGATGTGTAGGATTTGATAAGAAGTAAAGCCTTTATGAAAGGACAAGGAAGGAATGTTATGAGAAAGAGTTGCTACAACTTCAGTCTACATTTAGAATTTATCATAGCCCATTGGGCATGTAAAATAGATTTAGTTGAATGACTATTTCATTATGACAATAAATAGAAACATTTTACTTTATGCATCTTGTCTGGACAAGGATGATCATAAATAAAGAGTTCTTAATGCTTCTATCTCAAAGATGCGATCTTGTATGGAAATGCCTCATATATGTTATGATCTTTATGTGATTGGATCAAAAGATGAATGTTCATAATGTATTACCAATGGATTATAATTGATAACTTACACAATCAATAGTTGATATCATTGTCATCTAGAGCAGACATATGAGAGATGCATTTCTAGAATTCATATTGATGTTTATGGTAGACTCTTTTGATTATTGAATCAGTAAGAGACATGCAAGTCTTATATACGAGAAACATGACAAACTACCTCTCACTATGTATAGTGGGAGAATAAGAATTCTACAAGGACATGTGCATTATGATGTACAATGACTTTGAAATAAATTTTACAGATAGTTGTTTGCACTTCATTATATATATTGTGATGATATGTACTCAGTAACAAATATCTTGAAGTGATAAAGGAGATTATATGTATTAAGTGCACCACTTCTTGAAGGGTATTAAAATATATTGATATGATCAAAAGTTGAAATACTTCACAGAAATAGTTTGATGCCCTACTAGAGTGAATGTGATGGTGTATCGCAATTAAGTCCACCTGAACATGATGATGTGTCAAAAAGAAGGAATCACATCATGATGAGTCATGACATGATTATCATTATATATAATCTTCTAGTTTCCTTTAAAGGAATATTCTAAGCACTAAAACAATCTACTATCCACAAATGGTTTTAATAGACAATATATGAGATATCTTTTTCAAATGTCCTGATATGTCTTAAAGATTGAAACTTATACAAGAAAATTGTTTCTTAACAGGATTCAATCACATAAATGTTAGTATGTTGAATACTACTTGTCTCAAACCAACAACAAAAGTGTTTATTTCTAGGAGAGCTGAGTTCCATTGGAATCATTGGGAGTAAAGTAGAACTCGAAAATTTCAAGATCAACAAGAAAAATGTTTGAACCTAAGGAGGTATTATGGGAATTTGGAGAATCACAAATGGTTGTGGAATCTCAAGTTACATATTTAACACAAAACTCATAGTTCATGTAGAACACATCTGATAATAAAAGTTTGTGAGTCTTATAACTTAGATAAGTTATTAGTTGGTCATAAGATGATCAACCAACAATTAATAAGAAATATTGAGGGACCAGAGTCTTAGTAATGACTTGAGGCCATTATATCCATAATGGAATCCATGAATATCAATAAGGTATGACCTTGATGGTACCACCTAAAGGGATAAAATCCACAAGGTGCAATTTGGTTTTCATAAGGAAGACCAACATGGATAACATGAAAGGATAGATTGGTTGAAAGGTTTTCCAAACTAGTTCAAAATGATGACCATGATGAAATATCTTTACCAATGAACATCCTTGTTATTGCAGCTTGTTGATACCATGTGATTTGGCATATGAAGCTTAAAACCACATTCCTTAATGGGAATAAATAATAGGATGTGTATGTAGCATAGCCTGATGATTTTATGACTCCATTAGTGCAAATAAAGTCTATAAGCTACAAATGTTCAATTTAGAGATTGAAACAAGCATCTCAAAATTGAATCTTTGATTTGACAAGACAATCAAAGTGTTTGATTTATGTCAAAATAATAGATGAAATCTATGATCACCAAAGATTTAGTGGAAGCGTATGTATATACATATTCCACATATTGATGAGGAATGACATATCAATATTGAGCATTGATACCTATCATGGAAATTGCCTTCAACATGAAGGATTAGGTGAAACATCCTATGTAATAGGAATTGGGATTTATAGAGATAGTTATAAAAGTTTCTTAACCTATAAATGAGCATATATATTGGCAAAATACTAAAAGGGTTCAACATGAAGGATTTAGTAAGAGAGAATATATCCCTGATGATGGGATCAATTTCTTAAAGAATCTAATCTTTCAATTCTTGTGAAGAATGGAATAGATGCCATGTGCATTCACATTTGGATCTATCTGTAATATAGTGCAATCATCCCATTATCTTGTATGTGTTGGACATGACAAGAAGATATTATTCATAACCAATGAAGGTCATTGGAATGCCATAAACACCATCCATTAGTACTTGAGAAGCACTAAAGGAATAGTGGTTGCAATAAGGTGTATATGAAGAGTTGGATGTAAATGGTTACATTGATTCATGCTTCCAAAATGACAAAAAATGATCACAATATAAAAGTATGTGTTTAATCTTAGAGGAGAGTATTAGTTGGAAAAGGTTCTGAACTAACATGACATTGATTTTAAAATTTTACAATAGAAGATGAGTATCCTTGTCTTGTAAACACAGGAGTGGATACTATATGAATATAAAAGTTCATATGGGTGAACTTAAGGATGTTCCAACCATTGATGAAACAGTAGGAATACTATATCAACAATGAGCTATTGGTTAGGCAAGGAATATCAGATAGCATATTATGACAATTCCATCTCATACGAAGTATTGTACAACAAAAGTTAGTGAGACATGCATTTTACCAACTAAGGAAATGTGTTGTTAACTCACTGGATTAGAACTTGCACAATAGAAACATGATGGACATGTTTAAATCACTAAGAATAATATTTGTGGGTGATTGGCACTAAGTGCAAGTAGGAGTCTGTTGGTATGTATGCCCAGAGATCCAACCATATGATGATTGTGATGGCATATCATACAAAATATTTGATTAATGATACAAGAAATCTTTCAATTCATTTCATTTCACTCATTTATGAGATAATGAGGAAACATAATAAATGTCTAAAGAATGACAATAATTAATGATGTATGTAACATACTGAAACCTCGAACTTAATCTTATTCTAGGATTAAGGAGTTAGATACCTTAGTCTTTGGGGTTTATCCAAACAAGGATAAGGGTATTCTCTTTAGTGACTGTAAATATGTTAATGCATGAATAAATCACCCTAACATGTAGAATATAAATTAATTTTACCCGATACTTTCAATTTAATCATAAAATCAATGAAAGGTACATAAGATATGTCACATGAAGTAATAATAGACAAGGTGTCCATAATTGAGAATAATTATATATAATTCAACTAAATATGAAATAAATAAACCTATGTGAGACTATGATAGAGTAGATTCATTCTAGATCATTCCTTTGCCTTATGGTGTAAGGAAGATAAAAAGGAATGACTAATAATGCATAAAACATTTTAATGTAATATTGAATTGTTAATAAGAAAAATAACATAAATAATGGATAATGGGTAAATTTTTTATAAAAGGAAATCTTATTGGATAACAATAACCTCATATTCATCTTCTTTAGATATGATTTGGCTTGGAGGCCAAGTTTCACCAATTTAGGATAATAATAATCATATTTATTTTATTTGGAAAAGAAAAGAGTGTTTTCCTTAAAAATATTAAATAAATATTTAATGACTCCAAAAATGGAAAATAATCTTAGATTCGTAATATACAAATTACTATATGCCTTTGGGTGAATTTTCACTCAATTTGGAGAAAGTTTGATTAAAAGATGAAATTAGGAGAGAGAAAGTGTGTAAAACCTTCAAAATATTAAATAAATGAACAAATAACTCCAAGAAGTAAAATTGATTACATATTCATGTCCAACACATTAAATATGACTTGTGGGTGAAGTTTAATCAAATTTGGATAATCTTATAACCATTAATGAAGGTGGAAAGAGAAAATAGTAATTGATTTATTTAACACACTAAAAGTTCTCAAAAGGCAAAACTAATTACAAATTTAGATTTTACACGTCAATATTAGTCAGAGTGTCAATTTTCATTAAATTTGGAAATTGTTTGAGCACTCAATTGAGGAAAGAGAAACTCATTAAATAATGCAAGTTACACTTTATTCCCATTAAATATTCGCAATCGAATTAAATGTCACTCACCCTCTTTCCTTCTCCATGCATGATCAGATGGACACAAATGGATTGTGGACCCAGATTCATTGATATGGCGGTCTGTAGGTCGTCACCCTCACGAGACTGGGTGCACTATAGCGCCGCGAGGAGAGAGGAAGTTGCATCGTGAATATCTTGAGCTACAACCCACCAAATCAATTGATTTCTTCACCATTGTGTTCTAATTAGATTTTTGCATTATTTAATCCCTTAGTTTCCTCTTTTGGTCAGGAAATGACAAAACGCCCAATTCTTGCCACCCAAGCCATGGCGGCACACTACATAAACCCTAGAAAACACACCCCCATCTATAAATACCCATACCTCAAGCTTCCCTAGATCCTTTGCAACTCATCCCTACTCTCAATTTCTCAATTGCTTATGTGGTTGACCCCTGATGAATGATTTTGTCTCTGACCTTGCAGCACCAAACTCTCTCTCCCCTCCACCTATCCGTGTACATTGAGCACCTTGGTAAGTTCGTCTATGTTCCTTCTTTATTTTTGGTTTTTTATTCTTGGGTTTGGTCACAAAACTCAGAATTCCCCAAATCTCTAAGCTGCAGTTGGGATGCTTCATGCAGTCATGGCTCATGGAAGAGGAAGGTAAAAATCCCCTCTGTGAAAGTACGTCTTGACCCTCGCACTATCCCTTTCTCTCTATTTTTCTTTATTTTTGGCCTAAGGGTAGTTTTGTCCTTTTGCCATCTATACTTTTGGTTTGGGCAATTGAAGGACATGTCTTTGACCCCTGGCTTGGGTGGGTCTATTTGGGCCAAGTCAGCATGGTGTGCCCCACTCTCTTTCTCCCTGTCTTTTGCAATTTCTCTGATTACGTAGTATTTTCTGACTGGCCAGTTTTCAAAAATCGATAACTAATTATTTATTGATCAGAAAAATACAAATAAATAATCAATGGATTCATATAAATAAGGTCTTTCTAAAGGTATTGGTTTTGTTCCCTAATACAATATTGAAAGTATGTGATTTTACTGGATTAATCTAAATAAGTAATAACTTGTAAATTTCCTAACTAAATATATATAAGTCTGAACAGTATAATAAAATATGTTTTGAACTCAAAATAATATAACCTAAAACATGGCATGGTTTTGGAAATCTAATTCATTAATATAAAAAATGTGATTTATAGGGTTTTGCATAACAATATAATTCTAACCCTAATTTGGCATACATGATATTAGGTGCTTTGGAAACCTAGATTTAGATCTAGGAGTGATCTTGTACTGTTAGACTCTATGGAGAGGTATGTTTTCATCTCCTATTTTTTCTTTGAGAAATTAGCCTATGTTTCTTCTTTCTCTTGGTCCTATGGACATTAGCCTACCCCTTTTCTTTTTCTCTTGGAAAATATGCTACATGTGAAGTACCTTTTGTTTTTTAGTGATATTTGGATATTATGTTGGTCTTTTCTTATGCTTTTTTCATGATATGGTGACATTTTATATCTTTTTGCCCACTTTTGTGGTGAGTGCTTAGATTTTCATTTATGTTGTGACAAATCTTGTTATTCCAACTTTACTTTTTACTTGCCTCTCGATTAAGCCTATTGTGTGACTCAGTAGCCCTAGAGTAATATAATTTGCATTGATTTTTGGGTTATGTGCCATTATTTGTTTTTGTGATGGAGGTTATGTTCCCCATACCCGGGTTTCAAATTTATGAGGTATGTCCCATATTTTATATATTGGGAGTTTGGTTATATGCCAACCTCCATCAGGTTTCAAGTTTATGAGGTATGGTCACCTTTATTGTTTATGTTGTTCTAGTGCTATGTTTATCTCACCTTCATGCATGTTGTTGGGTTTTGTGCCCTAAAATATTTTGTGTGCTTTTATGGCACCACTTTTTATTATTGTTTTTATGGCAAGTATTTATTTTCTCATATGTTGGTGATTATTTCCTTTTATGCCCGTTTGGGTAGTTCTTGCCTTTTTCTTGGGAAGCCTTCTATACTTGATGTACCTCTTTCCTAAAATATATTTCTCAATTTCTTTTTAGCATGCACATACCAAATTTTTACTAATATCCTCTTTTCTTTTCCTTTTGTGGGGTATGCTTCCAACCCCAAGTGTTGGACTAGGAGAAGGAAATCAAGGAGGACCTAGACCACAACAAGTGTAGTTGATATTGTGGGAGACTTTGCTTGAAGTTGTTAGGTGATCCCTCAGCTAGTCATATATGTAGTTAGTTTTTCCTTTATGTCACCTTGTGTGGTGAAAGATTAGTATGATAAGAAGCTTTGTAATAGTTAGATATATCTTTAATTTTGTTGCTACTTTGTGTTATGATATAATCATGTTGAATAAATTTGGTTTCATCCCTTTCAAGAAAAAGTTTTTGTTGGTGTGTTGTTTGTTATGTTGCCTTTTTATTTTTAGTAGGGAGTGGATCCCTATGGGATCCCACTCCTTACAACATAGTATTAGATCTTGTATCTATCAGTTATCTAACTATTTCAAACTTGTCTCCCTTAGGATGTTTACCTTTTCCGTAGGTTTCTTATACCTAGTATCCTTGCCTTGTGTAGGAAAAAACCCTAATGGTGGAAGATAACTTGATTGTTGACAACCAGAATGGTTACGAGACACCCTAGAATCCTAAGAGTATTCCATCATGGAATTCATGAAGATGCAACCACCCTCCTTCAAGGGTGAACGTGAAATAGAGATGGTCGACAAAGCTGATGATTGGGTGCTATGCTGTAACATATCGAAACCAAGAACATAATCTTATTCCATGATTAAGGAGTTAGATACCTTAGACTTTAGGGTTAAACCAAATAAGGATAATTATATGCTCCATGAATAAATCACCCTAACGTGTAGAATATAAATTAATATTACCTTATATTTTCAATTTAATCATAAAATCAATGAAAGGTACATAAAATATGTCACATGAGGTAATAATAGGACAAGGTGTCCGTAACTGAGAATAATGATATATAATTCAACTAAATATGAAATAAATAAACTTATGTGAGATAATTATGGAGTAGATTCATTCTAGATCATTCCTTTGTCTTATGGTTAAAGGAAGAGAAAAGGGAATGAATAATAATCCTTAAAACATGTTAATGTAATATTGAATTATTAATAAGGGAAATAATAGAAATAATGAATAATGGGTTAAAATATATAAAAGGAAAACTTATTGGATAAGAATAACATCATATTCATCTTTTTTAGATATGCTTTGGCTTGAAGGTCAAGTTTCACCAATTTAGGTTAATAATAATCATCTCTATTTTATTTGGAAAAAAATGTGTTTTCCTTAAAAATATTAAATAAAATATTTAATTATTCCAAAAGTGGAAAATAATCTTAGATTCGTAATCTACACATGAAAATATGCCTTTGGGTGAATTTTCACTCAATTTGGAGAAAGTTTGAATAAAAGATGAAATTAGGAGAGGAAGTGTGTAGAACCATCAAAATATAAAATAAATGAACATATAACTCCAACAAGTAAAATTGATGGAAAATTCGTATCCAACACATTAAATATGACTTGAGAATGAAGTTTTATAAAATTTGGATAATCTTATAACCATTAATGAAGAAGGAAAGAGAAAATAGTAATTGATTTATTTAACACACTAAAAGTTCCCAAAATGAAAAACGGATTGCATACTAAGATTCTACACCTCAATATTAGTCAGCGAGTCAATTTTCATTAAATTTGGAAATTGTTTGAGCACTCAATTGAGAAAAGAGAAACTCATTAAATAATGCAAGCTACACTTTATTCCCATTTAATATTCAGAATCGAATTAAATGTCACATGCCCTCTTTCCTTCTCCGTGCATGATTAGATGGATAGGAATGGATTGTGGACCCACATCCACTGATTCAATGGTATGTGGGTCATCACCCTGGTCAGATTGGGTGCACTGTAGCACTGCAAGGATACAGGAAATTGCATCGCGAGTATCTCGAGCTACACCCTACCAAATCAATTGATTTCTTTGCCATTGTGTTCTAATTAGATTTCCACATCATTTCATCCCCTAGTATCCTCTTTTGGTTAAGAAATGACAAAATGCCCAATTCTTACCTCCCAAGCCATGGTGGCCCACTATGTAAACCCTAGAAAACACACCCCACCAATAAATACCCATACCCCGATCTTCCCTAGATCCTTTACAAGTCATCCCTCCTATCAATTGCTCAGTTGCTCATGTGGTTGACCCCTGACAAATTATTTTGTCTTTGACCTTGCAGAGCCAAGCTCTCCCTCCCCTCCACCACTCTGTGTGCATTGAACACCTTGGTAAGTTTGTCTCTGCTCCTTCTTTCCTTTAGGTCTATTGTCCTTGGGTTTGGTCGCGAAACTCAGAATCCCCCAAATCTCTGAGGCACAGTTAGGCTGCTTCTAGAAGCTTTGGCTCATGGTTGAGGAAGGCAAGAATCCCCTCTGTGAAAGTACATCTTCACCCTCGTGCTATCCCTTTCTCTCTATTTTTCTTTATTTTCTACCTAAGGGTAGTTTTGTCCTTTCACCATCTATTCTTTTGGTTTGGGTGAGTCAAGGTCGTGTCTTTGACCCCTGACTTGGCTGGGTCTGATTGGGCCAAGTCAGTGTGGCGTTCCCCGCTCTCTTTGTCCCTCTCTTTTGCAATTTCTCTAATTACATGGTATTTTTTTATTGGCCAGTTTTCAAAAATAAATAACTAATTATTTATTGATAAAAAAATACAAATAAATTGTTGTTGGGTTTAGAAAAATAAGGGCTTTCTAATGGTATTGGTTTTTTCACCTAAATCCAATATTGAAAGTATTTAATTTTAATGGATTAATCTAAATAAGTAATAACTTGTAAAATTCCTAACTAAATATATATAAGTTAGAAAGATATAATAAAATATGTTTTGAACTCTAAAAAATATAACCTAAAACATGTCATGGTTTTGGTAACCTAATTCACTAATATTAAAAATGCAATTTTTAGGGTTTGGCATAATCACTATAATTCTAACAGTAATTTCACATACATGATATTAGGTGCTTTGGAAACCTAGATTTGGATGTAGAAGTGATATTGTATTGTTAGACTCTGTGGAGAGGTATGTTTGCATATCCTATTTTTCCTTTGAGAAATTAGCCTATGTTTCTTCTTTCTCTTGACCCTATGGACATTACCCTACCCCTTATCTTGTTCTCTTGGAAAATATGCTTCATGTGAAATACCTTTTGTTTTTTATTGATCTTTGGATATTCTTTTGGTCTTTTCTTATCCTTTGTTCATGATATGGTGACATATGATATCTTTTTGCCCATTTTTGTGGTGATTGGTTAGATTGTCATTTATGTGGTGACAAATCTTGTTATGCCGACTATACTTTTTACTTGCCTCTCGATTAAGCTTGTTGTGTGACTCAGTAGCCCTAGAGTAATACAATTTACATTAGTTTTTGGGTTATGTGCCCTTATTTGTTTTTGGGATGGAGGTTATGTGCCCCATACCTGGGTTATAAATTTATGAGGTGTGGCCCACATTTTATATATTGGGACTTTGGTTATGTGCCAACCTCCATTAGGTTTCAAGTTTATGATGCTTGGCCACCTTTGTTATTTATGTTCTTCTAGTGCTACGTTTATCTCACCTACATGCATGTTGTTATGGGTTTTGTGCCCTAAAACATTTTGTGTGCTTTTGTGGAACCACTTTTTATTATTGTTTTTATGGAAAGTATTTCTTTTCTCATATGATGGTGATTCTTTCCTTTTATGCTCGTTTGGGTAGTTCTTACCTTTTTCATGCGAAGCCTTCTATACTTGATGTACCTCTTCCCTAATATATATTTCTCAATTTCTTTTTAGCATGCACATACCCACTTTTTGCTGATATCCTCTTTTCTTTTCCTTTTATGGGGTATGCTTCCAACCCTTGGTGTTGGACTAGGAGAAGGAAATCAATGAGGAGCTAGACCACAATAAGTGTAGATGACTTTGTGCGAGACTTTGCTTGAAGTTGTTGGGTGATCCTCATCTAGTCCTATATGTAGTTAATTTTTCCTTTATGTCACCATGCGTGGTGAAGGATTAGTATGATAAGAAGCTTTGTAATTGTTAGATATATCTTTAATTCCACTGCTACTTTGTGTTACGATACAATCATGTTGAATAAATTTTGTTTCATCCCTTTCAAGAAAAAGCTTTTGTTGGTGTGTTGTTTGGGATGTTGCCTTTTTATTTTTAGTAGGGAGTGAATCCCTATGGGATCCTACTCCTTACAATGTATGTCTTCAAGTACATGACTTGAACAATGAGATCATACGAATGTTAAGAGTGTGTACATTCTGATTATGTCCCTAGTTGGATGTTATTGTGGAAGGTAGATAGAAAGCATTAACACTAACGACTAGAGTGTGTCTTGGCCAATGATAGATTCTCATCAGTCATGATAAATAGATACTTGTTAGAGAACAGTGTATCAGACATACCCGCCTTGAAATTGACACATGAAAACCATAGATGGTGGTCATAATCATCTCTCGTAGTGAAGGTGGTAATTGTGATTCTTAGACTTGAAGTCACTACACTCATCACATGCCATTCAATATGTTTTGACATCATCCAAAATGATCTTAATTAAGGGTTTCCATAAAGGTGTTGATTAGATATACTGTGACACATGGGGATGATTGTGAGTGATGTAGATGGGATTTGTCCCTCCTACTAGAGTTTGATATCCAGACCACTTGATAAGTGAGATTGAGACAAGCATGCACATGCACATGTGAATCAATATATGATAATGAGGTCACATATATCTCAGACGGTTTTCTCTGGATCAAGGAACATGGATTGAACATTGAGAGGATGATGATTCCATGTCTTGAGTTCATTTTAGATATCATCGAAAAAGGAATTAGACGATTGAACATTGAGAGGATGATGATTCCATGTCTTCAGTTCATTTTGGATATCATCGAAAAAGGAAATGGACAATCACTATAACACCTAACATGGATTGTAGATTGAAGTTGTTCTCCAACTTTCCTATTTATTTGGGTAGAAATGATGTATGACTAGATACCTCTCTTTGGTTGTGATGTCATAAATCAGTTATGGACACTCACTACCACCAGAAATAGGAACCCATGGGGTCACACATAACAGATACACCTAGAAGAGGAGTTTAATCATGAATGATAATTAAATTGATTGCTAATGTGTTTAGGTATTTAATTTAAGAAACAAATCAATTGACCAAACTCCCAACCGACCGATTCAAGTGTTGAACTAACCAGTTGGAGTGCCACCTTCATTGGAAATTGCATTGATGGAGTTTTGCATGAATTGGGAGCAAATTGACCGGTTGTCATGAGATGACTGGCTCATAAGGAGAGACGCCTGGTACATGATTCAATTGTATTTCATCAAGGATTAGTGTTGACATCATGTCATGCATCAATTGGATTAGAATTGATAATATAACTACGATTGGGAAATATGACAAAATGATCGGTTCACTAGGTGAACTGATCGGTTAGCATGCCAACTGACCAATTCACATGTGAACCTACTGTGTTTTGTTTGTCACACATTGTGAAAATTCATGAGAATTCCCTTCCACTCCTACAGACTGGAACCCTGACCCTGACCATGACCATCCTATTAATAAAGGGGTATTGGAGCTTCTGAGGGATGAAACTCAATTGCCTCAAACAATTGTTGATCTCTGGTTATGGTAACCAATAGAGAGCATGAACAAGTCTTACCTATAAAGGGAGGGATAGCAAGGGAGAACAATCATGGAAGACCAAGTTGGTGACTAGTACACCAATGAGAAGGACAACTCCTTCCTGTCTATTCTACTAGAATGACAAGAGCTCTAGGTCATCCTTGTGGACTTCAATAGAGGTGTGGAGGTTGTTGTCTGTCGTTAGGAGGACAACGTAATCTTGTTGTCCATGGTGGAGACCCAGAGTTGTTGTAGATTTCATCACAGTGCAACCAGGAGAGTTGCACTACTTCATTGAGGAATAGTCATTGGACTTGCTCCAGCACTAGGTATGAACTCGTTAAACAATCCTCCCCACTATATAGTTGGTGATGTGATCATGTTGTTATGAGGAATATGGACAATTTTTTTTCCATTGTCAACTTTGTGCCCATATTTCCCAATAGTTTAGTCACATCCCCAACTTGGATATCTCAACAAATAACATGAAAAAAACTTTATTCAAAGTATTATTTGCATTATCTCTGGTGTCAACATAGTCCACAATCACATCCCCACAAAATACTGACTCACTTATAAACTTGAGTCTGACTTGTCAGTTTGAAATCCAATATAATCTAAAGCAAGTAAATAAAGCTCAAACATGGACCTAAAAATGTAGTGTGTTTCCTAGACCTCCTAAACAAAATCACCTCCTACCAATAGGAATGCATCTATGAAGACCTCATTACTTTGGTTATTAATGGCATTCCATATTGCAATACTACATTCCTTGAATGTAGATGAATATTTTCTTTAATTTATGCTATTCGAATAAGTTGTTTGATGTATATTTATGCTCAATATTTTTTTAATAACTTTCTCATGATAAACAAAATGTATGTTTTTTTCATGGTTTTAAGATATATCAAAGTTTTGATAATCTAAGAGTATCAAAATTGATACAAGAATACTACTTTCATTTTTCATCAAGACTTTTAGTGAATCCCATTGTCTATTAATAGGTTTACATGATGTATATTAAAATATCTCCAATATCTTATTAACATGGAGAGACTAAGAGAGAATGATACCATCAACAGAACTGGCAATTTTAAAACCCCAAATTACAATATTGACATCCATATCTTTCATGTCAAAAGTTTCTACAAAAAATTACTTTGTATTATTTTTTCTTAATTAGTTTAATTAAAAATTAGAATATTATCATTTATATGAATAAATAATGAATATGTCTTTGATGGTTTTCTTGTAAACATACTTCAAAAAAAATAAAAATATATAAATCTAAAACATGATATCATAGAATAAAATTTCTCCTTTCATTGCTTAGGGGTTTGATTCATGCCATACAAAAAATTACCCAATATTCACATCTTGGCCTCATTTCCATGATCCACAACACCCTTAGATTGTTCTTTATACATCTCCTCTTGAATAGCACAATGTACTAACATGGTCTTCACATCCATTATATTGGTAGAAAGATTCTAAATGGAAGCTAATGCTATAAAACGTTAATCATGTCATGTGAAAAGTAGTGTAATAGGTATAAAAGTAGTACCCTCTCTTTCTATTCATCAAATCTAGACTTATATTTATTGATTATCCTTTTTGTATGATGTTTCTTCTTAAAGATCCATTTACAATTAATAATCACAACTGAGAGGAAAACATATACCACATTTCATTTGAGAGAAATGATTGCATTTTATCATTAACTACTTCCTTTCAAAACTTATCTCTAGATGAGCCATATCTTGTTTGAAGCACACATGATTATCCTAAGTGTTCTCAGTGAGAACTCACTTAAACATAATTTGAAGTTTAATGCCATTTACTTCTCTTTGCTCAACTATCTCCCCACAGTGATAATATTCATGAATAGTACATTGAATGTATGTGAAACAATTGTCGTCCTTTGCACATTTTTAAGAAAGTTGTGGTGTATGGATATTCTTTAGAAATTTCTTTTGGCACACCATATATCATGTGAATATCATATGTAAAGATTATTTCATCATAGAGTTAGACAGAACTATTGATATATGTGCCTAAGAGTTTAGGTTTGATAATCAAGAATATAATACATAGCTTGACTCTACATAACATAAGAATATGACATCTACCATTTTTCATCTCAATTTATTCTATTTGTTTTAGAGACAATTACAACTAATAGGCACTCCCACAGTCAAAATACTTCATACTTGCTTTGCATCATCTTGAACAAGCTACTTTCCTTTTGCTTTTGGGGAGCTCCATTTAGAATATGGCAAGACGTAAGCTTCCTTAGATAGAAACTCAAATACAACACAATTTTAGAAAAGGGTATTTATTGTGTCTATCAGGACATAATCTTTTCATTTTGCAATCCATTTGATTACGATTAGTATTTAGTAGTCATCTCATGTTCTATACTATAGGTTTGCAAAATTCTAAAAACATGTTTGAGGTGTACTCTCCACCAATATCATGCCATAAAATTTGAAATACCTCTAAAGTTTGGGTTTTTTATTCTTTCTTACAGATTTTAAATATATCTAGCATTTCATATTTACTTTCTATCAATTAAGTATAACAACATTACTATAGTCATCAATAAAGTTTATGCAAAAGTATATGGTCCATAATATAATCCAATTGAATTTCCAATATCAATATTCTCTAAATCAAGTATATCATATTTCATATCCCCGATATGGATGTGCCTTTAATGAAACATTGCTTGAAATATATTTTACATTTATGTTTACCAATTATAGATTTAGGAATGATATCTATACTAATAATAAGTTTTATGGAATTGACATGTACATGATCCAACCATGCATGGATATATCTAATGATGCATAATTCAAACAATATAAATTGTCACCTTCATAGTTAAATTTGAAACAAGTTCAAAATCTTCAATAAATTCTAGAAATCACATAAATATCTTTGTAAAAAGATGAATCATCATAACTGGTGCTACAACTGCAATATTAAACTTGTATTCAAATTGTAAACATTCTCTAATAAAAAATACACCATTAATATGTTACACAAAATAGTTCGAACATGATTGACTTAGTGAAAACCAAAACATTTCTTGAATGAACCAACAAGTATATATGTTTGCTCTATAGAGTTGGAAGCATCCAATGTCAAAGATCCTTTTAATGAGGCTTGGTATGACACAATATGGATTTATCAATGCATATGTCCATATTATCCTTAGTGTATACAATCATACATAACAGTTAAAAAAGGAATCAAATTAAGTCAGATAGCTTTGTGTTCATATTTGAGGTGTCAAGAAGCAATCATCATGTTGACTGTCACCTCCTCAGTTTTAAGTTGGGGTATCTTTGCTTACCTTCTTCATGAAACAATCTTTGTTGTAGTGGTCAACCTGCCCACAACTTTTGCACAGTTTGGTGTTTTCTTTGTTTTACTTCTTGGTCCTATTGTGTGATTTTATGGTCGCTCATATTTTTAACCTTTCTTAGTATTTGTAAGATAAAACAATGGACCAAGAATAGTGGGCGTCTTGGTTTTCTTTTCTAGGTTCTCTTCTTCTATTAAGTAATAGTTTATAAGTTCATTGAGGAACAATTTTCCCTTCTCATGCTTGAGATCCAGGCTGAAGGCCTCCCAATAATTGGAGATGTTTTCAAATTGATATCAATATCAGGTAGCCTCAAATCCAATTCTTAAACACCAGGACACTTGAATTTAAACTCATGCATATGTTTAGAAATCGGTCTCTTTTCTACAATATGAAACTCGAAAATTTTAAAAGTTAAAAAATTCTTGTGAGCTTGGTCCTCAATATTATATTTCTTATCTAGAACCCCCCACAAAGCCTTCACAATAGTTAGAGATAGAGAAATGTGTATGTCAAACATGACTTTGGAAATGCAAGGAGGATACATCATTGACACATATGGGCCTTCTCCTTATACTCAGATATTTTCTCATAGCTTTAATGTCAGTTTCATCTGGCACAGAGGCATCCTTATCCACAAAGTCAACCATGCTATACATGGTAAGCCAGATTAACATTTGGCTTTGCTAAAATTTGATGTTGGCATTGCTTAACTACTCAGGCATATCCAATGTGTCAACCTTAGGATGCACACAAACCTTTCTATCCATGTTAATAACAACAATAATTTCTTTCACTAGGTTTTTACAAAATAAAATTTGTAGACATTGAACACAAGAAATATTTAAGATCGACATGTTTTTCATATCAATTTAAAAGATCCAAAATAAAAACCATAGAATCAAACAAAGTAGGACAATAAGAAATATGACAGAGTTAAAATAACTCAAACTAGATTGCATGTATATAAAGTTCTTCTTGGATAAATTGACACTCTAGTATTTTTTAAACACGCATTGTCATTCTAATTGATCCGGTGATGAATATGTAACAAACATCTGTCTCTTACATGCACTGATGACAAACCACAACCACTAGGCAAGGATTAACAAATTTTAGTCATCTCCTTCCAATAGGCTATGATAAAGGAAATCATAGTCAACATGTAGACTTTGTTTCTCACTGAGGGAATAATTTCCCCACAGTTGACAATGTGCATGTTAGGATGGTGACGGTAGGATAAGGTAAGGTAACAATGGTTACGTCTAGTTATGATTGTAGAGTGAATATCCTAGAGTAGTGGGTTTTATTTATCGTACACACTAGACATTCCAACACTCATGAGAATATAATTTTAAGCGTCACAATCATACACTTGATGTTGTAAACTTATATAAAATACAAAGAATTACAATTCTTATTTAGATTGATAAAAATATATAATGCTAATAGGGATGTGATTAACAATTATACTCTTGCACAAAAAGAAATAAATGATGGAAGAATATTACCAGGACCACAAGCCACACATCTTGCCTGATGAAGTGAGGCATGACATGTCCTTATGTGTTGTGGTCACTATAATCACCACAAATTATGCAGGCGTGCCTTTGAAGTTTTGGGACAATAATGCAAGTTCAACATATTTCATGGGTCAAGTTAACATATTTAGATTAGAAACTATAATATCAAATCAATTATTGGGAAAAAAGTTGAGTCAAAATACTTAAACTAGATCCCCTTTATTTTAGTATTTATTTGAGAAATTAGTGCTCTCGTAATCTTGGACGTGCTTGTTCTCTCAAATGTAGATCCATTAATGTGTAGCAAACAATCATCGTATGATTATACTCTACAATGAACAACAACCACTAGACACATCTAAACAAGTGTTAGGTATAACCACCATATAGACCGTGATGAAGAACATTAAAGTAGATATTAGGATGTTGTCTCTTGCTTAAGAGAGAATTTCTTCCCATACAACAATGTGCAAACAGAGATTGCGATGGCCAAATAAGGATAAGGTAACGGGGATAATTAATCATAGTAGTGAGTGCAAACTAATTAACCCTAAGCGCCCACGGGCCACGGACCTTATTTCCAACACATATAAGGTATCCCACGCTCATGAGAACCGAATCCAAAAAGTTGCAATCACACACTTATCTTTGTTCACGTTTACAAAATACTTTAAATCAGTTTCATGTTCAGTTTTATAAAACCATTTCAGAAGGTATTAGCTCCTAACATAGATGTAAATTGTGATTATACTTTTCCAACAAAAAGAAACAAAAGTTGGAAGAAAGTTGCCACAACATTAGTGGCGGATCTCCTGTAAGACTGGGGGCACCCCCCCACCCACACACACAGAATTATTTTTAAAAATTAATAAATATGATTGGGTTGAAAATTTCCTCTTAATTATGTTTGCCCATTTCTAATTTGATAATGCTTCCCAAGAGTTTTTCATTGATAGTTTTTTTATACTTTTCAAGTTAAATAATACAATAAAATATCTCTATTATATTAACTCCTTTCTGACATTTACTCACCAAATTAATGCATATATAGATTTTTTTTTAGTTTGTGTTTGTTTTACAATTACGAAGTGAATTTCTTATGTAATTGCCTACTATCGTTTATATTTTGTTTTGATTTTTTTTTTAATAATAAATATGATTGTATTGAAAGTTGTTAATTAATCTATTTTATTGCGTTGACAGTTTCATATTTTATAAGCCTCCCCCAAGAGTTTCCCATTGATAATTTTTTTATACTTTTTAAGTTAAATAATACAATAAAAGTCTCTATCATGTTGACTCCTCTCCGACAATTACTCACAAAATTAATGCCTTCACGAATTTCTTTTCAGTTTGGGTCGCTTTTATAATTGTGAAGCTGATTTATTATGCCATTTTTTTATTACAATTCTATAATTTTGCTCACCCTCCTTTGATCTTTAGATAATTATCATTGCCATAAAAGTAAACATAAATAGAGGAAACAAGTAGACTCTATAAATCTATCTGAAAATTTCTAACATAGAATTTGTCAAACTCCATGTTTCATTAAACAGTTGTCAACATGACCTATCAGATATTATTAGGCATGGATATTTTTAGATAGAGTTCTACATCATTCCACAAACATTGCTTTCAATTTTTTTAAGAAACCAACATAACATTTGAAAATTGGTTGCCTCAACCTTTTTCTAACACACATATGTGTGCACAACAACACATATCAAAGAGAAATAAAGTTGAATCATATGTTCAGTTATTAGCTTATTATTTTCATTATTCTCCATCCACACATTGTGGAGTGACAGAAATATGTCATCTTATCGTTAATTGTATTTATTTATCATACATGTGGTTTTATATGAATTACTTATTTGCCTCTAATACTATTAAAAATTTGTTTATATTCACTTTGCATCATAGTAGCATAACTTACTAATACAAACTACATAATTTATTTTATAATCAACACATTGTCTGGATCAAGAGCGAAACGTGCATTCTTAGTTATTAAACTTATTAAGACAAAAATTTACAACAAAATAAAAGATAAATTTCTCGTTGATAACCTCATTGTACATATTGAAAGATAGATTGCAGAGTCATTCGGCATTGATTCTATTATTGAGAACGTCAAGAACATTAAAGAGAGAAATATAATATTTTAAAATTTTAGAGTTATATTGTGTCATTAGCCTTGTTACATTTTCATTTGTAATTTAATCAATCATTACACTTGAAGTAAAGAAATATTAGTTTGACTCTTAGTTTTTTAAAATTTTAAAATGGATATACTTGACTACTTTGTAATAAATCATAGCCCCAAATATTTCTCTCCAAGACCCGTCACTGCACGACATGCTTTGTGTCCGGCCCGATAATGCGAGGCATGACGTCCACCCGTATACATTTTGCTAACCGTACTCATCTTAATGTGAGCATTTCCTTCTTTGAATTATTGGGAGGACAATGTCATATGCATCTCATATAAACGGCAATATTACATGTTAGAGGTGGATAATATGGACTAATATTTACTTTTATTTTCATAAAAGACAAAAACCTTTGGACTTAAGTTATGCAAAACTCTGATTAAACTAAAAGTTAAAAAGGGTAAAACCATTTTTGCAACAGTGGGTATGTCGGCCAACATGTGTACGAAGCAGTCATTTCGCGTTTTCGAAATGTTTAGCAAAATGTATACCTGATTGGCCTCTGTTTTATTAATTTTATCTCGCTGACGGTTCTGTCTTTGACTTCACACGTGTGAGGGGAAGGTGGGTGAATAGGATGTCGTTTCTAATTCAGTTTCTTCAACTTGGTAAATAGTATGGAAAAGGGTTGATAATGAGATGGAAAGGAAGTCAGCATTGACCATTGGGGGATTAGGGTGTGCGAATCAAGCTAGATTAGATTTCAAATCTAGCTGGTTTTAATGTGACTTGGAAATAGTTCTTTGTCAATTATGCTACAATGAATCTATTTGTGTCCATTTCTTAATCATTCACGCCAATGACCACCCTTCTGGGAGGAATATTGCTTCACATTTACAATAGTTTTCCGTGTTTTTCACCAACTCTTATTACTATAAGCTCTTTGGGTCGTACTAAATGTTAGTTACATCCTTAATACTATAAGCTATTCCCTCTCAGGCAGGCACTGATATCTTATTTTACAACTTCCACTTTATAGGGTTATCACAAGGTAGGCTGTCTCTGAGCTATATTTAGTCCTTGCTAATTATCAGTTTCCGGCAAGAAGTCATGCAATTGATACAAAAAAAATGTGCCTTACAATTTAATCACAGAATTAACTTTGCAACTTCTAGGATAAAGCACTGCTGCAATGCGGTCAACATCAGTTTACCTATTAAAAATGCTAAACTTCCGCATTAACTTCTGACGCACATCCCTTACTAAAGAATATGAAGTGGTTGGTCTTTTTTTCAGACAGGATGCGAAACGGATACTAAAGTAGATGAGTGACCAAGGAGAATATGCTACGAAGTCAATATATTGAACTGCCCCGTTGATTTATTTGATTTATTGAGGTTGATAGTGATCAACAATTCGTCAGGGAGAAATAATAATATACTTTGAAATCCAATTCAAGTGGGTCCTGGATTCATATGTCACCTCTCATATGTGTCCAAACAATGCCCATCTAGTCAAAGGTTTAAAATGAGCCCTACATTGACCCTATAAGACAACGCATGTATGGTAAAGGTCTGTATTGGGACCAAAGTCCAGTCGGGTCATGCAGTCGGTCACTGTGTTTGTTAGCAATCAGTCTGGGCCCATCATCAGTTTCTGATTGCTTCTACTCGTTTTCATATCTGTCTTTGTTTGATTCCTTTTACATTGGGGTTGGGAGTCTAAAATAAATTCTTATTGCACCAATAAGGTAGAAGTCTAGACGGTGTAATTTTCACATTTAATTTGACCGTGTATCAGTGTTTTTTATTTGGTATTGCAAATCTATGTTGACCATGTATCCGTGTTTTTCCATTTGGTACTGCAAATCTATGCTGCACCAATTGTTTATGCGTGCCGAACACGACACTTATCCACAACACTAAACCAAGCCCATAAAATAAACCTCTTTGATTACAATTCGGAATATCGTCCAACAAAAATTAACTCTTTCATTGCAAGATATAATATTTAACATCTTAAAAGTTGAAACAAATGAGTACAAGCATGAACACCTATCGATTGTTACTCACAGAGAGTGTCACAACTACGATAACCATCGTAATAAAACTAGAAATAAAACGATCACAGACTAGTGTATAAATGAAATTTACATTCATTCTTTAAAATATTATTACATTCACTTTTGATAAAAAAATATAAATACATGATATAGAATAATATTAATCTAACTTCAGCTTATGGATAGTTTCGATTGCTTTCCACGAAGTAAATCTCTTAAAGTTGTTCGTGTATCCTCTATTATGACTATTCTTCTTAAAATTCACCACATGTAGACATCTCATCCACAATCATGCACCAATACGAACAACTTGCATAAAAATATGGAGAATGTCTTAACTTATGAATTTTCTAAGCATTAGTATTTCATCAATGACCAATATCTTTCAACTTATCTCTTATGGGGGACTTGTAGTCTAGTATTTGGGCATCATGACAATATCTTTCAACTTGTCTCTTATGGGGGACTTGTACTCTAGTATTTGGGCATCATGACAAGTACTTTGGGGTCTACATGACGTCTTGAGTTAACTTGCACTTTAGAGTGTGGGTCTTATGATCTAAGCTCGGGTATATGGGTGACATATCTAGTATTCATATGCACTCCAATTCATCAGTCTGATTCTATAAAGAATGTGATTCAATAACATGCCATCTAGTATGACCCTAAAACATTGACATGAATCTTATTCATGAGTTGTTAGTCATTTGAAAATCTTAAAAACATTACTTTACTTGAAATCTTCAGGTTCATAACAGACAATCATATAAAAGTTGACATTCTGACTTGACATAGAAGGCATACATTATTGCATAAGCTAACAACTGAAGTAATGGAAATAAAAAATATAGTTTTCAATGATTTTGAGTTATAAAAATAGAAATGTTGTTAGTCATGGGCGGACTTATGGCCAACAAAGTACAAGTTCCCTTTCCCTTTTAAACTTGAAGGTCATGGTGGTCAAATATGTTGAATTTGACTTTGGGATTTGAGCCACAATAGGAGCTACAGATGCCATTACTTGCTTTAGCACACTCTTATGGTCTTCGTAAGCCCTTCAAGCTCTTGTAGGGTGGCTAGAGTTTCCCTAACAATCATCCAATGACAAAGAGATAGACATGCTTATGCAAGCATGCTAATTAATCTAGCACAATTTTTGGAAGGCTATTGTATTTCTAGGGGTTACAAAAAAGATACCATCATAGAAAATATGTCATGTTGTGGTTGGGGAGTGGTTTTCATGGCTTGATTAATGAAGAAGAAACTTTAGGAGGTTGCTAGGGTTTTATCTCAATTGATGTAACTTTGAATGGTTAGAGATACGATGTGGATATTTCCAAACATTTTTTTGATTTCCATGATATTTGATAGGCTAGGTTGGTTCCTCAAACACCAGAATGGAAAAGGCCCCTAGTGATGCTCCAGAGTGTGTTTGGTGAAGCTGCTTGTACCACCTCTATAGGGTCAAGAGGGTGGTCTTTGTCCTAGGAATGACAAGATTTATGTGAGGCATGGATTTTATAGTTGGGTATGTACGGAAATATGGCTATAGAATACGAAACAAAAACAAAAACTTAATTTTCATATTCCCCCCTAGAAGCAACTGATCGTGTCAACAACTATGCAATGGGAAGGATGATTTAGAGGATAAACCTGGTCTTGCAACAAGTCCACTGGCTATTTCTTATCGTGGTTGTACACATTTTCCTGAAGTCACACTCAAACAATGTCTGCATCGACCTCCTGGTTGATCACCACACACAGCAGGTTGACGATGTCCTCCGAGCGTGAAAAGTATCCACGCCTCTAGAGTAGTCCTCATGGACCACTGAGAACTCTTGTCATTCTAGTAGAACAGACAAGAAGGAGTTGTCTCCTCACATTGGTGTACTAGTCACCAACTTGCTCTCTATGAATTGGTCTCCCTTGCTATTCGTCCATTTAGCGGGTAGGACTTGTTTGGGTTCTCTCAGTTACCACAACCAGAGAAGACAAACAATTGTCATAGGCAATTAATTTATTCTTGAGAAGCCCCCAATTTTCCTCTATTGTAGGAGGGTCAAGGTCAGGGTTCCCAGTCTAAGTGGGAGAGGAAGGGACCAGAATCTCATGAATTTTCACAACTTGTGACAGGCAAAATGGTCAGTTCACCAGTGAACTGATCGTTTGGCATGTGAGTTGATCAGTTCACCCAGTGAACCGGTCATTTCATCATGTTTTCCAATCATAATTGTATTGGAAAATCTAATCCAATTAATGCATGACATGATGTCAGCACTAATCCTTGATGCAATCAAATTACTCTTGTGAACTGGGTGTCTCATCCTATGAACAAGTCATTTGGTGACCTTGAACTGGTTGGTTCACTTAGTGAACCAATCAGTTCATGCTCTAATTCATCCAGAACTCAGTCAATGTAATATCCAATCAACCTGACACTCCAACAGGTCAGTTCAACACTTGAACCGGTCAGTTCACAGTCCAGTCAGTCAATTATTGTTTAAATGAGTACCTAAACACTTTAGTACTAAATTTAATTATCATCTATGATTAAACTCCTATTCTAAGTGAATTCCTATGTGTGTGTCCCTATAGGTTCCATGTTACATTGCAGTGAATGTCCATAACTCATTTTTGACATCACAAGTGGAGGGTAGTGCCTAGTCACACATCATTACTACTCAAGTAAATGGAAAGTTGGAGAAAAACTTCAACCTACAATTTGTGGTAGGTTTTATAATGATTGTATAATTCATTTGTCTTTGATATCCAAATTAAACTCAAGGTATGGAATTGGCATCCTTTCAATGATCAATCCATGTTACTTGAACAAGAGAAAACTTTATGAGATGTATGTGACCTCGATATCATATATTGATTCA
Organism: Alisma plantago-aquatica; assembly: GCA_963693085.1. Lineage (NCBI taxonomy): Eukaryota > Viridiplantae > Streptophyta > Magnoliopsida > Alismatales > Alismataceae > Alisma > Alisma plantago-aquatica. Next base: position 1,214,179,351 of record OY856409.1, read on the forward strand.
TATGTGCATGTGCATGCTTTTCTCAATCTTGCTTATCAAGTGGCCATGATATCAAACTCCTATAGGAGGGATGAATCCCATCTACATCACTTATAGTCATCCTCATGTGTCACAGTGCATCCCATCATCACCTTTATGGAAACCCTTATTTTAGATTGTGGTGGATGATGTTAAAACACATTGAAAAACATGTGATGAATTTGGTGACTTTAGGTGTAAGAACCACAATCACCACCTTCACTACTAGAGATGATTATGACCACCAACTATGGTTTCCAAGTATCTTTCTGAAGGTGGGTTTATCTGATACACTATTCTCTTACAAGTATTTGTGTGCTTCGTTTGATATCGTATATCATGACTAATGAGATTATGTCATCAACCAACATACACTCTACTCCTATGTGTTATTGTTGTGTATCTTCCTTCCACGGTAACATCAGACTAGGGTCATACCAAGAATGTACATACTCTTATCATATGTATGATCTCATTGTTCAAGTCATGTACTTGAAGACATACATTAGTGAGTAATTATGTTTTTTCACTATCTCATAAGTTAGTGAAATAGAATAAATCAGAATCTTGCCTTTATTATTAGTCAAATCCATTATCTTGTATGCCATTGCAACCATAATATGATTTGCTCTCTAGGCATACATACCAATAGAACTCCCACTTGCGCTTAGAGACAATCACCCATGAATCTTATTCTTAGTGATCTAAATATGTCCATCATGTTTCTACTGCACAAGTGTTGGTTCAGCGGGTAAACAACATATTGCCTTAGTCGGTATATTGCATGTTTCATATCTCATTGATGTATGGCATTTTGTATGAGATGGAATTGTTGTAGTATGATGTCTAATATTCCTTACACAACCAATATCTCCATTTTTGTCATGGTATTTCTACTAGGTCATCAATTGTTTGAACATCTCATAAGTTCATCCATATGAACTTTTACATCCATATAATATTCACTCATGTGTTTATAACACTAGGACGTAAGACTTCTATTGTAGAACCAAAATTGATGGTCTATAGATTGGAAATCTTTCCAACTTACAAATCTTCTCTTAAGATCAAAGTTTTATATTGTTGTCATTTTCTGTCATTTCGGGAGCTTGCATTGATGTAACCCTTTAGATCCAACTCTTCCTTAATACCATAGTGTAGAAATTGATCCTTTAGTTCTTCTCAAGTACTAATGGATGTTGTTTATGGCATTCCAGTGACCTTCATTGGGTTATGACTAATATCATCTTGTCATGTCCAATAAATACAAGATGATAGGATGAGAACACTATATTGTAGGTAGATCCAAATGCAAATGCATATGACATCTCTTCATTCTTCATAAGAATTGGAACATTGAATTCTTGAGAAACTAATCCCATCTACATGGATAGATTCTCTTTTATTGAATCCTTCATGTTGAAACCTTTCAACATCTTGCCAATATATGTGCTCGTATTTAGGTTTAGAAATTTTTTAGAACTATCTCTATAGATCTCAAATCCTATCACATAGGATGTTTCACCTAATCCTTCTGTTGAAGGTGATATCCATCCCAGGTTTCAATTCTTAGTGTTGATATTTCATTCCTCATTAATATGTGGAATATTTATATATATGATCCCGCTAAATCTTTTATAATCATACATTTCATCTTTTATCTTGAATCAAGTGAAATCATTGACTATCTTGTCAAATCAAATATTCCAGTTCTGAGATGCTTATTATCTCTCATCGACTTTATTTGCACTAATGGAGTTATAAAACCTTTAGGGTGTGTCTTGTACACATTCTCTCAATTATTCTTATTAAGGAATGTGGCTTCATGTCCATATGCCAAATCACATAGTCTTCGTAAGATACAAAATTAGCGTGCCTATTACTGAACGAATTTCATCATGTTCAACACTTTGAACTAGTTTGAAATTTTTTTCAACCAATCTATCATTCTCTGTTATCCATGTTGGTCTTCCTTATGAAAACTAAACTGAACCTTATGGTTTTTACCCCTCTAGGTGGTACCACCAAGGTCATACCTATCAATGTTCATGGATTCCATTCTAGACATATGACCTCAAGCCATTGTCATATTTTGGTCATTCAATAGTTCTTAGTTGAGTGTTGGTTCATCATCTTATGACTAACTTGTCTGAGTCATAGAATTCCCAATCCATGAATCTCAGACATGTTCTATTAGAACTATGAGTTTTGTTTACATAAAGAACTTGATATTCCACAACCACTTGTGACTCTCTATGTTCTCATTGTATCTCCTTAGGTTCAATTTTTTTTGTTGATCTCAAACTTTTTGAGCTCTACTTTGCTCCTACTGATTCTTTTGGAATTCAACCATCCTATCAATAAAATGCTTTTGTTATTGGATTGAGACAAGTAGTGTTCAACAAACTAACATTTATGTGTCTAAAGCTTCCAAAGAAACTATTTGAGTTGTCAATTATAATCCATTAGGTATTTACGTTATTAACATTTATCTTTTTATCCTTTCATATAAATATCACAAGACATTTGTGGCATTTCTATACAAAATCATATCTTTGAAATAAAAGAATTAACAACCCTTTATTTATAATCATCCTTGTCCATACAAGATGTCTAAAGTAAAATGTTTCTATTATTGAAATAAGGAAATAGTAGTTCAACTGATTTTGTTACATTCCCAATGGGCTAAGATAAATTCTAAATGTAGAGTGAAGTTGTAGCAACTCTTGATCAACAGAGTTCATCCTTATCCTTTCATAAAGGCTTTACTTCTTATCAGATCTTGTACATTAACATATGTCCGATCTACATCTGGTATCACATACCAAGATGAAGAAGTGTCAAATTTAACTTATAACTTTTATACCAGAATTAGAGGTCTCTACCCCTTCCTTCTTCTTCTTTAGTTCCTCCAAGAAGAGATGGTGATTCCTTTTCCACTATCCAGGCTGATGATAATGGTGACAATTGCCTCCCTTCATTACTCCTCCCTTTACTTTGAGAGATTAAGACTTAGACTTATGGCCAGCTATAGAACTCTTATTAGCTTTTCATTTGCCTTTAGACTTTCCCTTTTTCTTGTTGATCATCATCACAGACTTGGGTTTGTATTTCTTCATTGTGCCTCGGTTGTTCTCAACATGCCAAGTAACTCTGTCAATGGCTTGTCAAAGTGATTCATGTTGTAGTTCATGACAAACTGATTGTATGACTCTGGAAAAGATTGTAGAATCACATCAGTAGTGAACTCTTAACCCAAGGAGAATCCCAGTCTAGATAGGTTGTTCATATACCCAATGAGCTTGTGCACATGATGACCTACTAGATCTCCTTCTTCCATGTTGCATTTGAACAACACCTTAGAGACATCAAAGCTCTCATGTCTTGCTTGATCTTAGAACATGTACAGAAGATGTGTTGCCATCTCAATAACATCCATGTTCACATGTTGTCTTTGAAACTCATAGATCATGGAGCACCACATTAGGAATTTGACATCAATAGAATCTTCAATATGCGCTTCTTATAAGCATACATGTCAACCTTAGGTGCATTGGGAAGAGGTTCCTATGGCTCTATTGTCTCCAGGACATAGAGATTGTGCTCCTATGTTGGAACAATTCTCAATTTCCTGAACAAGTCATGGAAGTTATTCCCATCTAACTTGTCATTCACAAGGATTGATCCAAAACAAAAGGTGTTGTTGTGTGTATCCATTTGATTATACAAGAGAAATTTGCAATTTTCTCAAAAACTCATTTTTGGTTTGATTTTGTTTTGATTTGTGTAAAATTTGATGTTATTCAATTAGGTCTTTGATTAATTATCACTCCCAGTATTTTATTCAAATTGATAGCCCTCACACATCTATTTGGAAAAGTGAAACATACAACATTCTAGTGAGCCAGGATCCAAAATAATTCAACTATTACCCGACCAATGCCATCATCCATAGTCAATTATTAATGTAGGCAACATTTGTCAATTCCATCATATGCAATTCTTGGATAGATGATATGTAAAAGTCATTTTTAGAATCATATGCATGCCTCTGGTGCTTAATCCAACAAGTACACTGAGTTAAGCCTAACCTACAAGCCAACACGATAATAGTGCACCCTGTTTGGCAGGCCCACATTATTACCATCATACTTCCATGAGAAAGACAGTACACCACACTTAGTCGATCAAGTTGTTAATGTTTGTTTCTAATGGAAAGAATCTTAGACTTAATATATTATTTGAGGGAGTTTGTATTTATAAATACATATACATTATACAATTACCACATAATTATATCCCACAATGTAAACATGCTACATAAAACATAGTGATGGCTATGGCCATTCTTCTATAATTCCTTGGAGCCACAAGGGAATACTACCACCTAGGTCTACATCTCATATATGAACATGTAGTTGGTGTAGATATGTGCTTTACAATCCAGGTTGATTGGTTCAACCCTTAAACCACTCGGCTTGCCTCTTGGTTGGTCGGTCGGTTATCGAAAATGATCACATGGTCTCCTATCCAATCAATGTCTATACACCTCCAAATAGTTAGTTGGTTCCACCAGTCAGTCAGTTAGCTCCTACTACGGTCTATCCTCATTGGTCTTCCATCAGGTCGGCTCATCACATTAAATGGTCATCTCACCTGACATTGATTGTCTTCTTCATCGTTGTAATAAACAAAACTATCCTATTGCTATTTAAACTTATTATACGGTAATGAGAAACCTTGAGTTACATTTTAGGGTAAGGTAGTCAAGAATAATACTTTTACATTGGGAAGAAGAAGGTAGAGGCTCGGTATACAAATCGAAATATAATAGGAATAAACAAACCATTCAACCACACATAGATATTTGGGTCATTAGCCATAACCATGCGACATACACCATCAAAACTTGCTTCTAGGGCGACACATGTAAAATGCATATATATATATGTATATATATATATATGTAAATGTATATATGTATATATATATATATTTATATATATGTATATATATATATGGATGTATATATATGTATATATAAACACACACACACAGATATATATATATATGGATGTATATATATGTATATATAAACACACACACACAGATATATATATATATATATATATATATATATATATATATATAAATATGGATGTATATATACATGTATATATAAACACACACACACACACAGATATATATATATATATATATATATATATATATATATATATATATATATATATATATAATATACACACACAAAATTCAAAAAAAAAAAACACACACACATATATATATATATGAATATAAATATATATATATATATATATATATACATGTATATATACATATACATATATACATACATATATATACATATATATGTATATATGTATATTAGTTTGGGATCATATTTGGTCTTTAATCGTATATACACATTAAGGAGTTTAGTTATTCACATCGTATGCAATAAATAAACAATAAAACCAAAAATTTGATCATATGGATTGTCCTAGAATATAGTAAATTGATGTGGGTTTGATACCATTGTTGGGAAATATGGCGACAGATTTGGCAGTGGAAACAAAAAATGAAGGGGCATATTCCCCTAGATTGAACGGTTCATGTCAACAAATATGCAATGGGAAGGATGGTTTAGAGGATATATCTGGTCCTGGAGGAAGTCCAGTGACTATTTCTCATCGTGTTTGTGTGCACTTTCCTAAAGAAAGTGCACATTCAAACAACGTCTACCTCGACCTCCTGGTTGATCACCATGGACAACAGGTTGGTAATGTCATCCGAAAGGGAAAAGTATCCACGCCTCCAGAGTAGTGTGCACGAACCACCGAGAACTATTTTCATTCTAGTAGAATGGACGAGAAAGAGTTGTCTCCTCACATTGGCGTACTAGTCGCCAACATTCTCTCCTTGCTATCCCTCCCTTTAACAAGTACAACTTGCTCAGGTTCTCCCGGTTACCACAAACAGACTAGTCAAACAATTGTCAGTGGCAATCGAGTTGTGTTTGAGAAGCCCCCAGCACACCACTATTTATTGGAGGGTTAGGGTAAGTGTTCCCAGTCTGAGTGGTAGTGGAAGGGACCAAAATTTCATGAATATTCACAACCTGTGATAGGAAAAATGGTCGGTTCACTAGTGAAACAATAGGTTGGCATGTGAACTAGTAGGTTCACCTAGTGAACCATTCGTTTCATCATGTTTTCCAATCACCATTGTATTGGCAATTCTAATCCAATTAATGCACGACATGATGTCAACACTAATCCTTGATGCAATCGAATTGCTCTTATAAACTGGGCATCTCATCCTATGAACTGGAGGTTTGGTGACCTTGAACCGGTCAGTTCACTTAGTGAAGTAGTTGGTTCATGCACTAATTCATTTAAAATTCATCCAATGTAATATCTAATCAATGTGATTCTCCAACCTGTCCATTCAACATTTGAATCTGTTAGTTTAGGGTCCAATCAGTCAATTATTGTTTAAATTGAGTATCTAAACACTTTATTAATCAATTTAATTATCATTCATAATTAAACTCATATTCCAAGTGAATTACTATGTGTGTGACACTATAGGTTCCATGTTATGTTGGCAATGAATGTCCATAACTCATTTATGACATCACAAGCAAAGAGCGGGTCCTAGTCACACATCATTGCTACCCAAGTAAATGGAAAGTGGGAGAACAACTTCAATTATAAGACCCCTGACCTAGCTTAGTGTTTTATCTTTCTCTCTTTGCTTAATAAGATGCTTAAACCTTAATCTAGTCATGTGACATATTTATGTTTTTAGTTTGTCCCAGTTTGCTTGATGTTTGAGCTAGTTATTCTTTATGTATGCTTGTATTTGACCAAGTTGCAATTTACCCATGTTGAGGGTTTATCATGTAGTTGGTCACATGTTCGATGTGCCTCTTGTGCCTTAGCATCATGAGAGAGAGAGTGATTCTTATATGTGCCTTGTTGGACCTTGGATCATGAGGTGGCATCATGTGTGTTGAGCTAGGGTTTGCATGATTTGCATGGATGCTTGAGTTTTTAGTTTTGACCATGTTGGAGTGGTCTTCGAGAGTCCTATGTGCTTTGTGTTTTGGTAGGTGTTGTGAAAAATATGCTTTTGGTTGTGTTTTGTAGCAACCCACACACCTTGTTCTTGATCTTGGTCGAAGAGGTTTTGAGTAGTGCTTTGGTTGTAGAGACCTTTTCCTGGGTTGGCATAGTGTTTCAGTCGCTACATGGTGATTCCCTTAGTTTCTTCCAAGCCTTGTTTTTATCACCCTTTGATGCATTGACACGTGTTTACCGTGCGTTATACATAAGTATCGAAGTAATATAGGCCCTTTTGAGGCCCGAGTCGACCACAGGGAAACATTCACCAAAAGACTACTACTAACTATGATCTAATCAGCTAGGCCAGTGACATTGAATGTGTTTGATTGAACATAAGCAAAAATAGAATGAAACAGACTTAACACATAAATTACTTAGATATAGAGAATTCCTTAGGATTGTGGTTTCACAACAGATAACATTGCAATTTAATCCATATACCGATATCTATTACCCCTATCCCTGGATAAAGAGCCTATAGTCAAAACTACCCACTCCTACAACATAGCTTGATACCTATTCTAATTCCAACCCCATTTCCATAGAAATTGGTTGATTAGTTAGGTGTTTTATGATTGAACTCTGGGTTTATCGTCCCATTTATTTTCCACCTTTCCCAAGGGGTGCAATAAAAGGGTAAATCTATGTTTCCAACCCTTATCCTCTCTCCTAAAATGATTAAGAGTCTAATAATCTATCTATGTTGATCAGGAATAAATAGAACAATGCAAATTCATAGATTTATATCTAGAAAATAGGGATAAAGATGATATTAATGCATCAAAATCAGTTACAATGCATATCTGGGCTACTCTCGGGTCCCAAGGATCAAGGGATTTAGCGTTGCATAGTTTTCATTGACGAATACATTGTAGAGAAAGAGAAAATGGGGGAAACATTAGAGAAACTAAGTAACCCCTATTGAATAGCTGATCTGGATGATCCCCTACATCGTGTGTGCAATCAACTGTCTTCCGTCTACCGATTCACCTTCCTGAGGTGCTTGGATCGTCTTGGATGAAGCCTTCAGTTCCTTTCTCTTTTTCTCTCTCTCTCTATGGTGTCATGCAATGGAATTCCACTGCCCTCTCCCATTTGGTCGAACTCCCCTTAGGTCATAGGAGTCATTTACGGTACAAAATAACATCCACCATTGGATAAGATTGCCATCTTCAGATTTGCCAAATCGAGCAAACTCGGTAGTACCGACTTGGTATTTAGTAGTACCAAGATCCTAGGGTAGCCGTGACTCTTGACAATGCCAGTACTATCGCCTTGTCATGATAGCACTGAGTCTTTAGGTCACCCAAGCATTGTCTTACCGACGCCATCTTAGTAGTACCGAGTTTGTTAACTTGGTAGTACTGACTTTTCATGATTCATCCTTGTGCTTTATTGATGTGATTTTGGTACTACCAACTTTGAGTGTCGGTAGTATAGAGTCTGTGCAAGTCTTTTCTGAGCAAGTACTGACGTGCAGTCGGTACCACTGACTTTTGGTGTCAGTAGTATCGACTCTGTGAAGTTCAATTGTACCTGAAAATGCACAAGAATGTGGATAAATACTCGTGATAAATACTAAGTCATATTAAATGGTAAAAATCAGATAATTTGATGCATTTAAATATCACAGGCCATTAATAACATTTCATGCATTATTAATCAGATAAATGACAAAACAACACCTAAAATCAAGGAAAATATGCCTGTGAAAATGACTCAAAACCCATGCATCAAACTCCCCTAAGCTTAAATGTTACTCGTCCTCGAGAAACACTACTCTTGGATCTGCTTGATGCAAGTCAATAAAAGGATACAACACATGACTCTTTTCTTAATCATGTCCACCGGACAATCCCTAAACTGGCCTCCAGTGACCTATAACTGCTCTACAATGATCAAAAATTTTAATAGAAGACGTCTACCTTTTGATCATTGAACAATATCAAGAAAGCAGTTAATATCATAGTAATTCATGCATTCACTTGGTGCACTATGTGATTCTCTAATCAAAATGGCTCGCTCCTAACTACCAACTATTTGGAAGTAGATCTCCTTATAATAATGGATGAGGAGATAAATCATTTGAGTGTCCTACCAATGAGAGAAATTAATGATATGAGATGGGTGGCAATTGAAGAATCACAAGTACATCCAACTTATTTATGTAGAAAGAAAGATGGCCTACACGAGTGAAAAGAATGGTATGCATGAGACATATTGCCTACTGACTTTTTCTATTTTTTTCCTTCTTTTTGACAAATGATGGATGTATAAAGTTGTCTCATAATAGAAAATGAGACTATGAAAAACAAATAAATGCATCATGTGAATTAGTTCATCCCTTCAAGAAGACTCAGGGACATTCTTTCTCCTTACAAAATCTTGAGATTAAATTTTTCTAGCCCACAATTTTTCTTGTCTTTGGCATGATTGAATTATGCTCGGGCTTTCACTTCATATTTTTTTTGATGTGGAGGTATGCCCCTACTTCAATCTTCATGATTAGAGACTACAATCCACATGACTAAAAGGAACGAATGTGATGAAATGTATTTACTCTACATGCAATTTCAATGCAACTAAGATGGTAGGCACTAAGATTGTTCGTGCATACAAATGCAACTTTTGTTTCTTTTTTTTTTCAAATGCCTATAAGGATAAGAGCTAATCTACCATGTCACCTATCGTTTCATGCAATGCAATCAAAAGAAATAAGTTGGAGCACTCATTCATCTTGAGGTGGTGATTCAAAATTAGATGGCAAAGATGGATGGAATCACATAACTAAGAGACTATGTCTTTCATTGAATTATGATATGTCCCTCTTTAATGACATGTGCACAAGGTAATATTAAGGTTTCTTTCTTAAATTTCCATTTAAGATCTCATTAAGGGTTTGATCAACTTAGGCTCAACAACATCTTTATTCACTTTCCCATTTTTATTAGATGTTCATTCATATCCTATATCCTAGAGTTGACTTAACCAAACACTTCCTCACTTGGTGATGCACAAAAATATCACAAATTAAGCTATGAAGACACAACCATTTCATTGCACTAACACCTATGAATTGACAAATGCAACCATACATTACTGCTCCACGATTACACTAGATAAGTGTGGATCCTAAAAATGCATAACTTAAACTAAAAAGAAATAAAACAACTAAGATAAAAATACAAGAAAAACTAGAAAAACTAAGATATTATATTGTTCCAGTACCCCCCCCCCCCCAAAGCTTGAATATGACTATGTCCACATAGCCAATACTTGCTCTCAAGAGGTGGAACAATGGTACCATTGCTTAAGATGAAGGTGGCCGAGGCATGTTGGGTCATGAGGGGGGAACATCCCCTAAAAATATAGATCAGATGGTGGCATCTTCTGCAGATGTGGGTACCCTCCAAAGTACCCCTGGTTGTAATAGTGGTCGAAGAAGGGATACTAGTACTACTCCATCCTCTATAGGAGCATGTGAACATTCTCTTGGTTGGATAAGAGAAGACATTCATTCTCATATATGCCTACTAGTTTTAATACAACCTTCCTTGTGTGTCTTACACACCAACCAACGTCGCCTGATGTTGCAGCTGTCTAGTCTATATCTAATGTAGCATGGTATACATACCTGCCATGTTGTACGAGTCTTTCTCCTCCTGGGAACGAGGTGGGACAGAAGAAGTCGAGGCAGCGTAGGTGTGGGCCCGTTTGTGTGGGTCCGCTCTCATAGTGATGGGGATGGTGGGCTCCACCTCCTCAAGAGCGTCAAAGTCATCGTCGCCTTGCTCCTCGTTGTCATCCTAAGCTACTTCCCTGGGTGGATCTTTTGCCTCCCCCTCATCTAGTGGCCAATGAAGATGGTTCACCCCACATAAATTGAAGATGGGGTAAGGAGGCTCCGCTCCCTAAATGTTCCTTGACATGTGCAATGTGCAATGAGCACATTGTGGTAAAAGCCAAGGAGGGTCGCCTTGTGAAAGTGCAGGAGGTCCAACTTCTTTGTATCTTCCAATGGCATGAGGATGGAAAAATCAAGATGAAAGTGTAATGCAATGGGGGAGATGATACCCCCAAATACAATCAGTGCCTTGCTTATCACGTTGCGCCGAACGGATATCATGTGGAGTAGAAGGAAGGATCCAAAGTTGACAATCTCTCCTTCCAGTAACCTATAGAGGAAGTAGAGGTCCACCTACTAAACCTTTCCTTGAGCTTGATCAGAACGAGCAAATATGGTGTTGGTGTAGAGGAGGTGAAGGATTCAAGCAAATGGGTGCTCAATGTTAGTAATTGGATTGACATGCCAGCTTATGTGAAAGCTCTCTGGAACCTTAGTCAAGTGCTCTGATACCAAGTCGAAGTCAAAATCAAAAGGGGTCGAGCATTTTGGGACATTGGCCCAGTTGAAGATGTGGTTGAAGGCCCACAGAGTGATGAAGTAGTTTTTGTTGAAGAGGTGGAAGCTGACCCTGCCTTCCCGTCATTCACCTCCAATTGCTATTCAGGGGCGACAAAAACATCTAGCAATTCCAAGAACTCAAGGACGAGTTCTTGGTAAGTCTGCGAGTCATTGAAGAAGGGATTGTCTCCCTCCATGAACTGCTTCTGACACACCCATCACATGTTTTCGGTAAAGCCCTCCCTTTCAATCAATGCATAGTCGCCATATCGCGTTGGTATCATAGGTCTCTTATGTAGCTCTTCATAGACTTTCCTGGTCTTCGAGGAAGGATGTCAGATGCAGGTTGGTCGAGGGACCAACTCACCTTGATCCACTGACATAGAAGGGACTATCATTGGTGCCATGATGCTAATTGAAGAAAGCAGATTAGGAAAGAGAAGCTTGGTGAAGATTGTCAGCTCAATGAAGATCATCAGCACTTGGTGCAACTCTGCTCTGAGTTATAAGAGAAGTGGAGGATGTGGTGGGATTGAAATGAGTGCACCACGCCTCCTTATATAGATGAGTCAGGCACAGTCAGTACTATTGACTTTTGTTTAGGTAGTACCAAGATGCAGGCACAAATCCATGGCTCAGATGTATCGACGACTAACGTTTGATGATGTCCCTAGCGCAGATCACTCAGAGTAGGTAGTACTGACTTGAGTCGTAGATTGGTGCTACCAACCATGTGATGAATCTTGCATCAGTCGTTGAATCGAGCATCCACAGACTGGTTACATCATGTGTCAGTACTACCGACTGGAGTCTTGATAGTACCCAGTTGGCAGTGGTGGCTTGATACTTTTAAATTTTTTGTCTCGATGTTTTGATTCTTGGCACGCCAAAAAGTCGGTAATACCAACTTGGGTGTTGATACTACCGAGGACTTATCAGTTAACAATCGAAAATCTTTAGAGACTTGGTAGTACCTACTTGGAGAGTCGATAGTACCGATTTTTTCGTGCTTGTGTAGGTGGCTCACTGATGTAATCTCGGTACTATCGATCAGTTATCTCGATAGTACCGACCTGGGAAATGTTGGCTAAATGGACATCTGTAAATCACTTTGTAAAAAACTTGTACAAATATATAATGTACAAGTACTTAGATTTCATGTAAATCAAGCGTTAGATTCTCCCTAGCTAAACATCACATTTAGATAGGTCATCCCCTTCAAATAAGTGTCACATATGCACACTCATACACACACTTAGTGCTTTAATTAAAAAATTGAAACAGGGTCAATCTCGGTCGACTAACTCCTCGACCGAGACACTCTCGGTCGACAATCTTCTCGACCGAGAAAGACCCAAGTAGTCGTTAGACACATCTGACAAGGTAGTTGGCAGTTGGAGATAAACGTTGCAAAACACTTGATTCAGAGAGCCTGTCGGTCGACAAAAGTTCGACCGAGTAGGTGTCTCGGTCGACCATTTCTCGACCGAGATGGACTCTGACAGCAACTGCAGAATTAATTAATTAGCCGTTACTAAAGCAACAAACTTGTACCTAACGACTAGTTAAGCACTTAGAAACCCCTAGAAGGTGTCTAGAACGTCCTTAAGCACTTGTAGGACATTCCTATAAATAGGACATGCCTTAGGACACCAAAACACACTAGTTACACTTGAGAAATCTTTGAGCATACTTTGAGTAACCTGTTTGTGAGCAAAATGAGCATAGTGACAATTGGCTACTTCTTCTCTTAGCTCAAAATTCGTGTCCTATAGGCTAGCATCTACTATCCACTGCAATTACATTTCCATACACTTTGGTTAGGAGATCTACACGCTTGATCTAGGCAAATCAAGCCTTGTGCTACAAAAGGATAAGTTGTAATTTCTATTTTCTTTCTTGTTATCCATTGCTGTTTGTACTCTCCTTGCTACTCCTAGGTTGGAGGCTGCGGATTGGAGAGGTTGAAGATCTTCTTGGTGAAGAAAAGGACCTTGAGCTACTTCAAGAAGGCTGGTGCAACGGGAGGTTACTTCTAGAGAGGAAGGCTACTTCAAGGGGGAGCTTGGAGTTACTTCAAGAAGGCTACCTCAAGTTGGTGCATCTACTTCAAGTGAAGGTTGTTCAAGGGGTGTAAAGAAAGTATTGTATTTTATGTAAATCCTTGTGAAGGTAATAAAATTAATACTTTCAAAATCCCGATTGGGTAAGCAACCGGGTAGTGGACTGACAACTTTAGTATTTGCTAAAGTTGGAACCACTCTAAACACCTGTCTCCTTCTTCCATTTTCAATTGTGGTTGTTTTTGAGTTAAATAATTGTTAAAATATTTAAAAACTCTATTCACCCCCCCTCTAGTGTTTTTCAATTGGTATCAGAGCAGGCTTCAAGGAACCTTAACAAGGTCTTGAAGAATGGGTGACGGGGTGCTTAACAACCTTAACCTTGAAGGAACACTTTTTGCTAGACCTCCGGCATTTGATGGAACAAACTACACATATTGGAAGAGAAGGATGCAGTTCTAATTCCAGGGCATCAATTGGGACTTATGGAGGATGGTGTCAACCCCATACGAGCTTCCAAAAACACAATATGCAGAGTGGGATGCAAACACGGTAAAGTTGGCTCAAATGAATGCCAAAGCTGTAAGCATTTTATATTGTTCAATTTCTGTAGGAGAATTTAATAGGATATCAAACTATGATACAGCCTATGACATATGGCATAGACTGTCCATAACTTATGAAGGTACAGTTAAAGTCAAGAATTCTAAGATTAGCATGCTTAAACAAAAGTTTGAACACTTCCGTATGGATCCAAATGAATCTATTAGTGAAATGTTTGCAAAATTCTCTTCTATTGTTAATGGTTTAAATGCCCTAGGAAAAACTGTTCTTGAAGAAGATCAGGTATAAAAAATCCTTCGATCACTTCCTCCTAAATACAAGCCAAAGGTGACAGCCATTGAAGAAGCTAATGACCTCACTAGGCTGAAAATGGAGCAACTCATTGACAATCTAGAAGCTCATGAAGCAACCCTAGAAGAGGAAGAAAGAAGAGAACGTGAACTTCAGCAAGGAAAGAAGAATGATGTGGCTCTAAAAGCTTCAAAGATAATCACACCAGAAAGTGAGGAGTCAAGTGAAGAAGAAGGAGAAGAAGCATTGATTGTCAATGATAAGAAATATAGAAGATTTAAATCTAACAAAATTTCTAGTTCTTCTTCTTCTCCTCTTAGGTGCTTTGAGTGTGGAAAGAAAGGAGATTTAAAAAATGAATGTCCTAAAGCAAAGAAAGGAAAGAAAAGCTCACACAAGAAGAGAGGAGAAAAAGCCTATAAATCTGCATGGGACGAGTCAAGTGAAAGTGAAAGCGGAGAAGAAAAGGTGGAATGTCTAATGGCAAGAGAAGATGATGAAGACTCTCAAGAGGTAAGCCTACTTGATCTTCCTAAAGAAGAGTTAATTACTAGTTTACAAGAAACTCATGATAAATATGTTGATGTCAAGAAGAAACTAAAGAAGGTTATCAAAACAAATGGTGAGCTATATGCTAAATTAAATGATCTCTCTTCTGAAAAGAACAACATTCATCTTGAAAATTTGTCTTTAAAAACATCTTTAAATGATTGCACTAACAAGCTACTCACTCTAGAAACAAATGTTGATCTTCTCTCTCAAGAAAAGACTGAATTGTTAGCTAAACTAAAAGATTTTTAGACTCAACCAATTCTGTGTAACCATCTAGACTATGACAATGTTGTAAAAGAAAGAGACTCCCTATTATTTGATTTAGATCAAGCTAGAAAAGATTTACACAAGAAGATGGATGATATTGCTAAGCTACAAAGAAACCTACATGAGTTAAGAAGAAAAGATATCCTTGACAACATCCTAAAAGCCTCCTCTAGTTTCAATGGAAGAAAAGGTTTGGGATATGATCCGAAGAAAAATCAACCCAAAAGAACTCGGACTATGTTTGTACCTAAGAACACAATTCCTAGAAAGAGAAATGAAGTTGACTCTATTACTTGTCATTTTTGTCTACGTCTTGGACATTATTCATTTTCATGCCCGTATAAGACCAAGGATTCCTACTTAGTTTGGGTCCCAAAACCCCAAACTTAGTAGAGTAGAATGCAATTCAGTTGAGATATGATCAAATGCTTAATTTTGCAATTCATATTGTATTATCTCAACTTAATAAAAGGTTTTATGCATTGTAATAATTTTCTGAACTACTGTACTGAAACAAAAACTTAATCGGTCGAAGTATTGTCGACCGAAAATATAATCGGTCGAACTTTTGTCGACCGACCAGATGCCTGTGACAAATCAAAATCAAACAGCAACTATTTCAGTCGAAAATTAGTCAACCGACTGAATTTCTGTCTTTAATTTGCAATACAGCAACCTTCTCGATCGACGATTAGTCGACCGAGAAAGATGTCGGTCGAACAATTGTCGACTGATTGAAGTTTTGAATCAGAATTTTTATACAGTCTCTACTTAAATGCTTCTAACCATATCGGACCATCACATGGGTAGCAAAACCTACATTCTAATGCAGGATTGGGTGGTTGACAGTGGATGTTCCAAACACATGACCGGAAACAAGGATGCATTTCAAACCTTTGAAGAAAAGAAGAGTGGAACAGTCACTTTTGGAGATAACGGTAAAGGTAAAATTGTTGGAATAGGTAACATTGGTACAAACCTCAAAATAAAGAATGTTCTACTTGTTGATGGTTTGCACCATAACTTAATAAGTGTGAGTCAATTATGTGATAGTGGCTATGATGTTTTATTTAACAAAACCTGCTGCAAATTATTAATAGAAAACACTACAAATGTTTTCTATGAAGGAAAAAGAGTTGGAAATCTTTATATCCTTAGACCTAACTCTATGAAATCTTTAGTAGGAAAATGCTTGCTTGCAAATGAAAATACTTTACAATTATGGCATAAAAAGCTAGGACATGCTAGTTCACATGTTATCAAAAAGTTAGTGAAATATGACCTTGTTCGTGGTTTGCCTACTTTATCCTTTGATCAAGTTGAAAATTGTGAACCATGTACATTGGGAAAGCAAACAAAAACCTCTTTTAAATCAAAACATGAACTTAGCACCAGTAGATCTTTAGAATTAATTCACATGGATTTATTTGGACCTATGAGGACACAATCTATCGGTGGAAAAAGATATTGTTTTGTTATTGTTGATGATTATAGTAGATATACATGGGTACATTTTATTGCAACCAAAGATGATACTATTCATGCTTTTATAAAATTTTGCTCTATGATTGAAAATCTATTACAAAGCAAAATATGTACCATTAGAAGTGATCATGGTGGAGAATTTGAAAATCATGTATTTGAAGAATTTTGCACATCTCAAGGGTACACTCACAATTTTTCTGCTCCACGCACTCCACAACAAAATGGTATAGTTGAAAGGAAAAATCGATCACTACAAGAAATGGCTAGAACTATGATGCTCGAACATAACACACCCAAAACCTTTTGGGCTGAAGCTGTAAACACCGCATGTTATGTGTTAAATAGAGTAACTATTCACTCTCATTTGAAGAAAACTCCGTATGAAATAATACATTCTAAGAAACCTAGAGTTGACTATTTTCATACCTTTGGATCTACATGTTATATCTTAAATACCAAAGATGATAGAGATAAGTTTGATTCTAAATCACACAAAGCATTCTTTTTGGGATATTCTACCTCTAGCAAAGCATTTAGAGTCTATAACACTATCTCTACAAAAGTTGAGGAATCTATTCATGTCTCTTTTCATGAAGAGTCCAAATCAGAAAATCTAGAAATAATTGATCTTACTAATCAATTCGAAAACATAAACATACCAAATGACAGTGAGAAAGATACTACAAACAATAACCAAGCTGAAACACAACCTATACCTAGACTTATTAAGGATCATCCTCAAGAATTAATTATTGGAAATCCAAATGATAAAGTAAAAGCTCGGTCTTCCTTTAAGGATGTTGCAAACATGGCCTTTGTTTCTATCATTGAACCTAAGAAGATATCTGAAGCTCTTCAAGATGATTATTGGATAATAGAAATGCAAGAAGAACTAAACCAATTCACTAAAAACGATGTATGGGATTTAGTTCCTAAACCACAAGATAAAACCATCATTGGAACTAAATGGGTTTTTAGGAATAAGCTAAATGAGGCAGGAGAAGTAATAAGGAATAAAGCTCAGTTAGTAGCACAAGGATATAATCAACAAGAAGGAATAGATTTTGATGAAACGTATGCACCAGTAGCTAGACTTGAAGCTATAAGAATGTTACTAGCTATTGCTGCACATAAAAACATCAAACTATACCAAATGGATGTACAAAGTGCATTTCTAAACGGAATCATTCAAGAAGAAGTATATGTTGCCCAACCACCCGGTTTTGAAATACCGAAAAAAGGTGACTATGTTTATAAACTTAAGAAAGCACTTTATGGTTTAAAACAAGCACCTAGGAACTGGTATGAAAGGCTCAAGACATATCTTTTTGATAATGGTTTTTCTATTGGAAATTCCGATTCTACTTTATTTTTCAAAACATATACATCTGATTTCCTAGTTGTGCAAATATATGTTGATGACATTATTTTTGGAGCATCTAATGAATCGTTGTGCACACAATTCAGTGACATTATGCAAAAAGAAATTGAAATGAGCCTCATGGGTGAACTAACTTTCTTTCTTGGTTTTCAAATTAAACAAACGCCTGCCGGAATTTTTATAAGCCAAGAAAAATATACTAAAGAACTCTTAAAACATTTTGGCATGGATCAGTGCAAACATGCTACTACTCCTATGGCCACTTCTATAAAAATTGATAAGGATGAAAATGGGGAACCAATTGATGATTCCTTATATAGAGCCATGATTGGTAGTTTGCTTTACTTAACTGCTTCTCGACCAGACATCATGTTTTCTGTTGGTCTTTGTGCTCGATTTCAATCACAACCTATGCACTCTCATTTTCAAGTAGTTAAACGAATTCTTCGATACTTAGCCGACACTACATGTTTTGGTTTATGGTATCCAAAAGGACAATCCTTGGATTTTAAAGCTTATACTGATGCGGATTATGCTGGTTGTCGACTTGATCGCAAGAGCACTAGTGGTGGTTGTTTCCTGTTAGGGAGAGCTTTAGTATCTTGGTTTATCAAGAAACAAAACACGGTTGCCCTCTCTACAACTGAAGCTGAATATATGGCAGCTGGATCTTGTTGTGCTCAGGTGCTTTATATGAAACAAGTGTTAAATGATTATGGTTTTACTCTTTCATCTACGCCTATCTTTTGTGACAACACGAGCGCTATAAACTTAGCACATAATCCTATTTTACACAACCGAGCTAAACATATTGAAATCCGTCATCACTTTTTAAGGGATCATATCTCCAAGAATCATGTTTCCCTTCATCATGTTGATACGGAAGATCAATTGGCTGATATTTTTACAAAACTGCTTCCACTAGACCAATTTAACAAAATTATGAAGCAATTGCTTATCACTCCTTTGGAAGATGTTTTCTTTGATATTTGTGCTTCTTAAAAATAACTTTTACTTACATCATTTTGGCTTTTAATGGACATTTTTTGGGACATCTAATTAAGGGGGAGTTTTATTCTTAAACGGATATCTTTTTGAAATGACAAAGGGGGAGAAATAAATATAAAACTTAGTATTTGTGCAAAAAAAAAATATAAAACTTAGTATTTGTGCAAAACTCAATCAATGAGTTTCATAAACTCTTGGCTTTACATTGAAAGTTGCTATATTCCCTAAAGGATTGGATTTCATGTTCCATAATTCATGGGGAATAATAAGCACACATTTTATAAACAAGAGAAGAAATTTACAAAGGTAATCTTCAGGTATGAAACTCACATGTTTTTATACTTTCTTATTTTATATTTAGGAAATGTGTGTCATCTTCAAAAAGGGGGAGATTGTTGGCTAAATGGACATCTGTAAATCCCTTTGTTTTGATAATGACAAACATTTCATTCTTGTTAATCTAACGTGCTACTTGAGTGTTGCAGGAATAAGGTGGATGACAAAGCAATTAGGGAAATCCATATGCTTACATATTTATATTTTCATGAAATGTAATCGCTTTGTAAAAAACTTGTACAAATATATAATGTACAAGTACTTAGATTTCATGTAAATCAAGCGTTAGATTCTCCCTAGCTAAACATCACATTTAGATAGGTCATCCCCTTCAAATAAGTGTCACATATGCACACTCATACACACACTTAGTGCTTTAATTAAAAAATTGAAACATGGTCAATCTCAGTCGACTAACTCCTCGACCGAGACACTCTCGGTCGACAATCTTCTCGACCGAGAAAGACCTAAGTAGTCGTTAGACACATCTGACAAGGTAGTTGGCAGTTGGAGATAAATGTTGCAAAACACTTGATTCAGAGAGCCTGTCGGTCGACAAAAGTTCGACCGAGTAGGTGTCTCGGTCGACCATTTCTCGACCGAGAAGGACTCTGACAACAACTGCAGAATTAATTACTTAGCCATTACTAAAGCAACAAACTTGTACCTAACGTCTAGTTAAGCACTTAGAAACCCCTAGAAGGTGTCTAGAACGTCCTTAAGCACTTGTAGGACATTCCTATAAATAGGACATGCCTTAGGACACCAAAACACACTAGTTACACTTGAGAAATCTTTGAGCATACTTTGAGTAACCTGTTTGTGAGCAAATTGAGCATAGTGACAATTGGCTACTTCTTCTCTTAGCTTAAAATTCATGTCCTATAGGCTAGCATCTCCTATCCACTGCAATTACATTTCCATACATTTTGGTTAGGAGATCTACACGCTTGATCTAGGCAAATCAAGCCTTGTGCTACAAAAGGATAAGTTGTAATTTCTATTTTCTTTCTTGTTCTCCATTGCTGTTTGTACTCTCCTTGCTACTCCTAGGTTGGAGGCTGCGGATTGGAGAGGTTGAAGATCTTCTTGGTGAAGAAGGGGACCTTGAGCTACTTCAAGAAGGCTGGTGCAATGGGAGGTTACTTCTAGAGAGGAAGGCTACTTCAAGGGGGAGCTTGGAGTTACTTCAAGAAGGCTACCTCAAGTTGGTGCATCTACTTCAAGTGAAGGCTGTTCAAGGGGTGTAAAGAAAGTATTGTATTTTGTGTAAATCCTTGTGAAGGTAATAAAATTAATACTTTCAAAATCCCGGTTGGGTAAGCAACCGGGTAGTGGACTGACAACTTTAGTATTTGCTAAATTTGGAACCACTCTAAACATCTGTCTCCTTCTTCCATTTTCAATTGTGGTTGTTTTTGAGTTAAATAATTGTTAAAATATTTAAAAACTCTATTCACCCCCTCTAGTATTTTTCAGGAAAAATATGCACATTCCACACACGAGTCCATGTACCTTTTTTCAGAAAAATATAAATACAAAGACAACTACAATGCAAAAATGAACATGAATAAAAGGAAAATGAAGGTTGGGTTGCCTCCCAACAAGCGCCATTGTTTAACGACCTAGACTAGACATTCCTAAGGGAAAGAGTCTAATAGATCTCCATAAGTTGTACCTCTTTTATTCTCTTCTCCACTTCCCTACCGTAGTAGTGCTTTGATCTTCGGCCATTAGCAAGTAATGACCTAGCCCCATCTCAAATGTTCACTGCACCTTGGGGAAAATGTGCTCAGTCACAAATGGTCCACTCCATTTGGACCTCAGTTTGCCCAGATGTAACTTAAGTCAGGAATTAAAAAGGAGAACCTTTTGTCCTGGAAGAAACACCTTATTTACAATTTACCTATCATGTGTCTTCTTTGTCCTCTCCTTACAAATCCTTGAAATTTCATAAGCATCCATCCTAAGATCATCTAGTTCATTCAGCTCTAACAGTCTTTTCTTACCCGCTTCATCCAATCCAAAGTTTAACTTTCTCAATGCCCATTTTTCCTTATGCTCAATCTCGACTAGTAATGACAAGAACGATCATAAACCAACCTAAAAGTTTTTGTCCCTATAGGTGATTGCAGGCTGTCCTATATGCCCAAAGAGCATCATTAAGAATGAAACTCCAATCAGTCCTATTAGTAGAAACTGTCCTTTCTGAGATCTTTTCACTTCTTTGTTGGACACCTCCACTTAACCTTGTGTTTGTGGGTGATAAGGAGTACCCACTCGGTGTTTCACCCCATATTGCTAAGTAAGGCTATGAATTTCCTATTGGTGAAATGTGATCCACCATTACTAATGA
This sequence comes from Alisma plantago-aquatica, assembly GCA_963693085.1. Classification (NCBI taxonomy): domain Eukaryota; kingdom Viridiplantae; phylum Streptophyta; class Magnoliopsida; order Alismatales; family Alismataceae; genus Alisma; species Alisma plantago-aquatica. Next base: position 1,214,201,225 of record OY856409.1, read on the forward strand.
TCATTCGGGGAACACCTAACCGGTAGAAAATGTTATCCATCACAAATATGCACACCACTTGAGAATCATTGGTGTGGGTTGGAATTGCTTCCACCCACTTAGATACATAGTCAACCGCAAGTAAAATATAAAGGTTAGAATTAGATGACCTAAATGGACCCATGAAATCAATGCCCCAAAATAAAAAAACCTCAACCTCTTGAAACACATTCAATTGCATCTCATGTCGCTTAGAAATGTTACATGCACGTTGACATGCATCACAACGATGCAAGAAATCATATGCATCTTTAAACAATGTTGGCCAATAAAATCCACTCTCTAACACTTTGGCCATTGTGTGAGAGTTGGCATGATCCCTCTCATAGGTAAGGAATGGCAGTGTGACAAAATGCTCTCTACTCACACTCAAGTACACACTTCCTGAAAAGTCAATCCCTATATTGTTTAAGAAGAATACACTCATCTCAAATGTAAAACCATAATGAGTGGAAAATTTCTTCTTTTCTTGATACACCCAAACTACGTGCATCTCTTTGTAGGCTAAATAATTAACAATATCTGTAAACCATTGATACTTAGCCTTGATATCAAAGAGTTTTCATCTGGGAAATCCTCAACTATGTGAATACCTACAACTTTTTGATTCACTCTTTCCAACCTAGATAGGTGATCTGCTACCACATTTTCCACCCCTTCCTTGTCTTTAATTTCTATGTCAAATTCTTGTAACAATAAAATACACCTAATCAATCTAGGTTTTGCATCTTTCTTTGTAATAGGTATTTGATGGCAGTGTGGTCAGTCCAACCAATCACCCTCGCCCCTACTAGGTACTGGCGGACTTCTCAAATGCAAAAACAACCGCTAAGAGTTCTTTTACTATGGTTGTAAAATTAAGTTGCACATCATTCAAAGTTTTGGATGCATAATATATGACAGTAGGAGCTTTATCTTTATGTTGTCCCAACACAGCTCCCACAAGATAGTCTGATGCATCACACATCAGCTCAAATGGTAGGATCCAATCAGGATCTTACACAATAGGCATCAAACTTAGATTCTCCTTTAATATTTCAAAATCATTCAAACATCGATCATCAAAGGAAAATTTAGTGTCTTCTTCCAAAAGTTATGACAAGGGTTTAGCAATTTTTGAAAATTTTTTGATAAATTGGCAATAAAACCCAACATTTCCTAGAAAGCTCCTTACTCCTTTCATTGATGTCAATAGAGGTAGTTTGGAGATAACTTCTATCTTAACTGGGTCTACTTTGATACCCTTGTTGGACACCTTGTGTTCCAACACTATGCCCTCACTCACCATCATATGGCAATTTTACCAATTTAAGACTAAGTGAGTGTCCTCATACATTTGTAAAACCTTATCCAAATTGTACTGGAAATCACAAAATGACTTCCCATACACAGAAAAATCATCCATAAACACCTCCAAGAACAACTCTACCATATTAAAGAAGATGGCTAGCATATAGTGTTGGAAGGTGGGAGGGGTGTTACAAAGGTCGAATGGCATCTGTCTACATGAAAACATGTCATAAGGACAAGTGAAAGTATATTTCTCCTGATCCTTTGGTTCGATTGAGATATAATTGTAACCCGAATACCTATCGAGGAAGAAAAAGTGTGAACGATCGATGAGTCATTCCAAAATCTGATCAATGAAAGGTAGCGGAAAATGATCTTTTAAAGTGACAACATTCAAATGACGATAATCTATGTGAACATGCCACCCCATCACCAACCCAGTTGAAATCAATTCATTAGTTGCATTGGTCATGCCAGTGATCCCCCCTTCCTTAGGAACTACTTGAGAACCACAAATTGCGTAAATGATACCTATCGATAGGAGCTTGCCCACTTCTTTCTTCACTACCTCACACTTCCCCAAAAACATGACATGTGTTTGTCGTGTGTTATATGGAATTGAATGTATTGAAGTAATACAAGACCTTTTGAGGCTCGAGTCGAACACAGGGAAATGTTCTCTAGAAGACTACTACTAACTATGGTCTAATCATCTAGGCCAGTGTAATTGAATGGGTTTGTTTGAATAGAAGAAAAAATAGAATGAAACATATTTAACACTTAAATTACTCAGATTTACTTAATTCCTTAGGATTGTGGTTTCACCATAGATAACATTGCAATTCATTCCATATACTAATATATATTACCCCTATCCCTAGATAAAGAGCCTGTAGTCAGAACTACCCACTCCATTAGCGTAGTTCACTACCTCAGTCATGATAGGGTTGAGTCGTTGTTGAGGTTCAACTATTGCTTTAGCTCCTTCTTCCATCCAGATCTTGTGTTGGCATAAACTTAGGGAGAATCCTTTGATGTCCACTATAGACCACCCAAAAGCAGCTCAGTGGTTCTTCAATACAACAAGCAATTGCCCCTTCTCTTCACCGCTCAAATACGATGATATGATCCCTGAGAGATTTTCTTCTATAGCCAGGAAGACATACTTCAGATTTGGTGACAATGACTTCAATTCCATCTTAGGAGGGCTCACTAGAGATGGAGACAGTTGTGGGGGAGGGGATCCCAAATATTCAAAATATCTTGTGTAATAGTAGGGTACCACCTTCAGCATCAATACACACTCCTCCAGAGATAGGTTATGTGTGTTGTCATCTACTCTATTCATCAAACATGCTTCTAAAAGTAATTGTGGATATGTTTGCATCAAGGAATCAACAGTGACCTCCTCTATGGTAGCTGGATCATAGTCTTCTTCTTTATCATCTAGGTAACATATTGCTTCTTTCAATGAGATCATATTGGTGTTTTCAATTATATCAACTGCAAGAGTATGTTTTTCCACCTTAGTCATCACATGAGCCATGTCAAGAAATGGATTCCCTGAACAAAGAGAAATCTTTCCCTTCATGTCCTACAACATGTTACACTGTGTTGTATCCCCTCTTTCTTTTGAGTGTTCATGCATCTTTATTTCAAACCGATCATCATAACTACCCATGTCAAAAATCCTCTACCCATTTCCAGGATCATGTCAGTTGTGGCTTGGAATTGCCTCCAAGCAAAAGTTTTTTTCCTTTCCCCTCTTGCATTTCCATTACCACAAAATCAATAGGAAAAACAAACCTATCCACTTTCACTAGGACATCTTCACAAATGCCATACGGCCTGACCATAGAGTTGTTAGCCAGTTCAATAGTTATAGTACTTTTTCTTGTCTCCTTAAGACCTAGCTTTTTGAAGGTTGATAAAGGCATGAGGTTGATACTGACCCTGACTCGAATAGAGCCTAGCCAAACTTATTCTTTCCTATGAAGCACGTGATGTTGAACAACCAGTATCTTGTCTTTTAGGAGGTAGCATTCCCAGAATAAAATCACTCACCTACTTCTTTAACACTATCACATCTTCCTCAGGTATCTGACTCTTCTTATTGATGATGTCTTTCAAGAACTTTCTATATGATGGTATCTGCTCAATTGCATCAATTAGTGGAATATTGACAGATAACTTTTTAAAACCTTCTAAAAATATCTGGAACTATCGGTCTGCTTTGGTTGCCATCAAGCTATTTGGAAAGGGTACTGGAGTCACCCGTGTTCTTTGGTGAGGCGGGACATATGCTTTTGATCTTGTATCTTCCACCTCATCAATGTGCTCTTTAGATGTTTTCTCCTATTCCAATTTATCCAGTTCAGTTTCCTCTACTGTCACAATTTGAGTTGTTGTTCATGTAGCTTCACCTACATCTATGGTTGTTGGTGCCTTATTCAATAGTTTCTTACCACTATGTAGTAGGACTGCCTTGACATGTTGATTTCCAGAAGGCACGTTAGTATTAGCTTGGAACCCCTATTTTTTTTGCTGCTGCAAGGTACCCACATCCATTGCTATTTGAGAAATCTATGTTTCTATATTGCGGATCCTTTCCCCTTGGTTCTGAAGTTGTCTTTGTGTTTGTCCTACCTAAACTTCATTCTTACTGACCATCATTCCAAGCATTTCTTCAATAAGATCAATCTTCTATTTTTCATGTTGATATTGTGCCTAGACACTAAACTGTTGTGGCTTCAGTTGTTGCACCTATGATGGGTCCTATTGAAAATTGTCAGGGTCCTTCCATGAAAACTTAGGATCCTTCCTCCATCCATAGTCATTACTCCTATATTGATGTTGGTGGCGCACAAACTTACACTCTTCATCTTCTTCTTCTTCTGAAGGTGGTCTGTCATTAGTACATAACTTCTTAGCAATCAGGTGCAACTTCTCATTTAATGTAGAGATGACCTTGGACTCGCCTTCACTTTTGACAGCTACAAAAAGCTCTCTCTCATCTCCCCATGATTGATTCTTGGACATATTCCTCAATATCTCATGACAAAGAATACATTTCTTGTTGAGGAAATACCATGGTTCCACACTATCGAGTATAGTCCTTTCTCCCTTGTGTAGACCGTAGCAGAAGATCTTTACCTATCCTAGAAGATCGATACCATGATAAGGTACTTTCCACAACATATGATGGAACCTCTCCCATGCTCTAGAATAGGATTCATCGGCTTGTTGTATGAAAATATGGATATTCTTTACCAAGTCATTGGTCTTTTGTGGGGGGAAATAGAGCTCAAAGAAGGCATCAATCATCTGATTGCACATTTCAATGCATTAATCATTAAGGTTATGAAACCATGACTTTGCGATGTTTGCTAATGATGACGGAAAAAGCTTTAGATATATCACAGTTGCCAGAATTCTATCTATATTGACCATATCACAGTTCTCCACAAAGTTTATGATGTACACCATCAATTATTTAGAACTATAGCCATGGAAGGCTTGGGATTTGACTAAAGAGATCAACCCTGGGATAATCTTATAGCTACCCACATTGATGGCTTGTCTTTTGATGGGTCATTTTTCAGTGGTTGAGGCAGAGGCTCTGATACTCTCCCATATTGTCTGTTCTTCTTCTCCATCCCCCATTTCTACTGAATCAGGTTCTTCTGGTGTTACAGGTCTCTCAGGTGGGGGTGTCAGTGGTGGATTTAGTTGAATATATCCATAGACCGTACAACTTCCCTCTCTCTGTGAAGGAATTTTTCTTGCCCAAAATGCAGTAGCGGAGATAGAAGCAATAATGATTTCATCATTCATCTCTAAGTGAAATGAAGAATAAAAAAGGGTTGGCCTAGAATTTTTAACCACAACACTCGTAGTGCTAGATGTTGTCGTTTCCCCGACAGTGGTGCCAAAAACGTGACACATGTTTATCGTGCGTTATACACAAGTGAACGTATCAAAGTAATATAGGCCCTTTTGAGGCCTACCTTGAACACATGGAAACATTCTCCAAAAGACTACTACTAACTATGGTCTAATCATATATGCTGGTGTAATTGAATGGGTTTGATTGAATAGAAGAAAAAATAGAATGAAATAGACTTAATACTTAAATTACTCAAATTTAGGGAATTCCTTAGGATTGAGGTTACACCACAGATAACATTGCAATTCATTACATATACCAATATCTATACCCCTATCCCTAGATAAAGAGCATGTAGTCAGAACTACCCATTCCCGCAACATAGTTCACTAACTATTATAATGGCAACCCCATGTCCATAGCAATTGGAGAATAGTTAGGTGCTTTATGATTAAACTATGGGTTTCTCCTCCTATTTATTCTTCACCTTTCCCAAGGGGTGCAATAAATAGGTAAATCTATGATTTCCAACGCTTACCCTCTCTTCCAAAACAATTAAGAGTCTAATAATCTATCTATGTTGATCAGGCATAAATAGAACAATGCAATTTCATATATTTATATCCATAAAATAGGGATAAAGATGATATTATTGCATGGAAATCAATTCCAATGCATATTCAGGCTACTCCCGGGTCCTAAGGAATCAAGGGGTTTATCCCTACATTGTTTTCATTGATGAATACATGGTATAGAAAGAGAAAAACATGAGAGAAACTAAGTAACCTCTAGTAAATAACTTATCCGGATGATCCACAATTTCATACGTGCAATCGACTATCTTCCGGTTGTCGATTTGCCTTTCAGAGGTGCTCAGATCGTCTCAGATGAAGCCTTTGGTTCCTTTCTCTTCTTTACAAACTTTAGTTCAATAGCTTTACCCCTAACCAAGTTGACCAGGAAGGAGATTTCTTTTGTCTGGAATGACAATTGTCAACAATATTTCCAGTTGCTGAAGGAAAGGTTAACAAGTGCACCTATGCTGGTGTTACCAGAGAAAGGGAAGGGGTATATAGTCTTTTGTGATGCATCTAAGAATGGATTAGGATGTGTGTTGATGTAGGATAAGCAAGTGATTTCTTTTGCTTCTCGACAACTTAAGAAACATGAGGAGAATTATCCAATACACGATCTAGAGCTAGCTGTTGTGGTCCATGCCTTGAAGATCTAGAGACATTATCTCTATAGAGAAACATTCCAGATTTTCACAGACCATAAGAACCTAAAGTATATCTTCTCACAACATGAGATGAACATGAGGCAACGCCACTGGATGGAGTTAATCAAGGACTATGATTGTATAATTGATTATCATCCAGGGAAAGCCAATGTGGTTGCTGATGCTCTAAGTAGAAAATCAGCAACAACAGCCTTAAACAAAGCACAGTTGAACTCCCTAGTTTGCTCTAAGAGAGATATGCTTATCTCCTTAAGACAAGACAATGTACAGCTTAAAGTATCATTGTTAGCCGAGTTGTTAGCTGAGATGCACATAAAACCTACTCTAAGACAGCAGATTAAAGAAGCACATCAGACTGATTCTATGATTCAACAGATTAGATCAGAGTATGGTAGTGAGAAATGGGATGGTTTCCATGATTCAGATGATTCAGTAGTCTGTTACCATGATAGAATGGTAGTATCTGATGTTGATAACTTAAGGAAGTTAGTTTTGGAAGAAGCTTATTCTTTGATGTATGCCATGCATCCAGGAAGCACCAAGATGTATCATAACTTGAAAGATATGTATTGGTGGCCTGGATTAAAGAAAGATGTTGTTGAGTTTGTTATGTAGTGTCTGGTGTGTCAGCGGGTTAAAGCTAAACATCAGAAGCATGCAAGAACAATGCAACCTCCTCCTATACCGCAGTGGAAATGGGATCATGTAACCATTGACTTTGTGGTTGGTTTGCCTAGAACAACCAAAAGTCATGATTCCATTTGGGTGATGGTTGATAGGTTGACTAAGACAACACATTTCCTTCTTGTCAAAAAAACCTACACAACTGAGAAGCTTACACAGATATACATAGATGAGATAGTGCATTTGCAAGGAGTTCCAGCTACTATCATTTCTGATAGAGGTCCCCAGTTTACAAGTCGTTTTTGGGAACGACTACATAAAGCTATGGGTACACATTTAAGGTTTAGTACAACCTTTCAACCACAGACAGATGGACAATCTGAAAGGACTATATAAACTTTGGCGGATTTGCTTAGATCATCTGTCCTTCAATTTGTAGGAAGTTGGGATCTACATCTGAGCTTGATAGAGTTTGCTTATAATAATAGTTGTCAGCACAGTATTGAGATGGCACCGTATGAAGCATTATATGGTAGACATTGTAGATCTCCCTTATGTTGGTATGAAATAGGAGAGTACCAACTCTTGGGTCCTGAGCTGGTTCAACAAACAACTGAGAAGATTAAAGTCATACAACAACAGTTGAAAGCTGCCCAGGATAGGCATCAATCATATGTTGATAAGCGTCGTAGACCCTTAGAATTCCAAGTTGGAGACAGAGTATACCTCAAGGTCTCACCTTGGAAATGTATCCTTAGATTTGGAAAGAAAGGAATGTGAACTCGTAGATTTATGGGGCCTTATCCAATCATTGAGAGGAAGGGAAAGGTAGCCTATAAGATGGAGTTACCACCTGAGATGCATAGATTGCACCCGGTATTCCATATTTCCATGCTGAGGAAGTGTCATCCTAACACAGAGTTGGTTCTGCAACCTATGGAGGTAGAACTAAATGATGATATATCTTATGTTGAAGGGCCTGTGTTGATTCTTGACAGAAGAATCAAGAAGTTTAAAAATAAAGACATTTGTCTTGCAAAAGTTCTCTGGCATCATTGTGGCATTGAAGAAGCTACGTGGGATCTAGATGAAGAGATGATGAGGAAGTACCCTTCTCTTTTCTCTTGATGATTTTGTTGATGATTTTGGGGACGAAATCCTTGTAAGGGGTGGATAAACTTGTAACATCCCTGATCTGGGTTATGTTTTAACCCTAGGTGCTTTGTTTAATAAAAGAGATTATATGCTTGCTCTTATCTTTTGATAAGTAATTAAGGCTCAAGAGGAACTTACATTGCAATTTTAGTCCTTTTTGAATATTGTTGAAATCAATGTTTTGCTTGTTTTGGACTAAAGTGCAAATTACCCAAGTAGAGGGGTTTATTTGCAAATTTTGCATGATAATATGTTCTTCATGTGTTGAAGCATCATGAGAGTGAAAATGATGCAGAGGTATAGCTTGTGATAGCTTGAATACCAAGAAAGAGCTATTAAAGTAATGTTTGTGCATTAAAACCTAGTTTTGGTGTAATGTGCAATTTACCAAAACTTAGGGTTCAATATGCAAATTACCACTTTAAATGGTCCCTACTGTATATTGGGATCATGTGGAGCAAAGAAAATGACAGGGGCGTCTCAATTGTATCTCGTTGAAGGAGAGAAAAGCTTGATATTAAAATAATCAAGATTTAAGCATAATGGAAACCTTAATTCAAATTAATGCAAAAATAAATAAAATAATTGAGGGCCCTTCAACCAAATTTGAAATAGGTTGAATTCAGATATATGTGTACGTACTTGTGCTTTTCAAGGGCCACGAAATATCTCAAGGAGGTGAAAAACCCACTCATGTTATTATAAGAAAAAGAAATATCCACTTGCTTATGGATATTACTATTAAATGGATTAAGGTGCTTAATTTGCTTTTATTTAAATTGTGGATAATTGAGAGGAATAAGAGGAAAAGAGGATATCCTTGTCCCTAAGGAAGACAAGGGGGCATGTGGCAAGCATAGGGGGGAGATAATTCCTACTTTCTCTCTCCTAATTGAATTTTTAATAAAAATTGCATATAAGCTCATTTATCCATAGAGTAAAAAGGGAATTTCGAATTCACTTCCACCCTTTTCTTGCAAAATGACCACGGAAGCTTTGAAGGACCAGGAGGACGACCCCTAACCTGTTGGTAAGCTTCTTGACCTTCTTTCATCTCGATTTCATGGTGGAAATCATAAATCAATGCATAATTTCTTCCTTTCTTCACTCCATCTTCAACCCTAGCCAATCCTTTCACTCCAAAACTTGAGGACGAGCCTTGGGGGAGTTGCAAAAGCTTCTTCCACCATTGTTTATGTGAATCTCCAAGCTTTGAAGCTCAATTGAAGGTGGGTTATATAACTTGAACCCTTAACTATTGTTATTGAACTCAATTTCTCAATTCAATTGATTCAATTGTTTTTCTTGCAAATACCTTTGCTTAGTTGATGCAATACCATGAAGATGGTAGTAGGTTTCATCGGATTGCAGGTTGATGATGATGACATCATAACAAGCATACACCTCAATCAAGAATAGGAGCAAACGGTTTGCAAAATTGTATGAACCATTTCGGTTTCAAAACCGAATGGCCAAGTAAGTGCAAGACTGAATGGGTAATTCCATTCAAAACCGAATGGGTTAGATGCACAAAACCGAATGGGTATTTATACCCAATATTGATTGGATAAATCACTTCGATACCGAATGATTGGAATCATTTTCAAGGACAACTGAAGTGATTCATATTCAAAACTGAATGGGTGATTCAGTTTCAAAACTGAATGAGATCAAGCACCTCAAGACTGCATGGATGGTCAAAGGTGGTGGTTGAAAATCCAAGGGCCAATAATTGTTGAACTCCAACAATTCAATCGATTGAAAGTTTTAATGTAGCAAAGCATGCTCAATTGATTGATGAGTTTATTTAAAGAAGCCTTGCGGTTTTGAGACTGATTTGGCCCAAACAGTCTTGAGACCGTTTGAGTCCAAATGGTCTTGAAACTGTTTGGAGTCAAACGGTTTCAAAACCATTTGGCGTCAAACGGTTTCAAAACCGTTTGGTGATAAAACCTCAAAACCGAATAAAGGTCAATTGTGATTCAATCATTTGGAAATTGAAGGTGATGATTGTTCCAATGATCCAATGATTGATAGTGATGGTAAGCAATGAAGGTACAAAGGTTGAATCCCTAAAGTACCTAAATGATTAGTACCATTAAAGGGATAAACCCTAATTGCTTATAAGAACAATAATTTAGTACACTATGTCAATCATAGCTGTATGTACTTGATTGAAGGGTTGATATAACCTAATCAAGTTGAGAGAATGATAGAAAGGAATTCATACATGAGTATGATTCATGTGGTGATTAAGGGTATGATCCTTAGCATAGAGATCATGAAACCCTAATCATGAGAATAAACCCTAATTGATAAGGTTATTGAATCCTAACCCTAATTTAGGACAATTCTAAGTGAAACCCTAATTTAGGGTAAGGATGTAGCCCTAATCCAGGGTGATGTTATGTGTAAACCTAATTTAGGGTAATGTGATGCAAAATCCTAATTGGGATGAATAGTAAACCCTGATTATGGGTAATTGAATAGAAAACCTAATTGGGATGAATAGTAAACCCTAATTATGGGTAATGGAACATGAAACCCTAATTGGGATGAACAGTAAACCCTAATTGTGGGTTATTGAATGTAAACCCTATTATGGGGTGAAATTTATGTGAAACCCTAACTTAGGGTGATTTTATGAGAAACCCTGATGTTTGATGTGATGTGGAACTCAAATCCAGGGTGATACTATGTAATGTTTTATGAAACCCTAATCCTGGGCAATATGGTGATAAACCATAACCTTGATCTGGGTAATGGGATGAATGTTCCCAAATGACATGAAATGGGAAACCCTAACCCTAGTAAGGGAATAGTGGTGTTACCCTTGAATAGTGAATCCATATTTGTTCTGCAAGGTACTGATATGTAATTGAAGTTACTATTATCATCTACACTAACCATACATGTATTCTAAAATGGTGGTCATGGCCAAGTATGAGCTATGATGTTTAATTCACTATTGTTTATTGGGCCTTGTGTGTCATAATATACCTTGATGCCCGGTAAGAGGTAACAAGAGAGTTAATGGGCCTCAAGTACCACGAGTGATGCTTGTAATAGCAAGTATCATGTTTACCTTGGTTAGATGACCTGAAGGTGATAGTTACCTGGAAAAGTGGTAACAATGCTCAATGATGAGCTATGGGTTTGAATACCCAGAACCATATTATTGTGGTAATGAGATTATGTAGGGATGAGAATTCCCAGTATTGAAATGAGGGACTGAGTTCCCAATGTCTTTTAAAGATTGATAAGTAATTGATGAAAATAGTACATGTCTCTTTATAGCATTGTCATAATAAGTTATGTTTGAGAACATGGCTGATGCTAAAAGAATATGAAAATGTACTTAATTAATTAAGTGAAATCTGTTCATGTAGTGATCTGACCGTAGATCCATCATCGTCAGTAGTTGGTGATGGTGAAACAGGTTTTCCTATGGATTTCTTAGAATTCACATATTTTGAATATGTGGGGGTAAATGGGAAAAATTATCCTTACGTCCTGGTGAAGAGATTGATGGAAGGTAAACATTAAACCTCTCAATACTTCATGTATCAGGATGGATGTATCACAAATCTCCCGATGGTTGGGATGGATGTATCATTAATCTCCCAATGATATTTAATGTCGGGTCGATGGAGATAAACATTAAATCTCTCGATTGCCGATGAGAGTGTAGTTGACGCTGTAACTCTATAGTGAAGTTTCCAGTATACCCTGGAAAGCTATTTTGAGCAGTTGACATAGTCCTGGTTATGGTCCTGTACTGATTGGTGGCTCTTCCATTGACCTATGTATGGTACCGATTTCAATATAGCAATGGTCGGTTGGAGTATGAGCAGTATACCTCATCTCCTCAGAGCTTAAGTATGTTTGTAAAATGTAATCATTCGTGTAGCGTATTTGCATAAGACTAAAATACGAGAATCACTGGTTAATGATTATCTTGCTTAACATATCCAAGATGGATAAATGTTATACATGTCCTATAATTCTTTATTGAATGTTAGACATGCTGCTTTATCAAGTTACAACTAATAAGCTTAAGTGGGAATGTTGCTCTAATCAGCTTTAAATAAGTGAATTACCTACTGTTGATTATTATGATTCCACTACTTAGTTTATTTCTATTAAATTACAATAATAATATTTTTGGCAGAGAGATATCTCCCGCTGGGGCAATTTTTATAATTGTCTCACCCCCATAGAATCCAACATTTTTAGGTAGTCGCAGACAAAGAGGAAGAATCTCTGTAGCAGAGAAAGAGCAGTAACAACAACAACAAGGACAACAATAATATCCCAGGTGGGGATACTGGTTGTCAAGCTTTGTACATAAAGTCCTATGTGTCGTCTTTGTACTCTCAGGTCCTAGGAGTCAGTGATAGTGTTTTTATAATAGATTTGAGATTTTGGCATGAAGCCTCGAGGATTCTGTTACTTGTGCTTTTATCAAGCAAAGTGATGTATATAAATGTCTCGAGAAAGAGATGGTACATGGAATGTACAATGTGGACCGGTATGTAAATATAATACTTTGGTTCTTGTTTAAAGAGTTTTCCTGTGAATGGATCTCTGTGTAAATGGTTTTAATTTTTAGTGATTTTCAATAATCTGTTGTTAACAATCACTTCCGCATTTATCTTAATCGATGTTTGGCAACAGACGTCACACTATGGTTCTCCATGGTGGCTGTCTTGAGGAACTTCTCTTTGTAGAAGTCAAGACTATGGTTTGACCATGGTAGAACCTGACAGAGATGAAGCTCTCCCCTTTCTTCTTTCTTTTTCATCCTAGGGTTTTGACCCTCTCTCTTTTGAGCTTCCTTTGACCTTGGTGTGTACTTCTTCTCTTGAGGTGATCTTAGTTGGCTATGGAGTTGATCAAAGCTTGGTGTTTCCTTCTCTCTCTTGTATCTTGTGTCTTTTGAGTTTATCTTCACCTCAAGGGGGGTTATATACCCCTTTTCTATTGTTGTACTTTTATCTTTCTTGCATATTACTGTTCTACCTCTAAAATGTTATCTTAAGATGCTAGATGATTCTATCTTGACTTAGGGTTTAAGATTATGAAGTATTCTTGTATAGATTGCTCTTTCTCCTAAACTCTAATTCATGTACCCAAAATATAGTAGGTGATCGGGTTGATGGTACATGCACGTTGAATCCTTGTTTAATACTACTTTTATTATTTGGCTATCTTATATTATATGGAGGTCTTGGTCCTTGTTTACATGTGTTGGACGTTTGGTTTCATCTCTCTCCTAACATGATTTCTTTGCCAATTTAGGTGATGGTCATTTTTAGGGTTTTTTTGATCAACTTTTCCATGAGGTTTCTTTTTGGTGGCTCTTCAATTTCTTGGTGTTTATCACGTGTTGAACTTGTTTTGGTCACAATGATTTCTAACCTATGGTCTCTAGGTTGGTTTGGTCACTAAAAACCCTAACCCTAGTTGCTCTTGCGGTCTCTAGACCTGGTTTAGCATGTTTGGTCGCTACACCTTAACCTATGTTGCAGTCAGCATGCATAAGTGTCTATGTTCACTAGACATGGAGTTGTAGGGTCGCTATGGATAGTGTTGATATTGAGTCACAACATGTTTGGTCTGCATGTTCCATGTGTGTTGGTCTCTACCTATGACCTAACTGTTGGGATTTAGGGGAGGCAGAGAAGGCAGCAGAAACAAAAATTTTCTCCTCCCCAAACCCAGAACAAGGAAACGCGTCAATGTCTATACAATAGAAAAGGATGGTTTGTGGAATCATACCTTGTCCTGAGGCTTTCTCGGCGAAAATACCTCGCGGATTGCACGGACTACACCTCCGGTCTTGGACGGTGTCTGTACAGCTCCTAGTCACAGCGGGACTGACAACTCCTGGTCTCACCGGGACTATCGGGATTGACATCTATCCTCCGAGCGGCAGAAATCTCCCGCCTCTGAAGTAGTTCACACGGACCACCTGGAACTCCAATCTCCTTCTCCTACAAGGAATTGGAAGGATTCGTACCCTCCTGTCAGTGTACTAGTCACTGACACACTCGCATGCCACCAGTTGTTTTCTATAGTTGTCTTTCCCTTGTTGTGCCTCCCTTATTGGGTAGCACTTGCTCGGGCTCTCTCGGTTACCAAAACCAGAGAGAACGACAACTTCACAGAGCAACTGGTTGCAATGAGTTGTTCTTTGAGAAGCCCCCAATACCCCTATATATATAGGAGGGTCATGGGACAGGGTTCTCTATCCCGGGCAATGTGGGACTAAAGCAGGAGTAGAAGGGTTCGAGATTTTCCACAAAAACAACGAACTGCGCAACCTGAACCGATCATTTCATTTCTGAAATGGTAGGTTGGGGACCTGAGCTGGTCGGTTGACACCTCAACCGATCGGTTGAGACCCATGAAACGGTCGGTTCACTTCTGAACCGGTCGGTTCATGGTCCTGGTCAGTTCCTGATTGACTTTTCTTCTTTTGTTTCGAATTGGTACCAAATACCAATCCTTGTTCCAATCAAATTGGGCAAGTGAAACGAAAGGAAATTTCTCACTAATCCTACTTTCCCAACTTGCTCGGTTGCACCAGTTGAATCGATCATTTCAACACTTGAAGCAATCATTTCACCCTGTCCATGAGCTGATCGACTCACCACCTGAGTCGATCGGTTCACCAAGTTGAGCCGATCGGTTCATCACATGAGCCAATCGGTTGGGAGTGCAGATTGTGCAGAATCAGTCAATTGCAGTTTCAATGAATTTGATACTCCAATCAATGTGTCCAACACCTTGAACATTATGACATTGAGCTATCAATTAATTGAGTGTTTAATTGAACTACTAAACTCCTTTAGTAATCAATCTAAACATTATTTGTGGACAAAACTCCTCTTCCAGGTTAAATCGTATGTGTGTGACCCTATAGGTCCATTTCACATTGACAGAGAAAGTCCATAACACTTATGACTTCACAAACAAAGAGCGGTGCCTAGTCACACATCAGTTCTACCCAAGTGAAATAGAAAGTTGGAGAACAACTTTCAATCCTACAATCTGTGAATGGTGTTACAGTGAATGTATAATTCCTTTGTCACTGATATCTCAAATGAACTCGAGGCATGGAACAGTCATCCTGTCAACATTCATTCACTTTCTTGATCTCAGAGTAGATTGGAAGAGATATGTGTGACATCAATATCACATACTGATTCACACATGCGTGCACACCTTTCTCAATCCTACTCATCAAGTGGCCATGGATATCAAACTCCCTCAGGAGGGACAAATCCCATATCTATCACTCACCCTTCAAAAGCCCCATGTGTCAAAGCCACCCAATCATCACCTTTATAACAACCCATGTTTCAGGACTGCATTTTATGATGTCAAAGTGTGCCCAACGACATGTGTTCAGTGTAGTGATTTCAGGTCAAAGAATCACACTCACCACCATCACTGTCAGTACTTACTGTGACTACCATGTCATGGTTCCATGTGTCAAACTCACGGTGGGTCTGTCTGGTACACTTGTTCTCTAACAAGTACCTATGTGTTTGGTTTGATATCTCTATATCATGACTAATGAGATTCTATCATCAACCAGCACCACAATCTATTCTTGTGTGTCATTGATGTCTATTTACCTTCCATAATGACATCCGACTAGGGACATAACAAGAATGTACAAACTCTTAGCATCCGTATGATCTCATCGTTTAGGTCCTCAACCTGAAAGCATACATCATTGAGTATTGTCATTCTCTAGACATTCAATCTATTCTAATACTATCTCATATGACTGAACCAGAAAGAATTGGAAGCTTGCCTTTGATGTTTATCAAATCAATCTTAATGTATCCAACCAATCATCCCATGAATGGCTCTCAAGGCATACATACCAATAGACTCCCACTTGCACTGTGAGCCAATCACCCTTGAATCATATTCATAGTGACCTTCAAACATGTCCCACATGTTACTATGCTCTACTACAAACATAATGAGTAATGGAAACACCTTGACAAATTTAGTATAAATTGCATGTCTCTCATCTCTTCGCTGTACGTCAGACGTATGAGATGGAGTTTCCGTAATATGCGATCTAGCATTCCTTTGCTAACCTTTAGCCACATTGCATGATCAAGGATTCCATACTTTTCATCAATGAGCGGAATATCTATAAGTTCATCTCATGAACTTCCAGATCCATATAGTATCCACTGTTATTCTCTAACATATAGATACTCAGAATTTCCTTTTAAATGGTTTTATTAGAACACTTCCAATTATCAACAAACTTTCACTTTTATATATCCTATATATATTTTGCGATTAATTTTCTGTCCTTTCGGAAGTTCGCATCATTGTAACTCTTCACATTGAACTCTTCCTTATCTCCATAGAACTAGTACTTCTCAAGTACTTATCAAGTTCTCATGGTATTCCAGTAACCCTTACTGGAAGTAGACAGACATCCACTCGTCATGTCTCACATACGAGTTATGAGGATGAGCACATCATATTGCCATGTCCTACATACAAGATGATGAATGCATTTTGTTCTTGCCATGTCGATATATGCAAGATAATGGGATGATTACATACATGATAGATCCATATCTATTCTTAGTGTTCCCATTCTTCATAAGAATTGGACACTTGGCCTTGGGATACTAACAAATTTTCTCCCACTGAATCTGTGCATACTGAACTCTTCAGTACATATTGCCAATGTATGCTTTCTCTTTTTAGGTCAAGAGGTTTTCAAGAACTATCTCTATAGATCTCTATTCCTATCACATAGGAAACATCTCTATCTTCCTTTAAGATAATTTCCACTTTTGGATTTCCATTCTAGAACATTTCCATTTCACATCAACATGTGGAATGTGAACACGCTCCCACTAAATCACAAATCCCTTCTTTATCTTTGACATATCAGTCAAACCCTTTGACTATATCATCAAAGTAAAGATCCAATTCTGAGTTTCTTGTACTCAATAAATCACATTGATTAGTCCATTGTAACTTATAGACTTCATTTGCATTAGTGGATTCATAAACCTTATAGGTTGTGTCACGTACACATTCTTGTTTTATTCCTCATAGGAATGCGGTCTAAGTATCCATATGCCAAATGTCTTAGTCATTAAGTTGCAATCAACCCACATCATCCTTCTCAAAATGTTATCCATGTGTCTTAACACTTAAGATTCATTTGCACTTATGGATTTCATCCAATGGGTGCTACCATCAAGGTCATACCTTATGGTTCATATGGATGTCATTTAGGATGTAATGGTCATAAACCATAACTCAAAATTTGGTTCCTCATATTCATCTAGATTGTTGATTCATCACATGAACAACTCATCATATAGACAAACGAGGTGTATCCATCAAGGATATAAGAACTCACAACTCCTTGTGATTCTCAATGCCCTTTATTAGTGTGGGGTATTCTTTTATTAAGAAGAATTCAGTTATTTGACAATCATTCTCTAACTCCTTAGAGTATTATTCCTTCTTGATTTAGACATCACCATGCCTTAATCATGAGTTCACTATGATATACTATCATAATCACTCATAAGGATCTCAAACATTTGGTCCAAGTATTTCATTCGTTGATCTCATCAAGAATGAACACTTTACCAAATTCATACTTCATCTATGATATTGTTGAACCCTTCAAGATATTCATATTGGTATTTCTCTAAACACCATTTGAAGTATTAGCATTTTCTCCAATAGGTATGTAAATACAACACATGTATCATACCTAATAGGAAATCATTCTTCCACTACCTTTAGTGAAGATTGATGTCCAAGATATTCATGTCTCTTACTAGTTTTCTAACCAAAAGAGTCTAGATTAATCCATCACATGGAAACTAGAAATGAATTTCTCAATATTGATGCTAATTTGATTGTTTGAGTTATCTATAACTTTTAGGTATCATTTTATCTTATGCATATCAAATACCACAAGATAAACAAGGCATTGCCACAAAGATCATATATTTAGAAATTGAAACATCTCTTTATTGATTGCCATCATTTTCATACAATATGCAAAAATAAAGTGTTTCTATCTATTGGCAAATATGAAATAGCAGTTCATAACTGTATTACATGCCTTTTAGGCTGAAAATAAACTAAAGTACTCCTATCTATGGCGGCAACACTTGCCCCATTTATTGAGTTCTTTACACTTTACATCTTGGTATCATATACCTCAAAAGTGTTACACGTTTACTTTCATGACACCTTTATGTAGAGACGTTTGTCGCCTCCTTCTTCTTTTGTTCTTCCAGATAGAGAGGAAAATTCCTTTTCTAATGTCCTGGTTTATGAAAATGGTGGAAATTACCTTTCTTGGTCACGCCTCCCTTGGCCTTGAGAGCTGAAGACGACTTGGGCTCCTGGCTAGCATCAGAACCTTTCTTAGCTATGCCCTTACTCTTGTGTTTGGACTTGCCTTTCCTACTCCTAATCACCATCACAGACTTAGGCTTGTCTTTCTTAATCTGTGTCTCGGCTGTCCTCAACATGCCCAAAAACTCTGACAGTGCCCTATCAAAGTTGTTCATGTTGTAGTTCATCAAAAACTGGCTGTAGGATTCGGGAAACGATTGCAGTATCTCGTCAGTAGCCAACTCTTGGCTCAGTGGAAATCCTAGTCTTTGTAGGTTCTCCACATACCCAATCATCTTGAGTGTGTGAGGACCAACTGGATCTCCTTCTGTCATGACGCACTTGAACAATGCCCTTGAGACATCGTATCTCTCTTGTTGTGCTTGATCTTCATACATGTTCCTGAGATGCTGAATCATCTCAATGACACCCATGTTCTCATGTTGTCTCTGCAACTCGTGGTTCATAGAGCACAACATCAAGCACTTTGCATCAATGGCATCATCAGAATGCTTCTTGTAAGCGTCCCTTTCTGCCTTTGGTGCATTAGGAGCAGGTTCCTCTGGAGTTGGAGTATCCAGGACATAGAGCTTTCGCTCTTCAGTGAGAACAATGCTCAATGTCCTATACCAGTCGTGGAAGTTTGTCCCATTTAGCTTGTCCTTTTCAAGGACCGATTGCAAAGAAAAGTGATTGTTGTTTGTTTTCATTTGTACTATAAAAGGAAATATGCAATTTTAGTCCAAAAACTCATTTTTGACTTATTTGATTGATTTGAAAAGTTGACGATATAATTAGGCCTTTAATTAATTATCGCTCCCACTATTTTGCTTCAAATTGATAGCCCTCACCATCAATTCAGATGATTGTAGCGTACAACCTTCTAGTGGGCAAGATCCTGAAATCCTCTAAGTCATGGACCAACTTGGGCTGTCACCCACAACTTAGATCTCTCAGGTAGGCAACTCTTGCCAATTGCATCATATGCAACTCTTGATAAGATGTCATATGCAACTCCTTGCCATGATCGTCTCCATGCCTCAAGGTGCTAGATCCTATCTAGGTCACCTTGTTAAGTCCGACCCAAAGCCAACACGATGAATATTCACCCTGCTTGGGCAGACCCACATATCCATCCTTCACACTTCTACGAGATAGACAGTGCATCACACTTGGGCGTGCCCACACTTGGTCGATCAAGATTTTCATGTGTGTCACATTTGGAAGGCATCTAAAACTTAATATTTAATGAGGGATTTGGTTTTTATATACATATACATATCCAATCACCACAATATATAGTATATATCATATACATGATATATCCCACATAAAAACATGCAAAATGATAAAAGCGATGATTATGGCCATCCTAATGTGATTCCTCGAGCCAAGAGGAATCACATTCATCTAGGTCTACATCACATGCAACCTGTACAAGATGAACTCTATGCTTTGCCTTTCTGGGTTTGATCAACTCATCACATGACTGATCGGCTTGCCATCAGGCCGGTCGGCAGGGTGCCACCAGCCGATCGGTTGGCTCCTCCAACCGATCGGTTTGCCTGGTCATCGTGCATCTCATTATGGCTTCCAACCGCTCGTCTCACTCCTCGAACTGGTCATCAACCGATCGGATCACTCCTTGAACCGATTGTCTGGAACGTCAACTTATCGGTTCACACCTTGAACCGATCGTCTCAGCTATCGTCAGGATATCCTCCATTCTTTGACATAACAGGGAATAAAATTCTATCCTATTTTACATTGTAAAAAGAGAAACCTCGAGTTACATTCGAGGGGAGCAAAGGTAGGAGAGAAATTTCGAATTATTTCGAGTTAATTCAAGAATAGGAGAAAGGGAATCAGTGCGCAGATCGAGATGCAAGCAACCACATACAACCATACACATATAGGGTTTATTGGCCATAACCACACTATACATTCACCACAAAACTCATTTAAGGGTGACGCGTATTGAGTGAATTAATATTATATATCATATATGTATATTGGGAATTGTGGATTTAGGATTGGACATGCATAAAGCCAATATTATTCACATCGTATGCAATAAATAAAGGCGACAAACCAAAATTGATCACATTGATAATCCTAAAGTATAGAGCAGTTGACGTGGCTCTGATACCACTGTTTGGATTTAGGGGAGGCAGAGAAGGAAGTGGAAAAAAAATTTCTCCTCCCCAAACCCAGAACAAGGAAACGCGTCAACGTCTATACAATAGAAAAGGATGGTTTGTGGAATCATACCTTGTCCCGAGGCTTTCTCGGCGACAATACCTTGCGGCTTGCGCAGTCTTCACCTCCGGTCTTGGACAGTGTCTGTGCAGCTCCTGGTCACACCGGGACTGACAATTCCTAGTCTCACCGGGACTGTCGGGATTGACAGCTATCCTCCGAGCGGAAGAAATCTCCCGCCTCTGAAGTAGTCCACACGGACCACCTGGAACTCCAATCTCCTTGTCTCACAAGGAATTGGAAGGAGTCACACCCTCCTTTCAGCGTACTAGTTACTGACACACTCTCCTGCCACCAGTCGCTTTCTGTAGTTGTCTTTCCCTTGATGTGCCTCCCTTATCGGGTAGCACTTGCTCGGGCTCTCTCGGTTACCAAAACTAGAGAGAACGACAACTTCACAGAGCAACTGGTTACACTGAGTTGTTCTTTGAGAAGCCCCCAATACCCCTATATATAGGAGGGTCATGGGACAGGGTTCTCTATCCCGGGCAATGTGGGACTAAAGCACGAGTAGAAGGGTTTGAGATTTTCTACAAAAACAACCAACTGCGCAACCTGAACCGATCGTTCCATTTTTGAAACAGTCGGTTGGGGACCTGAGCTGGTCGGTTGACACCTCAATCGATCAGTTGGGACCCATGAAATGGTCGGTTCACTTCTGAACTGGTCAGTTCATGGTCCTAGTCAGTTCCCGATTGACTTTTCTTCTTTTGTTTCGAATTGGTACCAAATACCGATCCTTGTTCTAATTAAATTGGGCAAGTGAAATGAAAGGAAATTTATCACCAATCCTACTTTCCCAACTTGCTCGGTTGCACCATTTGAATCGATCGTTTCAACACTTGAAGCAATCATTTCACCCTATCCATGAGCCGATTGACTCACCACCTGATCCGATCAGTTCACCAAGCTAAGCCGATCGGTTCATCACATGAGCCGATCGTTTGGGAGTGCAGATTGTGCAGAATCAGTCAATTGCAGTTTCAATCAATCCGATACTCCAATCAATGTGTCCAACACCTTGAACATTATGACATTGAGCTATCAATTAATTGAGTGTTTAATTGAACTACTAAACTCCTTTAGTAATCAATCTAAACATTGTTTGTGCACAAAACTCCTCTTCCAGGTTAAATCCTATGTGTGTGACCCTGCAGGTCCATTTCACGTTGGCAGTGAAAGTCCATAACACTTATGACTTCACAAGCAAAGAGCGGTGCCTAGTCACACATCAGTGTTATAGTGAATGTATAATTCCTTTGTCACTGATATCCTGAATGAACTCGAGGCATGGAATAGTCATCCTGTCAACGTTCATTTTCTTTCTTGATCTAAGAGTAGATTGGAAGAGATATTGATGCGATGATTTTGAGTCACATTTATAGACTTGTTTTACTTGTGTTTTATGCGTTTATTGGTCATTTTGGTGGTTAATATTGCATAATTCATTTACTTTGGTCTGTGAGCCTTATCAACATCAATTCTCCCTTATTTTAGTGTTTTGAGCATAAATGATTACGATAATATGTTTTATTTCGGCTTATGTGGTTTTGTGTTGCAATTTTAGGAAAAACGAATATCTGCAGGTGTCGATACTATCGACAGCTGTCGATACCATCAACACGACCACAGGTTGTCAGCCACAAGGAGCCGCACAGAGTCGATACCATCGACACGGAAGTCGATGGTAGTGACTTACCATCAGGTTGCTAGCGAGAAGAGAGTCGATACTATCGACTCCAAAGTCGATACTATCGACCTTAGAAGATTCAGTGATGGAAAAGGACAAAAAGCGATGCCTAAGAAAGTCGATACCATCGAACCGCGTCAATGGTATCGAGTCAACATCAGGCACAATGAAGAAAAGGAAAGAAGATTTGTCGATATCGCGCAGAGTCGATACCATCGACTCGCGTCAATGCTATCGACACCGTCAGATACAAGTTTGTTTCAGATCGATCTAAATCCAACAGTTGTGATATTTTTGCAACCTAAGTCGGTGATTATACCTAATGACGACAGCCAAGAGCAAATGATCACGTCATTAGCCGCTAAACATGTCCCGAGAAGGTGTGGAGAGAAGAACGGAGCCCAGAAGCATGCCCCAACCATTTTGGAAGCCGAAGAAGACATTTTCCACCGCCGACAGGATGTAGATCGCGTATTCCACGCCAAGGAATGCTTGGATCTTCTCCATTCAAGGGTTTCATGTCTTATTCACATTTTTCTCCATGTTTCCCCTTTTCTCTACCATGTTTTGCTTTGAGATGAACATGTGGGGCTAATCCCCTTGTCTTTAGGACCGGGAGTAGCTCGCGGTAGCATTGTATGACATTTTTATCACAGTAATTCATCATTTATCTCTTAAATCCGTGGTATGATTTCATTTTCTCAATTATATTGTTATGCTTGATCACCATAATAATAATCTAATGCCTTTAATTACTTTGAAAGAAAAATTAACTGTTGAAAAGAGACGAAATTCACATTAATTAACAAATCCCTTGAACAAGGTGATGTAAGGTTAATGGTGGAAACCCAGAGGTCAATTTTAATGCACCTAATTTAGGGTATAGGTTACTACAACGATAGAACCAACCTAGATATAGGTAGTGAATTGTACCACGACAGTGGGCAATTCTGACTACACGCCACTACCCGGATTGAGAGATGAACCTAAATTATTATATGGAAATTCATACAATGAAAACCCACGGTGAAACCGCAATCCTAAAGATCTTCACCTGAATTGATTAAATTAAACCTTTAATCGATTTCTTTGTTTTATTTTATTTTCTTTTTCATTTTACAACAACTCTCAAACTCTTTTAATAGGTTTAGCTGATCGCGAACAGTTAGTAGTAGTCTACCGATAGTTCAGTGTCCCGGAGTTCGGCTTGGGCCTCACAAGGGCCTATACTACATTGACGTGTACACTTGCATTCTACGCACGGAAAAAGTGTGTCAAGTTTTTGGCGCCATTGTCGGGGACATAGAAATTGTCGGCACTATGAGTGCTGCAAGAGGCCATTCTAGGCCACCTTTTATTTTTATTATTTTGAAATTATTTCAAAAAATTCATAGTCCATCTTTCAAATTGTGTAATTGTCTAGCACAGTACTGAACTAAAATTATCATTTTGCAGGTACTGTGCATGGTTTAGACGCGTAGCACCGACTACACACAACAGGCACCAGAGGTTCCACTGTTAGGACCTGACGACGAGGAGGACTGCAATCAAGACCACTTGGAAGAAATAGATTCCAAATCCGAACAAGAAGAAATGGCAGAGGAACAGACGATATGGGAGAAGATAAAAGCTTCTTCTTCATCTGCTTCAAAGGGGCCAATCAAGAAGCAGGCGATCAACATTCCGACCTATAAGATTGATCATGCATTAATCAACTTGGTCAAGTCAAATACATTCCATGGGATAAAGAACAAAGATCCGGTGACTCATATAAACCAATTCGTGGAGAATTGTGACATGATTTAAATTGACAGATTTCCACAAGAGACACTCTACCTGAAGTTGTTCCCGAGCTCTCTGGCGGGAAATGCACGAGAATGGCTGCACAATCTTGACGATGAATATGTGGAATCATGGAACCACATGGTTGAAGTGTTCTTTGAAAGATTCTTCCCGCCCGAGAAGACAAATGATCTGATTAGAAAAATTCATAATTTCAGTCAGAAAGCGGGAGAAACATATTGTGAAACCTGGGAGTGATTTTAGATAATGCTGAGGAGGTGCCCACACCATGGTTTGGATAAGGAAAAACAAGTGAAGATTTTCTATTTTGCTCTTTCTGAGCATGATAGAAGCAATTTAGACTCCGTAGGTTTAGAATTTTTCTTGAACAACACTGGCACAAGGTGTTGGGAGATCTTAAAAAATATGGCAAAGAAGCAATCTTGGGGCGATAGGGATGCACCAGAACAAGTCAAGGTTGCAGGTGAGTCCAGGACCATCAAGGATCTGATTGATAAATTATATCTTCTAGCCAAGAAATTTCTTGCCAAAGAGGATGTAGGATCCAATGAGGAAGCCCAGGTCAAATTTATGCAACAACAAGGCTATAGAAACAATGATTATACTTGGAGGAAGGATAGAAAATTCTCATGGAAAGATCCAAACAACTTCTTACAAGATCCAGATGCAAAGTCATAGTCAACGATAGAAGATAAAAGCACTGCATTACTTAGTCAAGTGGTGCAACAAAATTAGGAGATGATGAGCATGTTTAGTAAGCAGCTGCAGTCTCAGGGTGAGATTTTGACTAAATTTGGGCAAATATTGCAAAGACATGGAGCACAGATGAGGGCACTAGAGATGACTGTGACCCAAATTTCCAATGAAGTGGTGGCATTAAAGCTTACAAATCAGCAAAGACAGACTGGGAATGCAGATGTTGTTCAAGCACATCATCAAGTAAAGTACATAGCTGTGATTACTGAGGCAGAGCCCCCGGAGATGGAAGTCCAGGACAAAAGCAAGATGATTTTTGATACAGAGGCTACACCAAAAATACCGTATCCTCGCAGTCATTATGGACTACCAGGCAGATATTGTCCATTCAGAAAAACTCGCCAAGAGCCCATCTCAGTCGCGCCCACACTTAAGCACGAGGAGCGGGTGAATACTATATGTCTTGTTGAAGCTGCAACCAATGATAAAGATAAGAAGCCACAAGTTACATTAGTTGAAAATAATGTGCCAAGGCCTACGCTGGAGGGTGACATTGAAGGAATCTTAGGGGAGGAGACCCCAAAAAGCCAGTATGTGCCACCACATAATCGTCTAAATGAGGCAATTGTGTCTTTTCTGGATAGTCTGACACCGAAGAAAGTACATAGACATTACAGGAAGTTCTTGGAGCTGTTCAGGAAACTCCATATCAATATCCTGTTAGTGGAAATGATAGAGCAGATTCCAGCATACGGGAGGTTTATCAAGGAAATCATCACCAAGAAGAGGTGGATCAAAAACACAGATATTTGTAAGGGGAATGAGATGGTGAGCTCAATTATCCATGGGAGTTTACTACAGAAAATAAAAGACCCAGGAGGCTTCTACATTCCATGTTCTATAGGCGGTCAGCATTTTCCACAAGCACAATGTGATTCAAGGGCCAGCGTTAATCTTATGCCACTATCCACATTTCAACAACTTGGGTTGAAGAAAATTAAGAAATCAGCGACAACTATTGTAACATACTGAAATCTCCTTTGTACCTCTTTTTACTCTTTTCTATAAGCTTTGACCTTCATTTTCGTTCCTTTTGTCCTTGGTTTTGATTTAAAAGAAATTAAGATGGTTATTGGATAAATGTTTCCCATATAATCTTATTTCAAGGTTGCATGCACAAATGCCTTAGTTAGAATTAGGTAATGGGTTTAAAATGCAAATTCACATTAAGTAATAAAAAGAGTAAAATAATTCGTCCTAGAATCTTCTAGTGTTTCCTAGAATATAAGAAATAAGAAGAAAATCCGAATTTTATAAAAGAAAGAAGATTAATATAATAAGTAAAGGAAATATGAGAATTTATGAGTAAAGGAGATAATTACAAAGATTTTTGCAACAAATATGATAATCTGAAACCATCATGATAATTTGATAGTTTAATTCATTTCCTTGAGCAAAGAGTAACTTAAGGGTCAAGTATTATTTAAAATGGATATATTAATAACATTATCGGTAGAATATAGGAAATATGCCAATAAAAAGAAATAAAATACTTAATGTTCTCAAATCAGTAAAATTACTTCAAATTCGTATTCTAAACATAAAAATAAGCCTCTGTGCAAATTTGCAACTAATCTGGATAATAAAAGAATAATAAGAAAAATAGGAGAGAGAAAGTGTGTAGAATGTTCTAATTAATTTAATAAATATAAATATAATTTTAACTTGGGAAGATAATTGCAAAATCGTGTTCCAACCCATTAAGGAGACTTATGGGTGAAGTTACATTAATTTTAGATAATGTTATCACTTCTTTTGAGTGAGAAAAGAGAAAATGACATATTAATTATTTCACCTAAAAAAACTTTCTCAAAATGAAAAACTAACTCCATAATCGGATTCTACGCGTCGAAATAAGTCAGAATATAAATTTTCATAATTTTTGGGCAACGTTTGAGCCTCCAAAAGAAGAAAGAGAAAAACATTTAAAATCTAATAGTTTTAATCGACTTTTGCTCAGGGATATTTCCCTGATCTAACGCGAGATCGGACGGTCCAGGTTCATTAGTGGACCCGTGTCCGCCGATCCAACGGCGCACGGTCATCTTCTACCTTGAGTTGGATTAGGCAACAGATTTGATTTTTCGTTTTCTTAAAATTGCAATATCTTGAGATCTACTCGATGATTTTTCTCGAATTTTGTTGCATTGGATTCCTTGCGAGATTTCACACAGGATTATCCCAAACATTTCGAGCTTTGACGTGTATTTGGGAAACGCCCAAAGTAGCCGCCTGCCACTTTCCTTTGCTCCTACCCACATCCTAGTCTAGGGTTCCTTGCCTATAAATAACTCCACCCTCGCAACCGCAATCACCTTAGCAACTTGTTCGTACCTCCAATTTGGGTTTTCGTGGACGTTTGGACCCCTAGCTAGCCACCGACAATGCCTGGCTTGCGGCGCCTTTTCTTCTCTGGTTGCTGCGTCTCTGTTCAATCAAGAGGTACCTTCAACTTCGACTTCCCTTCCCCTTTCTTTCGAGTATCTAAGCGCTTGATTTCGTTGAGAATCGCGATTTTGCCCATTTGAGCCGAGAAACCTGCTCTCTGCTCGTGTCGCGCGGGCTAGGGGAGGAAGACGATCCTTGTTTTACCTTTCTGCCCCTAGTTGCTTGCCTTACTGGCTTTTTGCACGAGGGGTGTTCTCGCCCTTTTCCTTCTTTTCGGCTTTGACCGCTTGAACCGGTCGCTTGCCTCCTGCGACCGCCCCGAGATGCAGTGCACCGCTCCTGATCACTCTCGAACGCTACCGACCGACTCCCGACCGATCGCGTTGAGCATGGTTGCCTACGTGGCACATGCTGATTGGTCAAAATAAAATAATTTTTATAATTTATTCCGTTGATCAAAAATAATAAATAAATAGTGTTTTGAAATCAGGAAAACGAGACCTATTTAATAAAAATGTTTTTGAGATCTGGTTTTGAGTTTTTTGAAAAGGTGTTTTTAAAATCGATTTAATTAACTTGAAAATCCCTAAAAATTAACCCTAAAAATCTATATTTCCAAAATATGCAATATTATATGTTATTTTGATCAGGAAAACCTAACTAAGAAGATTATGAGGTTTTTGAAGTTTGAATCGAGAGTTTGTACAAAAAGTTAGTAAATTAGGGTTTTCAATCTTTTAAATGAATGCATGTAAATCCAATATATGAATATAATGATGTATTAGGAAGTTTGGGTTTATAGCTCGTGTGAAGAGTTGAAAAAGGGAAACTTAGGACACCTGTGGCCAAGGTATGTGTTTAGTATAAGTTTTGTTGTGCATCTACCTATCAGTTGGGAAATCTTTAGTCCAATACCTAAATTTCTTCTATGAGGTTTAACTTGATCTAAACCTTTGGATTTTCTTGAAACCTAAATGCCTTATTTGCCTCAAAAATCAGATATAGAATTCTCTTATTTGGGTATTCATACCCCACTGCCATGATGTATATTCTTTTGCTTAAATCTTGCCATAAATCTTTTGTTAGCATGAAATTAAATGTTCTATTTAAATTTTAAGTAGTGGTACTTATGTACAACCACCCATAGAGGGCATGTATAAAATCGCCCTAGGGGAATGTTTATTATTCTACCCATTAAAAATTGTAGGTGATTTGGAAATGTTTATAATTCTTCCCTCACCTAAGGTTAGAGGTCCGGTAGGTGCCTCAACCCTACTTAGTTAGATAGACATATTAAATTACATGCTAAAACCTTTAATTATTTTGTTAATGGCAAGTTCTCTTATAAAACCTCATACTCTTTGATATCTTCTTACACCAAATATCTAGCCTAAATTTACTTGTTACAACTTTCTTTTCCTTTGATAGATTGTTAGTGTAACACATACTTTTCCTTGTTTTCCCTCTTGCTGGGTGCCTTCCCAACCACCCAGGTGTTGGAGTTGTGCAAGGTGAAGGAAGGGCTTTAAGAAAGAATCCTTTGTTGTGATCGTTAGCTTGAAGAAGGATGGCTAGGTTGCTATAGCTAGATCCTCTATTCTATCTTATCTTTTCTTTTAGAAAGCAATGATGTAATCAACTATAAAGCCATTAGAAGGCTTGTTATTTCTTTCTTTCCGCTGCTATTGACATTTTATTATGTATCTGGAATCATTCTTATTTATTTGGAATATTATGCAATCATCCTCAAAGTCTAAAATTTTGTTAAAAATTGTGGATGTTTGTATTTCCTTTAAATTTTAGTAAGGAGGTGATCTCACCTCTTTACAACATGGTATCAGAGCCTTTCGGCGACTATTAGGGCATGAAGTTGAGGCAAGGGTGTCTAGAAAGGATCAGGGCATGGGGGCTGGCAAGATTTTCCTCTGACCCACTAGCTTGGCATACGGGGACTCCCGTGCCCATATGATCCGGCCTGGACTGCGCCGATACGAACTGCCCGAAATAGTATGCTTTTAGACAATAGCATTCTAGTTATCCTTTTCTCATCTCTATTTCTTTTCCCTCTCATCTATGATTCTTTACTCCTGAAAATTTAATAAGTTAACCCTAATTTCAGGAGAGGTGACCTGTTTGACAACACCAACCAGGAGTCCAACACCGACAACCCCGACACTCCTGCGACTCCTCCTATTAACCAATCAACCTCCGGTGTTCCTACTTTCACACCCGAGCAAGAGCTGGCGATGCTGCGACAACTGTTGTCCTCCACCATGATGGGACAACTCAACACCATAGCTGCTGTTGCCTCCAAGCCAAGGGAGTTCACCCTCACTGACTTCATCAAGATGCAGCCACCCTACTTCAAGGGTGAGAGTGAGCCTAACATGGTGGACAAAGTTGATGACTGGGTGTTGGCCCTGGATCGGACCTTCGAGGGTATGGCTTGCCCTCCTCACCAGAAGGTTCGGTTTGCGACATACGTGCTGGATGGACCGGCGCGTGTCTGGTGGAATGGAGTTGCCCGTACTCGAGACACCTCCTCCATGGAGTGGACTCAGTTCCTGAAGCTGTTCTGTTCTGTGAGGAATCCAAGGTTAGTCTGTTTCATCCTGATGAAGGAAGAGTGTGCGTCAAGGGCAAGAAGCGAGGAGAGTGACAGTTCGTCATCTCTGCCATCAAAGCTGAAAAGCTTGTCTCACAAGGGTGTAGAGCCTTCCTAGCCTCCATTGTTCTCGATGCTACACCTCCTGCCCTAGATCATGTTGATGTGGTGAAGGACTTCCCAGATGTCTTTCCTGAGGAGTTACCCGGGTTGCCACCAAATCGCGAGGTGGAATTCTCCATCGAGCTCATACCTGGAACTTCACCGATTTCGAAGCCACCTTACCGCTTGGCTCCTGCTGAGCTAGCGGAGTTGAAGAAGCAGCTTGAAGAGCTTCTTGACATGGGTTTCATTCGCCCCAATGTTTCCCCTTGGGGAGCCCCTGTCTTGTTCGTGAAGAAGAAAGATGGATCCTTGCGGGTGTGTATGGATTACCGCATGCTCAACCAGGTGACAGTGAAGAATCGTTATCCGTTGCCGCGCATCGACGACCTATTCGATCAGCTGAAGTCAGCCACCGTGTTCTCCAAGATGGATCTGCGAAGTGGCTACTACCAGATGCGTGTGAAGGATGATGATGTTCCGAAGACAGCGTTCAGAACTCGCTATGGGCATTATGAATTTATGGTCATGCCTTTTGGTTTGACAAATGCCCCTGCTGCGTTTATGGACCTGATGAACCGAGTATTCCACCCATACCTCGATAAGTTTGTAGTGGTGTTTATTGATGATGTTTTGGTTTATTCCGAGACATTGGAACAACATCGCGAGCACTTGCGGATTGTACTCAACACATTGCGAGAAAATCAATTATATGCAAAATTCTCAAAATGTGAGTTCTGGATAAAGGAAGTGATGTTTCTTGGTCACGTGATTTCTGCCGGCCATATAGCTGTTGATCCTGCGAAGGTAGAAGCTGTGACAAAGTGGAATGCTCCGAGAAACCCGTCTGAAATCCGTAGTTTCCTTGGTCTAGCTGGTTACTATCAAAAGTTTATCAAAGGGTTTTCTGAGTTGGCTTTACCTTTGACCAAGCTGACATGGAAGGAAGTCAAGTTCTCATGGACCCCTGAATGTGAGGACAGTTTTCAGAAGTTGAAGATGAGTCTGACTTCTGCTCCAGTGCTTGCTTTGCCTGTTGAGGGTATACCTTATGTCATCTACACCGATGCATCTCGACAAGGCTTAGGGTGTGTTCTGATGCAAGATGGAAAGGTGATTGCCTATGCTTCTCGACAGTTGAAACCTAATGAAGCTAATTGGCCTACGCATGATTTAGAGCTGGCTGCCATAGTTCATGCTTTGAAGATCTGGCGACACTACCTCTATGGAGAAAAGTCTGAAGTCTTTTCCGATCACAAGAGTTTGAGATATCTGTTGACTCAGAAGGATCTGAACTTGTGACAGCGTAGGTGGATGGAATATCTTACAGATTACAATTTCACCATCACCTATCATCCTGGTAAAGCAAATGTCGTAGCTGATGCTTTAAGTCGCAAGAAGGATGCTGTTTGTGCTGCTCTAAGATGTTCTGTGTGGGAAAACCTTGAACTTGTGGCCAGTTGGAGACCTCAGCTTGTCAATTCAGAGGAAGAAGATAAGTTGTGTGTTCATATGGCCAGATTGACCGTTACACCAACCTGGATCTCTGAAGTTGTGTCTGCACAGTTGGAGAGTTCCGAGCTTGAAGAGTTGAAAGCTTTAGCTGAGAAACCGCAATCTGACTTCTCTATCGGAGTGGATGGTGCTATCCGCTTCAAACAAAGGTTGTGGATACCTGATGTTGGTGATCTGAGACAGAAGGTTCTGAGTGAAGCTCATGGTTCCAAGTACACTATTCACCCTGGCACAACAAAGATGTACAAGGACTTACAGCGAAGTTTCTGGTGGAAGAACATGAAGAATGATATAGCTCTGTTTGTGGCAAAGTGCTTGACATGTCAGCAAGTCAAGATTGAACATCACCGACCTGGTGGTCTTCTTCATCCTCTTGAGATTCCAGAATGGAAGTGGGAGAAGATCACAATGGACTTTGTTACTGGATTCCCAAAGTCCAAGAGGGGTTATGATGTTGTCTGGGTGGTGATTGATCGGCTTACAAAATCTGCTCATTTCTTGCCTTTCAAAACCACATATAAAGTTGCTGAGATGGCTCAGTTGTATGTGGAGTGGATAGTTCGTCTGCATGGTGTCCCTGCTGTGATAGTTTCTGATCGAGACCCGAAATTCACTTCTCGTTTATGGGGTCAGATTCAGGAAGAGATGGGTACTGATCTGCGTTTCAGCACTGCTTACCATCCGCAAACTGATGGTCAGTCTGAGAGGACAGTTCAGATTCTGGAGGACTTGCTTCATGCTTGTGTGATGGATTGGGGTGGTGCCTGGGATCGGTATCTACCATTAGCAGAGTTTGCTTACAACAATAGCTACCAAGCCAGTATTGGTATGCCACCTTTTGAAGCTCTCTATGGTAGACCTTGTCGTTCACCTTTGCACTGGGATGATGTTGGTGAATGTTCCCTAGTGAAGGCTGATGACATGCAGATGATGCTTGAGAAGATACAGTTGATTAAGAAACGGATGAAAGCTACTCAAGACAGACAGAAGATGTATGCTGATAAGAAGAGGTCTGATGTAAGCTTCTTAGGGGTGACTATGCTTTTCTAAAGATCAAGCCTATAC
Source organism: Alisma plantago-aquatica (assembly GCA_963693085.1). Lineage (NCBI taxonomy): Eukaryota > Viridiplantae > Streptophyta > Magnoliopsida > Alismatales > Alismataceae > Alisma > Alisma plantago-aquatica. The sequence continues at coordinate 1,214,234,061 of OY856409.1, forward strand.
GTTCTATTGCAAGATCTAAAGTAAAAGGCAAGTTGAGTCCTCGCTATGTTGGACCATTTGAGATCTTAGATAAAGTGGGGGATTGTGCATATCGTCTAGCTTTGCCTCCTGCTTATGACAAGATTCACAATGTGTTCCATGTTTCTGTGTTGAGGAAGTACGTTAAGGATCTGTCTCATGTGCTCACCTTTGAACCTGTGGAGATTAATGAGAATCTAACTTATGAAGAACTACCTGTGAAGATCCTTGACTCCCGAGTAAAGCAGCTGAAGAATAAGGAGATAGAGTTAGTGAAGGTTTTATGGAGATATCATGGTTTAGAAGAAACCACTTGGGAGTTGAGAGATGAGATGTTGCGTACTCACCCTTCCCTCTTTGTATGAGATTTCGGGGACGAAATCCTTTTTAAGGGGTGGAGTGCTGTAACATACTGAAATCTCCTTTGTACCTCTTTGTACTCTTTTCTATAAGCTTTGACCTTCATTTTCGTTCATTTTGTCCTTGGTTTTGATTTAAAAGAAATTAAGATGGTTATTGGATAAATGTTTCCCATATAATCTTATTTCAAGGTTGCATGCACAAATGCCTTAGTTAGAATTAGGTAATGGGTTTAAAATGCAAATTCACATTAAGTAATAAAAAGAGTAAAATAATTCATCCTAGAATCTTCTAGTGTTTCCTAGAATATAAGAAATAAGAAGAAAATCCGAATTTTATAAAAGAAAGAAGATAAATATAATAAGTAAAGGAAATATGAGAATTTATGAGTAAAGGAGATAATTACAAAGATTTTTGCAACAAATATGATAATCTGAAACCATCATGATAATTTGATAGTTTAATTCGTTTCCTTGAGCAAAGAGTAACTTAAGGGTCAAGTATTATTTAAAATGAAAATATTAATAACATTATCGGTAGAATATAGGAAATATGCCAATAAAAAGAAATAAAATACTTAATGTTCTCAAATCAGTAAAATTACTTCAAATTCGTATTCTAAACATAGAAATAAGCCTCTGTGCAAATTTGCAACTAATCTGGATAATAAAAGAATAATAAGAAAAATAGGAGAGAGAAAGTGTGTAGAATGTTCTAATTAATTTAATAAATATAAAGATAATTTCAACTTGGGAAGATAATTGCAAAATCGTGTTCCAACCCATTAAGGAGACTTATGGGTGAAGTTACATTAATTTTAGATAATGTTATCACTTCTTTTGAGTGAGGAAAGAGAAAATGACATATTAATTATTTCACCTATCAAACTTTCTCAAAATGAAAAACTAACTCCATAATCGGATTCTACACGTTGAAATAAGTCAGAATATAAATTTTCATAATTTTTGGGCAACGTTTGAGCCTCCAAAAGAAGAAAGAGAAAAACATTTAAAATCTAATAGTTTTAATCGACTTTTGCTTAGGGATATTTCCCTGATCTAACGCGAGATCGGACGGTCCAGGTTCATTAGTGGACCCGTGTCCACCGATCCAACGGCGCACGATCATCTTCTACCTTGAGTCGGATTAGGCAACAGATTCGATTTTTCGTTTTCTTAAAATCGCAATATCTTGAGATCTACTCGATGATTTTTCTCAAATTTTGTTGCGTTGGATTCCTTGCGAGATTTCGTACAGGATTATCCCAAACTTTTCGAGCTTTGACGTGTATTTGGGAAATGCCCAAATTAGCCGCCGGCCACTTTCCTTTGCTCCTACCCACATCCTAGTCTAGGGTTCCTTGCCTATAAATAACTCCACCCTCGCAACCGCAATCACCTTAGCAACTTGTTCGTACCTCCAATTTGGGTTTTCATGGACGTTTGGACCCCTAGCTAGCCGCCGACAATGCCTGGGTTGCGGCGCCTTTTCTTCTCTGGTTGCTGCGTCTCCGTTCAATCAAGAGGTACCTTCAACTTCGACTTCCCTTCCCCTTTCTTTCGAGTATCTAAGCGCTTGATTTCGTTGAGAATCACGATTTTGCCCATTTGAGCCGAGAAACCTGCTCTCTGCTCATGTCACGCGGGCTAGGGGAGGAAGACGATCCTCGTTTTACCTTTCTGCCCCTAGTTGCTTGCCTTACTGGCTTTTCACGCGAGGGGTGTTTTCGCCCTTTTCCTTCTTTTCGGCTTTGACCGCTTGAACCGGTCGCTCGCCTCCTGCGACCACCACGAGACGCAGAGCACCGCTCCTGATCACTCCCGAACGCTACCGACCGACTCCCGACCGCTCGAGTTGAGCATGGTTGCCTACGTGGCACATGCTGATTGGTCAAAATAAAATAATTTTTATAATTTATTCTGTTGATCAAAAATAATAAATAAATAGTGTTTTGAAATCAGGAAAACGAGACCTATTTAATAAAAATGTTTTTGAGATCTGGTTTTGAGTTTTTCGAAAAGGTGTTTTTAAAATCGATTTAATTAACTTGAAAATCCCTAAAAATTAACCCTACAAATCTATATTTCCAAAATATGCAATATTATATGTTATTTTGATCAGGAAAACCTAACTAAGACGATTATGAGGTTTTTGAAGTCTGAATCGAGAGTTTGTACAAAAAGTTAGTAAATTAGGGTTTTCAATCTTTTAAATGAATGCATGTAAATCTAATATATGAATATAATGATGTATTAGGAAGTTTGGGTTTATAGCTCGTGTGAAGAGTTGAAAAAGGGAAACTTAGGACACCTGTGGCCAAGGTATGTGTTTAGTATAAGTTTTGTTGTGCATCTACCTATCAGTTGGGAAATCTTTAGTCCAATACCTAAATTTCTTCTATGAGGTTTAACTTGATCTAAACCTTTGGATTTTCTTGAAACCTAAATGCCTTATTTGCCTCAAAAATCAGATATAGAATTCTCTTGTTTGGGTATTCATACCCCACTGCCATGATGTATATTCTTTTGATTAAATCTTGCCATAAATCTTTTGTTAGCATGAAATTAAATGTTCTATTTAAATTTTAAGTAGTGGTACTTATGTACAACCACCCATAGAGGGCATGTATAAAATCGCCCTAGGGGAATGTTTATTATTCTCCCCATTAAAAATTGTAGGTGATTTGGAAATGTTTATAATTCTTCCCTCACCTAAGGTTAGAGGTCCGGTAGGTGCCTCAACCCTACTTAGTTAGATAGACATATTAAATGACATGCTAAAACCTTTAATTATTTTGTTAATGGCAAGTTCTCTTATAAAACCTCATACTCTTTGATATCTTCTTACACCAAATATCTAGCCTAAATTTACTTGTTACAACTTTCTTTTCCTTTGATAGATTGTTAGTGTAACACATACTTTTCCTTGTTTTCCCTCTTGCTGGGTGCCTTCCCAACCACCCAGGTGTTGGAGCTGTGCAAGGTGAAGGAAGGGCTTGAAGAAAGAATCCTTTGCTGTGATCGTTAGCTTGAAGAAGGATGGATAGGTTGCTATAGCTAGATCCTCTATTCTATCTTATCTTTTCTTTTAGAAAGCAATGATGTAATCAACTATAAAGCCATTAGAAGGCTTGTTATTTCTTTCTTTCCGCTGCTATTGACATTTTATTATGTATCTGGAATCATGCTTATTTATTTGGAATATTATGCAATCATCCTCAAAGTCTAAAATTTTGTTAAAAATTGTGGATGTTTGTATTTCCTTTAAATTTTAGTAAGGAGGTGATCTCGCCTCTTTACAACTATTGAGTTGGCGGATGGGTCCGTTGTTAAGCCATACGGAATGTGCGAGGATGTGCTTGTCGAAGTAGATAGGTTTATCTTTCCGGTGAATTTCATCATCATGGACATGCCACAACTACAAAGTTGTGAGATTCTATTGGGTAGGCCGTTTCAAGCAACGACTGATGTTGTCATTGCCATTGGGAGAGGTACTTTGACATTGGGGATTGGCCAGGATCGAGTTGAGTTCAAACTGCTACGTGACCCCTAGGCACACTCTCCAATGCTCCAAGTTGATGAATCTTGGTGTCGTCTAGCCTAAGACATTAAATAAGGGCACTTGTTGGGAGGCAACCCAGCCATCGGTAGCTTAGTTAAGTTTCTTTCACATTTGTAAGTTAGTTGTATTTGATTTTGTTTTTAGTGTAAAAATGATACCTTGATCATTTGTTCAATGTACAGGACTGAGGTAGAGTCGATACCATCGATCCTTGTGTCGATGGTATCGAGATGGGTATAGGTTGGCGGCTGCAAAAATCGCTCTGCGTCGATACTATCGATGGCCTCGTCGATGGTATCGACACACCAAAAGGTTGATCGCAAAAATGAGGTCGATAGTATCGACACGGGCGTCGATACTAGCGAGATCTCTGGAGATATTCAGACGAAATTGTCTCAGTGAAGTCGATACCATCGACGGGCCTATCGATGGTATCGACCCAGCTAAAGGCAGAAGGCGGAGGCCGGGGCTCGCGAGGGTGTTGCCCTAAGCAGAGGTCGATAGTATCGACTTGTGTCGATAGTATCGATGTGACACATCACCGATCCACGCGAGGAAATCAACGACAATCGTTGCATCAGGAGAGTCGACCCATGGGAAGGGTCTATACTATCGACACCCGTCGATAGTATCGACATGTCATCGATCTGGGCCCCCACATCGGGCTATTGAGAGCCGTCGATACTAGCGGAAGAATGGATTGTGCTACACGCGTCGATACCATCGACTCACGTCAATGGTATCGATGGGCACACAGCAGCGCCGTCCACGGTTATAAAAGGGATGGTTTGTCATCATATGACGTCACACCTTTAGAGATTTCCTCCTCCACTTGTGTCAAGCGTCTTGTTGAGCAATCAGAGCCCGACTACGAGCATGCAAGGAGATGTTCTTCCTCGAGCCTTCACCGAGCAGAGATTGTCTTCTCTGACTTTAACCAAGCTCCGTCTTCTACTCTTTCTTTCTCGCCGATGGTGCATACTGCTGGTGCATCTTCTTCACGTACGAAACCAATGGTGATCTCCGAGTTCATTCCGCCACCGACTATGTCTATTCCACGACCGCAGATTGTCCATCCTTCCACGGAGGTCAAGAAGGTCTACGACAAAATTATGAAAAGAAAGATCGAGCCCACACGCTACGTTGATCGGACAATGGTCCGTGATCTGGGGTTCGAGGCCAATCTCGCCTACGTTCTCAAGGGACAGGCAAGGCATACGGACAGTACTCCCGATGAGAGAAAATTCCACACCGACGGCCGGCCATTTTTCAGTGACTGGCCCACCTACAAGGAGCTGGTGGCAGAATTCATGGCGTCGCTGGATATATGCTTCGTGCCAAATGATATCATCGCCACTGATCGAGAATGGATCAAAGGCCGCGTTTCTTTCCGGTTGTACAACAATGATTACACTCTCACCCTCAGGCAGTTCAATGAAATCTACAACTGGAATCATGGGAGGGATCAATACCGGCAGCCAAACAAGAGAACAGACTACGATGCCATTTTCACTGAGTTAGTGACTGCACCGCCCGATAAATCTGTGAGCTATCACAATGCGGAGGTGGCAGATTTCGAGCTTCCGTTTGTGCGGGTTCTTCACCGCATGCTCTGCACCACGTTGTTTGCTCGTGGTGACCTGTCTCTCAGCAAGTTTCAAGAGACATATTTGTTTTTCCTACACAAGTTGTTGAAGCGCCAAGAGTGTAATTGGGGTGCATTTTTCTTAACGCATGTGTTGGTTGTAAAGAGGAGTACGCGGAAGGCTCCAATCCACTTTGGAGGGCTCATCACACCGCTAGCCTCCTATCTTGGGTTAAATTTCTCCCAGCTTACTCCTCTCTCCAACATGAGCAAGGTAAACCTGCAACATCTGCACCGCTCCAACCTCATCCTTCTTCGTGATGGCTTGGCATATGCACACTACCATGTCAACCAAGCATATCAAGAGTGTTCACTTCCAGACCCCGTCTTCCACATCGAGGGCGCTCAGCATTTTTGATGGCCTATCATCGCCATCAAGAGCTCAGATGAAGATGGCGACAACGACAACGACAACGACGACGATGAGCATGTAGAGGAAGAGGAGGCTTTCACTCCTCTTTGCGTACGCGAGGCACCCCGGAAGCATCCCCGCATGCATCCAGGTGCATCTTCTTCTTCGCAGCCTCCGCCACCACAGCCCTCGTAGCAAAGCGAGGATGTCTACTCCATGCAAGGGATGTATGCAATGTTGAAGGATATTCATCAGACGCAGCAGCAACACACAGCTTCATAAGCCGATATTCAGGATACGACGAACCGGTTGCTAGATGACCAGAGGGCTATTTTTGAAAATGAGTGCCTCCTTCTCGAAAACCAACAACACATCCACGACAGGTTGCATAGGATGGAGATGCAACAACAACCCTTCTACGATCATTACTGGAGCCAGAATTACTTTGGGGGGTATCCACAACCTCCACCAATGCCTCAATATGATCCGAGTTTTCAGGGGAAGTACCCATCTTAGGATCCCACATCCCCGCAATACCCGCCTCCTCCGAAAGAATGATCGGTATCACTGTTCCACCTTTTAAGTTTGTTTTTGACTATGAGGCCATAGTCGAATTCAAGCTTAAGGGGGGGAGTTGGAACAGCTCTATCCTTTAGTTTTTATTGTTTTGTCTTTTTTCTTTTAGTTCTTGCAATTTTATTAGTTTGTTTGTAGGATCCACACTCTATCTAGTATATTTGTGGATGTCTTAAGTCATGTGTCATCTCGTTTGCTTGTACATGGGAATTAGGGGCAACTTTTAAAAATGTTAGTGTTTGCAAGCTTGTGTTGTTAAACTTTGAGCACATAACTTAAGAAAATGATTGGGTTTGTCAACTCTAGAACAGGATATCAGAACTGTACATTCCTAGGATTCATGAAAAGTGTATGGAACTGGTTGTTTGAGCCTAAACTGATCAGATGATAATGAGACTCTAATTTGAAGTAAGAGAGAGAAACATCTTAATTACCACACAGGTCAATAAGGAGGGACACACAATAAATTACAAAGGTTCAGTCAATTAGTCTTGTGATCTATCCACTCCATTGTTTTCATACTCCACTATAAGAACTGGAAGTACATTACAGTTTTAATATCTTTGATTGCATCTCATGTAGATAGGACTTGCATTGCAATTATTTTCACATATTTTGCATGAAATAAAAAAATATATAGATGAGTTATACATGCACATTATCCTTAGGTGCGTGTCATTTAGTTGCACGAGTATCATTTTGTAGCTTCATTTACATTTTTGTGCATACAGTACATCATGTATCTTATTTCTTCTGAAAAAGGGTGATGAACTTGTTCCATACCTTCTGAATGATTTATAAGTCATGCAGTAATAAGTGAGCCCGACAAACAATTCGTTGTCAACTATGAAAATAAGGGCTTGAATGAAAAAGAAAAGAAAAAAAAAAGAAAATTTAAATTAAAAATAAAAGAAAAAAAAGAGAATTGAGAAGTAAGCAGTAATGAGCAGGAGAAAGGAACAAAGTATCACCTGCATATTAAGAAGGATAAGTACATGATGTAGTTTTCTTAGATATTCCATCTCACCTGGAGACGGAATGATAGTGCATGCATCATTCCACCCAAATGTAGGCATTATGGCATTTTCATTTGCATACGCATCATTTAGGCCATTTTGGCTTTGTGCATGTTAGAATCGTATAATGCTTCCATGTCTTCCATGAGCCTCCCATTCCATCCACCCGTTGCTCAAATTGGTAGGCCACCGTGATTTTCTCCTCACTTGTTAATATCAGGAGAGTTGCTTCCATGTAGATGGTAGTTAGGGCGAGCAACATAGAATAGGAGATCACAAAATGCACCGAGCCTGAACCGGAGAATTTCATTATGTTAACTGCCTTATATGATAGTGTTCATCAATTTTGAGGTAGATATCTTTTATGGATGATTAATGTCACCTTTAGGGTAATTATCATTTTGTGGTTAGGGAGGGCCGATTTGTGAATGTCCGGTGGGGATCATATGGTGATGTCTGTTGTGATAATCTGTGCTTTAGTTGACCCTCCCAATTCTATTCTAAAGTTTAGTTGCTCGAGGGTGAGCAATGTTCAATCTTAGGGGAGTTTGATGCGATGATTTTGAGTCACATTTATAGACTTGTTTTACTTGTGTTTTATGCGTTTATTGGTCATTTTTGTGGTTGATATTGCATAATTCATTTACTTTGGTCTGTGAGCCTTATCAACATCAATTCTCCCTTATTTTAGTGTTTTGAGCAGAAATGATTATGATAATATGTTTTATTTCGTCTTATGTGGTTTTGTGTTGCAATTTCAGGAAAAATGAATATCTACAGGTGTCGATACTATCGACAGCTGTCGATACCATCGACACGACCACAGGTTGTCAGCCGCAAGGAGTCGCACAGAGTCGATACCATCGACACGGAAGTCGATGGTAGTGACTTACCATCAGGTTGCTGGCGAGAAGAGAGTCGATACTATCGACTCCAAAGTCGATACTATCGACCTCAGAAGATTCAGTGACAGAAAAGGACAAAAAGTGACGCCTAAGAAAGTCGATACCATCGACCCGCGTCGATGGTATCGAGTCAGCATCAGGTGCAACGAAGAAACGGAAAGAAGATTTGTCGATATCGTGAAGATTCAATACCATCGACTAACGTCGATGGTATCGACACCATCAGATACAAGTTTGTTTCAGATCGATCTAAATCCAACGGCTGTGCTATTTTTGCAACCTAACTCGGTGATTATACCTAATGACGGAGTCCAAGAGCAAATGATCACGTCATTAGCCACTACACACATCCCGGGAAGGTTTGGAGAGAAGAACGGAGCCCAGAAGAATGCCCCAGCCATTTCGGAAGCCGACGAAGACGTTTTCCACCGCTGACAGGATGTAGATCGCGTATTCCACACCAAGGAATGCTTGGATCTTCTCCGTTCAGGGGTTTTATATCTTATTCACATTTTTCTCCATGTTTCCCCTTTTCTCTACCATGTTTTGCTTTGAGATGAACATGTGGGGCTAATCCCCTTGTCCTTAGAACCGGGAGTAGCCTGGGGAAGCATTGTATGACATTTTTATCACAGTAATTCATCATTTATCTCTTAAATCCGTGGTATGATTTCGTTTTCTCAATGATATTATTATGCTTGATCACCATAATAATAATCCGTTGCCTTTAATTACTTTGAAAGAAGAATTAACAGTTGGAAAGAGATGAAATTCACATTAGTTAACAAATCCCTTGAACAAGGTGATATAAGGTTAATGGTGAAAACCCAGAGGTCAATTTTAATGCACCTAGTTTAGGGTATAGGTAACTACGACGGTGGAACCGACCTAGACATAGATAGTGAATTGTACCATGACAATGGAAATTCTGACTACACGCCACTACCCGGATTGAGAGATGAACCTGAATTATTATATGGAAATTCATACAATGAAAACCCGCGGTGAAACCGCAATCCTAAAGATCTTCACTTGAATTGATTAAATTGAACCTTTAATCGATTGCTTTGTTTTATTTTATTTTCTTTTTCATTTTACAACAACTCTCAAACTCTTTTAATAGGTTTAGCTGATCGCGAATAGTTAGTAGTAGTCTACCGATAGTTCAGTGTCCCTGAGTTCGAATCGGGCCTCACAAGGGCCTATACTACATTGATGCGTACACTTGCATTCTACACACGGAAAAAGCATGGTAGATATGTATGACATCAATATCACATACTGATTCACACATGCGTGCACGCCTTTCTCAATCCTACTCATCAAGTGGCCATGGATATCAAACTCCCTCAGCAGGGACAAATCCCATATCTATCACTCACCCTTCAAAAGCCCCATGTGCCAAAGCCACCCAATCATCACCTTTATAACAAACCATGTTTCAGGATTGCGTTTGATGATGTCAAAGTGTGCCCAACGACATGTGTTGAGTGTAGTGATTTTAGGTTAAAGAATCACACTCACCACCATCACTGTGAGTACTGACTGTGACTACCATGTCATGGTTCCATGTGTCAAACTCACGGTGGGTCTGTCTGGTACACTTGTTTTCTAACAAGTACCTATGTGTTTGGTTTGATATCTCTATATCATGACTAATGATATTCTGTCATCAACCAACACCACAATCTAGTCTTGTGTGTCATTGCTGTCTATCTACCTTCCACAATGACATCCGACTAGGGACATAACAAGAATGAACAAACTCTTAACATCCATATGATCTCATCGTTCAAGTCCTCAACCTGAAAGCATATGTCATTGAGTACTGTCATTCTCTAGACATTCAATATGTTCTATCACTATCTCATATGACTGAACCAGAGAGAATTGGAAGCTTGCCTTTGATGTTTATCAAATCAATCTTAATGTATCCTACCAATCATCCCACGATTGGCTCTCAGGGCATACATACCAACAGACTCCCACTTGCACTATGAGCCAATCACACTTGAATCATATTCATAGTGATCTTCAAACATGTCCCACATGTTACTGTGCTCTAGTGCAAACATAGTGAGTAATGGCAACACCTTGCCAAAGTTAGTATAAATTGCATGTCTCTCATCTCTTCGTTGTACGTTAGATGTATGAGATGGAGTTGCCGTAATATGGGATCTAACATTCCTTTGCTAACCTTTAGCCACATTGCATGATCAAGGATTCCATACTTGTCATCAATGAGCAGAATATCTATAAGTTCATCTCATGAACTTCCAGATCCATATAGTATCCACTGTTGTTCTCTAACATATAGATACTCAGAATTTCCTTTTAAATGGTTTTATTAGAACACTTCCAATTATCAACAAACTTTCACTTTTATATATCCTATATATATTTTGTGATTAATTTTCTGTCCTTTCAGAAGTTCGCATCAATGTAACGCTTCACATTGAACTCTTCCTTATCTCCATAGAACTAGTACTTATCAAGTACTTATCAAGTTCTCATGGTATTCCAGTAACCCTTACTGGAAGAAGACAGACATCCACTTGTCATGTCTCACATACGAGTTATCAGGATGAGCACATCATATTTCCATGTCCTACATACAAGATGATGAATGCATTTTGTTCTTTCCATGTCGATACATGCAAGATAATGGGATGATTACATACATGATAGATCCATATCTATTCTTAGTGTTCCCATTCTTCATAAGAATTGGACACTTGGCCTTGGGATACTAAAAAAATTTCTCCCACTGAATCTGTGCATACTGAACTCTTCAGTACAGATTGCCAATGTATGCTTTCTCTTTTTAGGTCAAGAGGTTTTCAAGAACTATCTCTATAGATCTCTATTCCTATCACATAGTCAACATTTCTATCTTCCTTTAAGATAATTTCCACTTTTGGATTTCCATTCTAGAACATTTCCATTTCACATCAACATGTGGAATGTGAACACGCTCCCACTAAATCACAGATCCCATCTTTATCTTTGACATATCAGTCAAACCCTTTGACTATATCATTAAAGTAAAGATCCAATTCTGAGTTGCTTGTACTCAATCAATCACATTGATTAGTCCATTGTAACTTATAGACTTCATTTGCATTAGTGGATTCATAAACCTTATAGGTTTTGTCACGTACACATCCTTGTTTTATTCCTCATAGGAATGTGGTTTCAGTATCCATATGCCAAATGTATTAGTCATTAAGTTGCAATCAACAAGCATCATCCTTCTAAAAATGTTATCCATGTGTCTTAACACTTAAGATTCATTTGCACTTATGGATTTCATCCAATGGGTGCTACCATCAAGGTCATACCTTATGGTTCATATGGATGTCATTTAGGATGTAATGGTCATAAACCATAACTCAAAATTCGATTCCTCATACTCATCTAGATTGTTGATTCATCACATGAACAACTCATCATATAGACAAACGAGATGTATCCGTCAAGGATATAAGAACTCACAACTCCTTGTGATTCTCAATGTCCTTTATTAGTGTGGGGTATTCTTTTATTAAGAAGAATTCAATTATTTGACAATCATTCTCTAACTCCTTCGAGTATGATTCCTTCTTGATTTAGACATCACCATGTATTAATCATGAGTTCACTATGATATACTATCATAATCACTCATAAGGATCTCAAACATTTGGTCCAAGTATTTCATTCATTGATCTCATCAAGAATCAACACTTTACCAAATTCATACTTCATCTATGATATTCTTGAACCCTTCTAGATATTCATATTGGTATTTCTCTAAACACAATTTGAAGTATTAGCATTTTCTCCAATAGGTATGTAAATACATCACATGTATCATACCTAATAGGATAATCATTCTTCCACTACCTTTAGTGAAGATTGATGTCCAAGATATTCATGTCTCTTACTGGTTTTCTAACCAAAAGAGTCTAGATTAATCCATCACATGGAAACTAGAAATGAATTTCTCATGATTGATGCTAATTTGATTGTTTGAATTATCTATAACTTTTAGGTATCATTTTATCTTATGCATATCAAATACCACAAGATAAACAAGGCATTACCACAAAGATCATATCTTTAGAAATTGAAACATCTCTTTATTGATTGCCATCATTGTCATACAATATGCAAAAATAAAGTGTTTCTACCTATTGGAAAATATGCAATAGCCGTTCATAACTGTATTACATGCCTTTTAGGCTGAAAATAAACTAAAGTACTCCTATCTATGGCGGCAACACTTGCCCCATTTATTGAGTGCTTTACACTTTACATCTTGGTATCATATACCTCCAAAGTGTTACAAGTTTACTTTCATGACACCTTTAAGTAGAGACGTTTGTCGCCTCCTTCTTCTTTTGTTCTTCCAGATAGAGAGTACAATTCCTTTTCCAATGTTCTGGCTTTTGACAATGGTGGAAATTACCTTTCTTGGTCACGCCTCCCTTGGCCTTGAGAGCTGAAGACGACTTGGGCTCCTGGCTAGCATCAGAACCTTTCTTAGCTTTGCCCTTGCTCTTGCGTTTGGACTTGCCTTTCTTCCTCATGATCACCATCACATACTTAGGCTTGTCTTTCTTCATCTGTGTCTCGGCTGTCCTCAACATGCCCAAAAACTCTGACAGTGACCTATCAAAGTTGTTCATGTTGTAGTTCATCACAAACTGACTGTAGGATTTTGGCAATGATTGCAGTATCACGTCAGTAGCTAACTCTTGGCTCAGTGGAAATCCCAGTCTTTGTAGGTTCTCCACATACCCAATCATCTTGAGTGTGTGAGGACCAACTGGATCTCCTTCTATCATGACACACTTGAACAGTGCCCTTGAGACATCGTATCTCTCTTGCCATGCTTGATCTTCATACATGTTCCTGAGATGCTTAATCATCTCAATGACACCCATGTTCTCATGTTGTCTCTGCAACTCGTGGTTCATAGAGCACAACATCAAGCACTTTGCATCAATGGCATCATCAGAATGCTTCTTGTAAGCGTTCCTTTCTGCCTTTGGTGCATTAGGAGAAGGTTCCTCTGGAGTTGGAGTATGTAGGACATAGAGCTTTCTCTCTTGAGTGAGAACAATTCTCAATGTCCTATACCAGTCGTGGAAGTTTGTCCCATTTAGCTTGTCCTTTTCAAGGACCGATCGCAAAGAAAAGTGATTGTTGTTTATTGTCATTTGTACTACAAAAGGAAATATGCAATTTTAGTCCAAAAACTCATTTTTGACTTATTTGATTGATTTGTAAAGTTGACGATATAATTAGGCCTTTAATTAATTATCTCTCCCACGATTTTACTTCAAATTGATAGCCCTCACCATCAATTTAGAAGATTGCAGTGTACAACCTTCTAGTGGGCAAGATCCTGAAATCCTCTAAGTCATGGACCAGCTTGGGCTGTCACCCACAACTTAGATCTCTCAGGCAGGCAACTCTTGCCAATTGCATCATATTGAACTCTTGATAAGATGACATATGAAACTCCTTGCCATGATCATCTCCATGACTCAAGGTTCTAGATCCTATCTAGGTCACCTTGTTAAGTCTGACCCAAAGCCAACACGATGAATATGCACCCTGCTTGGGAAAACCCACATATCCATCCTTCACGCTTCCACGAGATAGACAGTGCACCACGCTTGGGCGTGCCCACACTTGGTCGATCAAGGTTTTCACGTGTGTCGCATTTGGAAGGCATCTAAAAATTAATATTTAATGAGGGATTTGGTTTTAATATACATATACATATCCAATCACCACAATATACAATACGTATCATATACATGCTATATCCCACATAAAAACATGCAAAATGATAAACGCAATGATTATGGCCATCCTAATGTGATTCCTCGAGCCAAGAGGAATCACGCTCATCTAGGTCTACATCACATGCAACCTGTACAAGATGAACTCTGTGCTTTTCCTTTCTGGGTTTGATCAACTCATCACATGACTGATCAGCTCGCCATCAGGCAGGTTGACAGGGTGACAACAGCCGATCGGTTCGCCTGGTCGTCGTGCATCTCATCATGGCCCCCACCCACTCATCTCGCTCCTCGAACTGGTCATCAAATGATCGGCTCACTCCTGGAACCGATCGTCCGGAACGTCAACCGATCGGTTCACACCTTGAACCGATCGTCTCAGCTGTCGTTAGGATGCCCTCCGTTCTTTGACATAACAGGGAATAAAATTCTATCCTGTTTTACATTGTAAAAAGAGAAACCTCGAGTTACATTCGAGGGGAGCAAAGGTAGGAGAGAAATCTCGAATTATTTTGAGTTACATCAGGAATAGGAGAAAGGGAATCGGTGCGCAAACTGAGATGTAAGAAACCACATACAACCATACATAGATAGGGTTTATTGGCCATAACCACACTATACATCCACCACAAAACTCGTTTAAGGGTGATGCGTATCGAGTGCATTAATATTACATATCGTATATGTATATTGGGATTTGTGGATTTAGGATTGGACATGCATAAAGCCAATATTATTCGCATCGTATGCAATAAATAAAGGTGACAAAAAAAACCGATCAAATCGATAATCCTAAAGTATAGAGCAGTTGATGTGGCTCTGATACCACTATTGGGATTTAGGGGAGGCAGAGGAGGTAGTGGAAAAAAAAATTCTTCTCCCCAAACCCAGAACAAGGAAACGCGTCAACGTCTATACAATAGAAAAGGATGGTTTGTGGAATCATACCTTGTCACGAGGCTTGCTCGGCGACAATACCTCGCGGCTTGCGTGGTCTTGTAAGGGGGTGTGATCACCCCTTTACTAAAATATGGTAAACAAAACTCATTGGAAAGCAGCGGAATAAAAGATATAACTGACTATATTCAATTTCATAAAGGTTTACAAAAAATACATCAAATTCTCCCATTTAGGGTTACATGAACATACAAAATAGGATCTAGATAGAGGGAAGTCCAAACTACTTCAAATCTTGTCTCCAAAGAAAAATCTCCAAGAGCTAGCTCCAAGCCAAAATCTATATACTCCTTGATCTAACCTGGGGTTGGAAGCATACCCTAGCAAGAAGAGATAATAGAAGACATTAGCAAAGGTTGGTATGTGCATACTAAATAGGAAATTGAGCAATATATGGAATAAAGGACATCAAATATAAAAGGCTTCCCATAGAAAAGATAAGGACCACCCAAATAGGTATCAAGAGAAAAGGAATTGAAATAATATAATAACAAAAGAATACTTGCCATTATTAAATAAAAGAGTGGTGCCACATAAGCACATATCATAACCATCATCCTACATGCATATGCGATAAGCATAACACTAGAATATTATAAAGACAAAGGCGGCCAAGTCTCATAAACTTGAAACCTGATAGAGAAAGGAATACTTCCAATCTCCCAAATATATAAAACATGGGCCAAGAATCACACATCTTTCCCTAGGTATGAGGTTCCTTTCCATCCCGAAAGAGTAGGAAATATCACATCTGCTCGGCAGGAAATAACACATCTGCCGTAAAAACCAATGCAATTATACTACTCTAGTGCTACTGAATCACATCACATGTTAAATGTAAAGGCAAGTAGAAAGTATAGTCAGAATATATAAACTAGTCACCACATAAGTGACCAACATATACATCCACCTCATAAGTGGGCAAAAGACATCACATGTCATCTTTTAGAGTTCCATCATGAACAAAGCATAGGATAAGAGTTCAAAAGAATATCCATGATCACATGTTCAACATCAAATAAGGTATTTCACATGAATAATGATTTTCAAAAGAAAAGACTTTGTGTATCGGCTAATGTCCATAGGACAAAGAGACTGAATAAGCATAGGTGAATTGCTCAACATAGAGGAATAGGGGATACAACATACCCCTCTTACTTAGAGTCCTATTAACTTCTTTTCCAAACCTTTAGTTGAAATCAAGGTCCACTTGTCATATTTCCAATTTCATATTCATGTATTAGAATAACATATATACATTTAAAGAGTTGAAACCCTAATATATGAAATTTTTAAGCAAAACCTCGATTCAGACCTCAAAAATATCACCACTGACTTAGTTAGGTTTTTCTGATTAAGAAAACATATAATTTTGCATATATTGGAGTTATGAAGGTTAAAGTGTATTTTTGGTGATTTTTAGGTATTTAATTCATTTTCTAAAAACTCTTTTCGACAAAACTGAAAACCAATACTTGGAAATATTTTTATTAAAAATAACATGTTTTTCTGAGTTCATAACATATTTTACTTTAATTTTTGGACAAACGAATCAAAAGTTATGAATTATTGAAAATCGACCAATTAGAAATCGACACATCGCCAATTTTTAACATAAGATCATGAGTTTTAAGCATGTAATAAGCAATATATGGGAAGGGGTTATGAAGCTCATACCTAGGGAAGATAATAAGGTCCAAATAGCAATAATACCGAGCTTATAAGGTCTGGTTGCTCCATGGCTAGCTCCTTTCTTGAACAAAGATCTCCTTCTCAACTTAGAGGTGATAAACCCTAGAAAAAGAGCATGGAGATGAGATGTTTTAGGGTTCTTAGTGGAGTTTCACCAGGGAATTCCATGGTTACGACCTGTAATAGGGTGTAAGGAAGACTAACAGTATGAAAATAGGGAAGGAAGGGAGGAAACTTACTAGTTTTGGTTGAAATTCACCAAGGAGGAGCTTTAGAAACCCTAATAGGGCAATTTGGAAGCCCTAGGAGCCTTCTTCACCAAGGTAGACTCCCTCTCTTGCCTTGGGGCAGCAACTTCGTGGCCAAATACAGAAGGAACTATTATCTAAGCTAGATGAAAGAAAAGGAGAGCAAGAGTTTTCGAATTATGAGTTGGGAAGGGGTATACATGGCTATATATAGAAAGAGGTGAAGAATGAGGAGTCTTAAGGGACTTTCCATGTGTCTTTAGCCTAGGGATTGATGGCCATGCAAGAGGATAGCTCATAGAGGCTTCATGCATATCCAAAGTCGGTCCTAAGATCCCATAGATTAATTTAGGCCATCCCCACCATTTTGCAAGAAACAAATAACCTCATTGGTTGATAGCTTTTAAGGATAAGCATCTTTATAAAGAGGGTAATCCCTATAATGCCCTTGGAAAGAAATACCATCAAACCAAGGTGAAACTAGGTTCTCCAATGGTTTAAAATCTCGTTAATGGTAAGGGAATATCTAAGGATTAAAATTCAAGAGATAATTTGCAAAGAAAACCTCCCAATTGGGTAAATTGCATAAAAGTCCAGAGTGTGCATATAATTGCATAACCTGCACAAACAACATCCAAATTGGACCAAAATTCAACCACAAGTTATATTTGATGTGTAGAATATTAATTTATCAATATTTACATATTTTGAAGTTATATACTCACATTATTCATTACTTATGCTTTTTACTCATTTTCTCTCTCCTAAACTTATCCTAATATTTCAAGGTTGTCCAAATTAGATGAAATTTGACTTGTAGGCAAATTTTGATATGTAGATTTCGAATTTGAAATTTTTTTCCTATTTTGAGACTTTCTTTTTATGATATATGTCATATGGCCCATTAACAACCCATTATCTAAATTGTTCATCCAATTAAGTTTCTTATCTTCATATTACCACTAAAATGAGTTGTGGCATATGTTATGTTTTCAAATCACATAAAAAAGTTAGATTAAGGTTTAGAGCACTTAATTATGGTAATTAAGCTTTCACTGAGGTATTTGAGCATAAACCATTCCATTGGTATAAATAGTGAATAAATGTTCACTAAACCACTATAAATTCCACTAATTAAATAGAAAGGCCAATAAGGATAGAAATGAAAGGAAAAGATGGGAAAGAGGGTCAAAAGACAAAATTTCAGAATTCGGTATGTTACAGGTCTTCACCTCCGGTCATGGACAGTGTCTATGCAGCTCTTGGTCGCACCGGGACTGACAACTCCTGGTCTCACCGGGACTGTCGGGATTGACAGCTATCCTCCGAGCGGCAGAAATCTCCCGCCTCTGAAGTAGTCCACACAAACCACCTGGAACTCCAATCTCCTTGTCCCACAAGGAATCAGAAGGAGTTGCACCCTCCTGTCAGCGTACTAGTCACTGACACACTCTCCTGCCACCAGTCACTTTCTACAGTTCTCTTTCCCTTATTGTAACTCCCTTATCGGGTAGCACATGCTCGGGCTCTCTCGGTTACCAAAACCAGAGAGAACGACAACTTCATAGAGCAACTGATTGCACTGAGTTGTTCTTTGAGAAGCCCCCAATACCCCTATATATATAGGAGGGTCATGGGATAGGGTTCTCTATCCCGGGCAATGTGGGACTAAAGCAGGAGTAGAAGGGTTTAAGATTTTCTACAAAAACAACCAATTGCGCAACCTGAACTGATCATTTCATTTTTGAAACGGTCGGTTGGGGACCTGAGCCGGTCAGTTGACACCTCAAACGATCGGTTGGGACCCATGAAACGGTCGGTTCACTTCTGAACCGATCGGTTCATGGTCCTGGTCAGTTCTCGATTGACTTTTCTTCTTTTGTTTCGAATTGGTACCAAATACCAATCCTTGTTCCAATCAAATTGGGAAAGTGAAACGAAAGGAAATTTCTCACCAATCCTACTTTCCCAACTTTCTCGGTTGCACCATTTGAATCGATCATTTCAACACTTCAAGCAATTGTTTCACCATGTCCATGAACCGATCGACTCACCACCTGAGCCGAT
The DNA here is from genome assembly GCA_963693085.1 of Alisma plantago-aquatica. Taxonomy (NCBI): domain Eukaryota; kingdom Viridiplantae; phylum Streptophyta; class Magnoliopsida; order Alismatales; family Alismataceae; genus Alisma; species Alisma plantago-aquatica. The sequence continues at coordinate 1,214,253,253 of OY856409.1, forward strand.
CGGTTCACCAAGCTGAGCCGATCGGTTCATCACATGAGCCGATCGGTTGGGAGTGCAGATTGTGCAGAATCAGTCAATTGCAGTTTCAATCAATCTGATACTCCAATCAATGTGTCCAACACCTTGAACATTATGACATTGAGCTATCAATTAATTGAGTGTTTAATTGAACTACTAAACTCCTTTAGTAATCAATCTAAACATTGTTTGTGGACAAAACTCCTCTTCCAGGTTAAATCCTATGTGTGTGACTCTGAAGGTCCATTTCACGTTGGAAGTGAAAGTCCATAACACTTATGACTTCACAAGCAAAGAGCGATGCCTAGTCACACATCAGTGCTACCCAAGTGAAATAGAAAGTTGGAGAACAACTTTCAATCCTACAATCCATGAATGGTGTTACAGTGAATGTATAATTCCTTTGTCACTGATATCCCAAATGAACTCGAGGCATGGAACAGTCATCCTGTCAACGTTCATTCACTTTCTTGATCTCAGACTAGATTGAAAGAGATATGCATGACATCAATATCACATACTGATTCACACATGCATGCACGTCTTTCTCAATCCTACTCATCAAGTGGCCATGGATATCAAACTCCCTCAGGAGGGACAAATCCCATATCTATCACTCACCCTTCAAAAGCTCCATGTGTCAAAGCCACCAAATCATCACCTTATAACAACCCATGTTTCAGGACTGCGTTTGATGATGTCAAAGTGTGCCCAATGACATGTGTTGAGTGTAGCGATTTCAGGTCAAAGAATCACACTCACCACCATCACTGTCAGTACTGACTGTGACTACCATGTCATGGTTCCATGTGTCAAACTCACGGTGGATCTGTCCAGTACACTTGTTCTCTAACAAGTACCTATGTGTTTGGTTTGATATCTCTATATCATGACTAATGAGATTCTGTCATCAACCAACACCACAATCTAGTCTTGTGTGTCATTACTGTCTATCTACCTTCCACAATGACATCCAACTAGGGACATAACAAGAATGTACACACTCTTAGCATCCGTATGATCTCATCGTTCAGGTCCTCAACCTGAAAGCATACGTCATTGAGTACTGTCATTCTCTAGACATTAAATCTGTTCTATCACTATCTCATATGACTGAACCAGAAAGAATTGGAAGCTTGCCTTTGATGTTTATCAAATCAATCTTTATGTATCCCACCAATCATCCCATGATTGGCTCTCAGGGCATACATACCAACACTAACCCTTTTGGTCGTGACGATTGCTAATGCCTTGTGGTCACTAGAGGTGTAACACCTTGTATGGTCAATACATATTTCTGTTTGGAACGATTGGTTATTTATAATAATAATTCTTACTCTAATATGTTCCAAGGATGTGGGAAAGTGATGTACCTCGGGTTTGATGTTGTGTGTTGTGTTAGACACCCTAATTGGCTATTTATTGAAACTCTAACACAAATTTGGGCATATGATGTAATTGCTTATCTTCCTAGAAGTGATTAGCATGTAATGATGTTTTCTCTCTCCTACTTGTGTAACACTAATGCTATAGGTTGAATATACATCGTAGCTTGTGAATGCTATGGTATCTCTTATATGACACAAGGTGATGATTATGAACCTTTATGAGGCATGATGAGATGATGTCATGGAGGAACTATGTGATTGGGTGTTATGACTTGGTAGAGGGTTTGTGCCTAGTTTGAGGTGATATACTCTAGTGATATGATTATGAATGGTTATTCCCTGATGACATGATAAGGGTGATGGCCTAATATAAGGAAGCGAGCCAGTATCATGTGATGGTGTTATCAGCTTTATGTTTAGTCTATTTTTTATATCTTATGACATGGTAACCTACCCCTATATTTGTAGAATTTGTTTTGGGTTTGTACGTTGAAACTTAATTGATGCATTAAAATACACCCAATTGGAAATAATTAATCAAGTAAAACCCTAATCATGTAGGTTTCCTATTACATAGATCCATCTTTAGCATCAGTACATGTTGGATGGTGAAATGATTAATTCTTGTGGGAAACTCGAAATGCATATTGTTGAATATGTGGGGGTGCAAGTCGAGGATATATTCTTGCACCATAATCAATGGATTTGGAGGATGACTGCAGTTATACCCTGGCAGGAGAGAGGTTGAGGCCATATCTAAGATGATATGTTTTTAGGGATGGTTGCGATCATACCCTGGATGGATAATGGTTGTAGTTTTATCTCACTAGTGTTGTGCCTATATACTTAGGAGGACTAGGTTGATTTGTAGTTTGACTCTATATGTCATTGCGGCAAACTCAGACTGTCTGAGAGTGTGGGATATTGTAGGAGTCTGACTCACCTTGATCTTGCATGTAATTGATTTTGACTTAGAAGTGGCCAGTTGGAGTATGAGTGGTATGCCTCATCTCCTATGGGCATAACAAAAAGTCATAATATAGTCGTGTAGTATATTTGTTTAGGGTTAAATACTCTTGACATTAGATGACCCTTTGCCTTTTTTATTATATTGTTTAGCTGTTATATTTTACACATGTCCTTCATATTCCTTTTGGAAGTATATGATAATATGTTCATCAGTTTGTAGCTGCTTAAACTGCTTAATCTATGTTACTAGTTTTACATATTCATTTATCTGAATCTGCTCATCCTATTAATAGTTTTACCTTCCTAGTATATATATGTGTGTGCTAATAATAGTTGATGGCAAAGAGTTATATCCCGTACTAGGATGTTGGTCTCATCCCGTTGGTTTCCCAATCTTTTATGTGGTCGTGCATGACATGGTAGAGATTGTGTAGTTGAGGAAGAGCAATAGGGAGATTAGTAGTTGTTGAAGGTTGGACATGTTGCTAGTGTTTTGTTGTAGAGTCTTATGTGTCGTCCCTGTACTCTTAGGTCCTTGGAGATGTTTTGAAGATGTTGTACATCGACATGTGGTTTTTGACAATATGCCATGGTTGTACATGCATGGCTTGTATAAATATGAAAAGGGTACCTTTTGTGACAAGTTTGTGGTAAGATGGCCATGGTTAAGTTATGTAGATACCTTTATGGTATGATATGTGATACATGTGGCATAGTTTGTGGACCTTGGATGTAATATGTTCTATTTTTGTGGTGTGGTAAGATGGAAACTATACAAGTGATGTAGATACCTTTATGGTATGATGTGTGATACATGTGGCATAGTTTGTGGACTTTAGATGTAATATGTTCTTCTTTTATGGTGATATAAGATCGGTTTTAATTTACCATGTTTTCTAGTAATTTGGATGTGTAGTATTAATTTAGCTCTATGTTTTGAGTAATCTCAATCATGTGTTGGTGGGTTATCATATGAAAAGGTTGGTATCATAGGACTAGGTTTTTTGAGAGTATAGGGACATGGGACTAGGGTTTGAGCATGTTCTTGGGTCATCCAATGTATCTGATCGTAGCTTTTTCTTATGCAGAAGAAGAAGAAGAAGAATAAGAAAGGAAAAGATATGTCTCGAGAACACAAAGAATGTGCTAAAAGTAGTGTTGTTCACCAGGAGACAGAAAAGAGTAGATGGAGTGCCTGAGATGCCTCAGTTTGACCCAACAAATGTGGCCAATTCCACTTTTGAGTCCATGTTTGCACAATTCAAGGCCACAGTGATTCATATGGTGGATAGAATGTCCATACCCCAAGCAAGGATAGTTGTCCCCAATGCGGAATCCCAAGGTTTTGGGAAGACTTTCGAGAGGTTAAGCATGTGGGGGCTATAAAGTACACTGGTATGGAGGACCTGACAGATGCATATATGTGGTTGACAGAGTTGGAGAAGGCCTTTAAGATTCTTAACATCCTAGAAGAGGATAAGGTGAAGCATGTGGTGCACCTGTTGAAGGGTAGTGATGGACATTGGTGGGCCATCATGGAGGAGAAGAGGCCTTGGGTGGTGATAAATTGGGAGTTGTTTTGGCGAGAGTTTGTGAGTTGATACTTTCTAGAGACATACTTGGACGAGAACATCTTGTAGTTTTAGAAGATCTAGTAGGGATCTATGACAATCAATGAGTATGAGACCAAGTTCATGAAGTTGTTGAGGTTTTTTAATCACATGGTTGTGATGGACAAGAAGGGAATCTAACATTTTGAGAAGGTTTTGAACTTAGAACCGACAACGACGGTGTCAGCTTTGGAGAACAGGGAGAGGTTTGCCACGTTTGTAGAGTCTATGACGTGGATTGAGCGGTCAACGATTGAGAAGCATGAAGCAAATGCCAAGAAGTGACTGACAGAGTATCAGGGACAATCATCTGGAGGCTTCATGAAACATAGGTTTTCAAAACCTCAGTCACGCTAAGGTCGGTTGTTCAATCTCAGTGGTCGCCGAGAAAGGGAAGAAGTCATAGTTTTCCACCAGTTGGAGCTCACAATGAGGAATCAGTTTTAGTGATAGGGTTGTCTAGCTGTAGTTTGACATGAGGACCTGTTATAGGTGTGGACAACAAGGGAATCTGAGGTCATTTTTCCCCATAAAGGATGAGGAGGTGATGTAATAGTCAAGATAGAGTCAATAAGGGTCACAACAGCTATAGTTCAATAGTGAAGGAGGCAGAGGACACAATCTGGCGTCAAAGGCATGATCATTTGGGCAAGCTAGCAGAGTTTAGGGGAATAATAGGCAATGATTCAATTCTATGTTATGAGTAATCCAGAAGGAGTATTCAATCCTCAGTTCATGACACATCATATGGCGTTATTCCATTTTGATTTGTCTTTTTCCTGCTTTATATCTATTTTGGTTGACTCGAGTGTGATGCACTCTTTTATCACTAGAGATGTGATAGCTAGATGTTCTTTGCCTATTAGTCATAGATCTAATAGTATCCTTCTAGAAACTCTTTTAGTTGGTTCCGCCCAGTTGTTGGAGGTGTGTTCGTCTTGTGTTCTTTCTTTCTTGTGATGCAACATTCAATTGGATCTTAAACCACTTGACATGCATGGATTTGATATGATCCTTGAAATGGATACTTTGGAGAAGTACCAGGTGGTCTTGGACTATAGTTCTAAGGTGGCTACCTTCTGTGACAGTGATGTTTTGTGGGTCTTTTAAGGAAATAGAAAAATTCTTCCGACATGCTTGGTGTCAGCTATGACAGTGGAGATGTTGATGAGGCAAGGTTGTGAGGCTTTTGTAGTACATGTGGTGAATACTAAGGTGAGGAATCCTAGTATTCAAGAGGTGCATGTTGTTCATGAGTTTGAAGATGTTTTTCCTGATTATTTACCCAATGTTCCCCCACCTCGAGAGTTTGATTTTGAGATTGAACTAGTTCCTAATACACAGTCGATAACACAGACATTGTACAACATGGAACCAGATGAGATGGAAGAGCTGATGTAGTTATAGGAGTTGCTTGAGAAGGGCTTTATCAAACTGAGCACTTCCCGTTGGGGCACTCCTATGCTGTTTGTCAAGAAGAAAGATGGTTCCATGAGGTTATGCATCAATTACAGATAATTAAACAAGGGGACGATCAAGAACAAGTATCTCTTACCATAGATAGATGACCTATTTGATCAGTTGAGAGGAGTTGTAGTGATCTCAAAGATAGAGCTAAGGTTAGGATACCATGAGTTGTGGATCAAGGTGGATGACATACCTAAGTATTCTTTTAGGACATAATATGGTCACTACGAGTTTGTGGTAATGTCTTTTGTGCTAACCAATGCACGAACAACGTTCATGGACTTGATGAATAGTGTTCCAACCCTATCTTGACCAGTTCATTGTTGTGTTCATTGATGATATCTTGATATACTCTAGAGATAGCTAGCAACATGAACAACATCTAAGATCGACATTGAACTTGTTGATACAATAGAAGTTATACTCTAAGTTCAATGAGTGTGAGTTTTAGTGGAAGGATGTGCCTTGTTTGCAGCACGTGATATCTATTGAAGGTGTTTGTGTGGATCCCAAGAAGGTTCACTATGTATTGGAATGGGATCAGACAAAGACGTTGATAGAGGTTTGTAGTTTACTTGGTTTGGCAGGCTACTACAAGAGGCTCATCAAGTAATACAAGAGGTTCATCAAGAACTTAAGTATCATGGAATTACCCCTATCGAAGTTGATGATGAAAGGTGTGCAATGTGTCTGAGATGACAAGTATCGATGTTCTTTCCATCTTTTGAAGGAGAAGCTAACTAGTGCACCAATGTTGGTCCTGCCAGAACAAGGGAAGGGTATATCATATTCTATGATGCATTTAAGAATGGTTTGGGTTGTGTGTTGATGGAAGATAAAAATGCAAATTTTTTTGCTTTGCGACAGCTTAAGAAACACAAGGAGATCCACTTGATGCATGATCTAATGCTTGCGTTTGTGGTCCATGCTTTGAATATTTGGAGACACTACCTTTATGGTGAGAAGTGTCATATCTTCATCGACCATAAGAACATTCAGTACATCTTTTCGAAGTGATGTTGGATGGTGTTAATCAACTATTATGATTGAACCATAGACTAATATCCAGGGAAGGCAAACACAGTGGAAGATTCTTTGAGAAGGAAGTCTTCTTTGTCATCATCTATTAAGAAGCTGCAGTTGTGTTCTTTGGTGTGCCATAAGCAAGATATGTTAGTGTCTCTTCACTAGATTAATGTAATGTTGGATGTCTCCTTGTTGGTAGGCTTGTTGACTCGGTTACAGGTGAAGACTACATTGAGGAAGAAGATTAGAGATGAACAACCTGATGATACTATGATATAGTCGATCCAAGTAGATTTTTGCAGTAAGAAGCATGATGGCTTCCACGAACAAAAATATGGGATAGTATGTTACCAAGGTATAGGTGTGGTTCCTGATGTTGATGATCAGAGGAAGTTGATTCGGCAAGAGGCTCTTTCTTCAATGTACACAATGCATGTGGGCAATACTAAGATGTACCACAATTTGAAATATTTGTATTGGTGGACTGTCTTGAAGCTTAACATAGCTGAGTTCACGGATATATGTCATATGTGTCAGTAGGTTAAGGAATAACATCAGAAAAATTGAAGGACTTTACAACGGTTACATATGTTGTAGTAAAAATGGGATCATATTACAATGGACTTTGTGGTTGGATTTCCTAGGATAGCCCAAGGTCATGATTCCATATTAATGATAGTGGATAGGTTGACCAAGTTAGCACACTTCCTCCCTATGAAGACAACATAAATAACTGAGAAGTTAGCACAGGTGTATGTGGATGAGAGACTATGTATGCCTGATATCTCAGTGATGATAGTCTCCTACAGAGGTCCTCAGTTTACCAGTGCCATGGGTATGAAGTTGAGGTTTATTACTTCTTTACACCCACATACAGATGGAATGTCTGAGAGTACTGTACAAACCTTAGAGGATTTGTTGAGAGCTTGTTCTCTACATGTTTTGGGCAGTTAGGATGTACATATCAGTTTGATAGAGTTTCCTTACAATAACAACTATCAGACGAGTATTGACATGGCACCATATGAGGCTTTATATGGGAGGCTTTGTAGGTCTATGTTGTGTTGGCATGAGATGGGAGAGTACTAGTTGTTGGGGCCTGAGCATGTACAATAGACATAGAGAAGATCAAGATGATACAAGAATAGTTGAAGGCATCCCAGGGTAGGCAAAAATCCTATGTTGATAATCATCAGAGGCCCTTAGAGTTCAAAGTGGGAAACAAGGTGTACCTCAAGGTTTCCACTTGGAAAGGCATGCTAAGGTTTGGTAAGAAGGGTAAGTTGGCCTCGAGGTATGTGGGAACATACCATATAGTGGCACATGTTGGGAAGGTGGCTTATAGGTTGGAGTTGCGACCTGAGTTGCACATGTTGCATCTAGTGTTCCTTCAATATTAAGGAAGTGTCACACTAACACAAAGTTAGTGTTGCATCCTATTGAGGTGTAGTTGGAAGAGGACATGTTTTATGTTGAAAGTCTCATGTTGATCCTTGACACAAGGGTGAAGAACTTGAAGAAGAAGGATATCATCTTGGTTAAGTTTTTGCATCATTATCATGGAAATGAGGAAGCAACAAGGGAGCTTGAGGTCGAGATACGTAGGAAGTCTCTGCCTCTTTTCGTGTAGGATTTTGAGGGAGAAATCCTTGTTAGGGGTTTATGATTGTAAGACTCCTGACCTAGCTTAGTCTTAATCCACCTTGATATTCTTAAGAATATGATTAAATATTAATCTCATCATATGATGCACTTTAATAACATGTGAAACTTTTATTTTTTTAGTTTGGTCCATATTGCTTGATGTTTGAGCTAGTGATGCTATATGTATGCTTATTTTGGACTAAGTTGTAATTTACCCATATTGAGGGTTTATCTTGCAGTTTGTCACATGTTGAATGTGCCACTTGTGCATTAGAATAATGAGATATAGAATCATGCTTAGCAGCACCTTGTTGGATCATAGATGATGAGGTGGCATCACATGTGTTGAGCTAGGGTTTGCATGATTTGCATGGATGATTGGGTTGTTAGTGTTGACCATGTGAGTGTGACCTTTTTAGCGATCTATGTGCTTTGTTTTTTGGTAGGTGTTGCGGGCGATATGATTTTGGGTGTTTTTTTTAGTGAACTATACACCTTGTTCTTGATCTTGGTCAAAGAGGTTTTGGAGTTTTTCTTTGGTTGTAGTGACATTTGCCTGGGTTGGCATAGTGTTGCGGTCGGTACATCATGATCCCCTTGGTTTTGTTTCAAACTAAGGTGGTAGTGGACCTAGTGTTTGCTACAAAGCCTTGTTTTTATCACCCTTTGATGCATGCATGTCTAGCATGCTTACATGGATGATCTTTTGAGGGATAAGTGTCATTAGAGGCTATGTTACCTTGTCACCTCATATCTATCACATGTTTCCTACCCTTGGGAATTTATAACCCTTATTTCACATGCAAGTATCCCCTTTATCTCTCTTCTTTCTCTCTTCTTTCTTGTGTTCGGCCATGAGCTTAGTGGTGTAAGTGGAGGTGCTGATCTTGAAGAAGGTGGATGTTTTCTCTTTGCATGTGGTGATCTAGGGTTTAATCATCTCCCTTGTGGTGGTTCATGGTTATCTTTGATCTTGGGAAGTGGTTTATCTTTCTTAATCTCACTTTCCTAAACCATATCCTCTCTCTTTCTTCTCATGGCTATTAGATTATGGTTCTCCATGGTGTCTATCTTGAGTAACTTCTCTCCTTAGAGGTCGAGACTATTGTTTGACTGTGGTAGTACCTGAGTGAGATGAAGCTCTCCTCTTTCTTCATTCTTTTTTGACCTAGGATTTTTACCCTCTCTCTTTTGAGCTTCCTTTGATCTTAGTGTGTTCTGCTTCTCTTGAGGTGATCTTGCTTGGCCATGGAGTTGATCCAAGCTTGATGTTTCATTCTCTTTCTTAGAGCATGTGGCTTTGAAGTTGATCTTCACCTCAAGGCAGGTTATATAACTTTTCTCACTTCTATTATTGCACTTTGATCATTCTTGCATGTTATTGTTCAATCTCTAAAATGTGATTTAAGATGATATATGATGCTATCTTGATTTAGATTTTAATATTATGAATTATTCTTTTATAGATTTCTCTTTCTCCTAAACCCTATTTCATGTACCCAAAATCTAGTAGATGATGGAGTTGATGGTTCATACATGCACCTTGAATGTTGGTTTTACACTATTTATGGTTCGGATATCATATGTTAGATGGAGATTTTTGTCCTTGTTTACATGTGTTTTATGTTTGGTTTCATATCTCTCTTAGCATGATTTCTTTGATTACTTTGGTGATGATCATTTAAGGGTTTTGCTGATCAACTTTTCCGTGAGGTTTTCTTTTGGTGACTCTTCGGTTTCTCAGTGTTTATCACCTATTTTTTGTTTGTACACATCTTGGTGGTAAATACATATGTTGAACTTGTTTTGGTCACCATGATATCTGACCTATGGTCACTATGGTGGTTTGGTTGCTACAAACCCTAATCCTAGTTGCTCTTCCGGTCGCTACACCTTGTTTTGCCTGTTTGGTCTCTACACCTTAACCTTTGTTGTGGTCGTCATGCATAAGTGGCTATGGTGACTACACACGGAGTTTGAGGGTTGCTACGGATAGTGTTGATCTTGAGGTCACAACATGTTTGATCTCTACATGTGCCATGTGTATTGGTCTTTACCTATGACCTAACCCTATTGGTCTCTAGGTGATGTGCATATTTTATATCACCTTTTTGACCACATTTGGTTGCATTTCCAAATCATTTTCACCCAATAATCACTGTTAATCATGCTAGATTTTCCACTTTATCATTGTCTTTACTTTCTATATGGTTTGGTTTGTACGGACAACAATTTGGCATCAAAATGGGGAGAAAATGCCATCATAACATCTGTCAACATATTCACCAATCATCTAGACATTTAGAAAATCAATTTTGCTGAAACTGATAAAGACACCTCGTGTTATAAAGACACCCCATGTCTTATTAAAGACATCTTGTGTCTCAGTCTAGAAATTGAATGCAAAACTCCCAGATTTGTAGCAACACACCTTGTTTTATTAAAGACACGTCATGTCTTATTAGAGACACATCGTGTAACCTTCTAGAACTTGATCTGGACTTCAATTATTGCATAAGACACACTGTTTCTTATAAAAGACACATCGTGTGACCTATAAATTTTACTCAAAAACGAATTTAACCATTTTACATTTATATATATGACCCCAAGCCATCTTGGTTTAGTTATCACAGACTATTTCAGACCTCTTAGAGAGGGACTCAAGCAAGGGAGAGCAAGGAGGAGTTGGAGGTGTTCCAAGGGAGAAAAGTTGGTTACTCGAGAGGGAAACTTCTTCTTCCTCCTTCTTCTCCAAAAATTATAGCAAGGATCTCCGTTGTTCTCTTCTCTCCACTCAGAAGTGAAGCTTTCTGGGGAGTTTCCTACAACAAGGATGGTTTTGTGACTCCTTGATTGGAATTCCAAATCTATCTTACTTCTTACACTGACATCCAAGTTTATTTCCTTCTTTATGATGTCTAGCACTGCTTTCTACTATTTGTATCTACTTTCTACAGACATGGACAAGTAGATCCTTATTCTTGGGCATGGGGGAGTAACTCCCATGTCATAACATTATTGAACATGAATTTCATATATAATGCTAGTTGTTTTACTATTCTAAGGTTCATTGGTGTTTAATTCCTCTTACATGCTTTGTTGGCCACTTTTTATGTGTGATTTGTACTCTTTGTATAATCTGGGAAGATGTGCATGGGAGTAAGGAGGTATACCTTAGCTGCATTAACTTTATCACAGGAGTGGCTGGGATGTGTTGGGGAATAAAGGTTTGTAGTATAAATCTAAGTATATCCACGGGAGTGGTATATAAAGTTATGACTGTTCTACACTACCGGGAGGTGGGTGTAGGATACATGCCTCCCTTGTGTTATTGCAAGTGTTCTTGATCACTGTTGTTCTTCATGTTGTGATGTGGATGTGATACCCTATCCTCAAGAATCCCTTATCCAAATTGACCCTTAATATAAGTGTTTTCGGTTTAGTTCATTTCTTTTTAATTTCTTAGTTAACATAACAAAACCTCTATTTATAAAATGATCTAGATTGTTGAATTTTAATACTCTTGTGCCTAAAAAAACATTGCTCCTTGGACAACCTCGATAAGAATACATGCACCCGTATACTTGTGGGGTAGTGTTTGAGTTTACAAATATTAAAACTTACACACACAACCAACAAGTTTTTGACATCGTTATCAGGGAGCATCGATATTTTTGTTCAAGTAAGAAGTGTTGAATTGTAAACGAGACTAGATCACCCCACCACATATCATATCTGTCGTCATTCTTTCCATCATGATCATCATCATTATATTATATGTGTATCTTCTATTTTCTTTCTTGTACTTCACTAGCCTTCTTTACTTGTAGGACGATATGAGGTGATCCAAAAGGGATCTTGAACCTTCCACATGTCTGGACCCCAAACTTGAGCACAATGTTTGTAGCCTTCAAAAAGCAAAGATGAATGAAACTCAAATGAATCTAGAGGACTCACAAACATCATCACCAACGTCTTCACAACCATCTTCACCCAAGCATCCGTCTCAAAAAGAAAGACCAGTCATGGAAGATGACTATCCCCATAAAGACTTCATTATTCCAGCTACTATAGAAATCAAAGGGGCTATCAATATCCCACCAATCGAGGCAAATGACTTTTCTATCAGCCCCACAATTATACATATGATACAACAAAACTAATTTGGAAAGACACCAATGGAGGATCCAAACCTCCATGTTGATGGATTTCTTCCATTGCTAAGCACTTTCAAGATAGATGGTGTTTCAATTAAAGCAGTTTATCCTCTTATTGTCCCTTCTTTTTGAGAGATAGAGCCAAGGTGTGGCTCTATTATTTGCCAAGAAACTTCATCAACAACTAAGATGAACACCTCAAAGCTTTCTTATCCAAATACTTTCCACCAAGCAAGACCGCATAGTTGAGTCAGCTCATTAATTTTTCAGAAAGGGGTGGAGAGACTATGTATGACACATGAAAGATTCAAAGACCTTCAACGTCTTTGTCCACACCATGGTTTGAGAAATTGTCTTCTATTACAAACTTTCAACAATGGATTATTTTACAATACAAGGATATCTATTGATGTTGCTGCAAATGGTGCTTTAATGAACAAATCATATAGGGACGCTTATGTCATTTTCTAAAGACATGACACTTAATCATTGCCAATGGAGTCCTGAGTGGATCAACCGACCTTATTCTTAAAGCTCTACTTTTGGAAAGCAATCCACTGAAGTAATTTGTAATGCATGTGGAGTAGCAGGACACACTCTTTCTTCATGTTTTGCCACACCATCACAATTTGGAGAGATACTGGAGCTCAAAAACAATTTCAGTGTAGTTTCATCTAGCAACAACAACATTTGTAGCCCACACAGAGTTTGAAGTCCATGCTTGAGACTTTTGTCTCAACTCAAATTCATCAAAATAATGATCTTCATCAACAAAGGGAGATGCTAAAGGATGCTATTTTTCAACTTTCTTCTAAGGTGGATGGGATTGCAACTCACACTAGGATGTTAGAGAATTAAATTTCTCAACTAGCTCTAGCCAATCAAAAGGCTCCTTTTGGTTCCTTGCCTAACCAACTAGAGATGAATTCATGGGAGACATTCACGTCAGTTACCTTGAGGAGTGGAGCTGCTATAGGAGAATCTTCTTCACCATTAAAGACAATATCATATGAAGGTGTTGACTCCAATGTATGCAATGATAATGCAACTCAAAAGAAGAAATCTTCACATACTCCACGGGATAATTCTCCAAGCAAGATAAATGTCATTTTTCCACAATGACTTGGCATGTTTCTTGGTGATGTGAAAATTCTCTTTGAATCTGATTCTAGTTATTTTGAAGAAGAGAATGAAGGTATAAACAAAATTGCTGTCCAAAAGACTATTACTACTACAAATCATAAGTGTACATCTTTGTCCCAAATAAAAGCTAATATGACAAAGAGGCATAGATCTATGGCGCAAAAATTCCCAACCTCAAATTGAAGCACAAGCCCTCCACCTTGACAACTCTGTCATGATGAGGTACCCAGTTTCTATTCTCTTTGTTTGATTTCTATAGTGAGGACACTACAGATTTCAAGATTAGGGGGGAGCAACCGGCCAGTAGTGTAGTTTTATTTCCCATTTATCAACTTTTTCTTAGCTCTTGTTTTAGTTTCTATTCTTCTTTTGGAAAACCTAGTATGATATGAGGCTTATCTTATATAAGTGGATTGAATCCTTTCTATGCCAAACCGATTGTCCTCTTTTGTTGAGAAATATCACTTGTAGAAATTGTAAAAGGCATGCATTAATCAAATGAAACCTTTAGTCCATCAACATGTGCTTAGCTCTGGCTTATGCTTCTAGCCTGAACATGCATCTTTACATCCTTGACTGCTTATTACATGTAATGGTTTCAATTTTTGTGACTAAATCAACTTTACCACATCATTTAGAATACAAGATGACCTTGCCAAGCTCTTAGTGCATTTTGAACCACTCTTTCATTGGATTTTTTCAAAACAAATCAATGAAATCTAGATAATTCTACAATTTAGTTGACTTTCTTATGTTGTGGAATTTTTTTTAAATATTTTATCTTATTTCATCCTCATACCCCATAAAAGATGGAAAATCCACCCACATATCATGCTAGCCTAGTGTAAGTACAATCTGGCCATGATGGTTAGGTTGTATGCCTTACAAGAGGGTAAAATACCCCAACCGACACTCCACGTGTGCATAAGCCTACATTAGCAGACGAGTGCTAGAATCCATAATCCACTATCATATCATTTTTGGGAAAAGAAAGAGAGTACAACTAAGATTTTCAATTTTAACTGAGATCTCATCATTTGTATCCTTAATAGTTAGGAATTTGAGTTGCACATCCACTAATTGTTTGGCTTGGTCATCCAAATTCTACTTAGTTTTGTTTAATTGATCAACTCATTTAATTGTGACCACCCTTGCTGAACTAAAAATTTCTTTCTTGGGTGTTTAAATTGAATTGCTGACTATGAGTATAAACATGTTGATCATGGTTGGTTTGGTCTTATACACATCTTTCATTTCATATGATCTATGCATGAACTTGACAATTCCTTCATTTGTGTTTCTATGCTGTTTTTGCTTGAGGACAAGCCATGGTTTAAGCTTAGGGGGATTTTATGTGCGTATTTTATATCACCTTTTGGACCACTTTTAGTTGTATTTCCAAATCATTCTCACCCAATAATCACTCTTAATCATGCTAGACTTTCCACTTTATTGTTGTCTATACTTGCTCCGTGGTATGGTTGGTAGGTACAACAATTTGGTATCAAAATGGGGAGAAAACACCATCATAACATCCATCAACACATTCCCTAATCATCTAGATATTTAGAAAATCAATGTTGCTAAAACTAATAAAGACACCACGTGTCTTAACTAAGACACCCTGTGTAATAAAGACACCCCATGTCTGAGTCCAAAAATTGAATGTAGAACTCCCAGATTTGCAGCAACACATCGTGTTTTATTAAAGACACGTCGTGTGTTGTTAAAGACACATCGTGTAGTCTACCAGAACTCGATCCATACATTAGTTATTGCATAGGAAACATCATGTCTTATAAAAGACACGTCGTGTGACCTGCATATTTCACTCAAATACAAATTTAACCGTCTCACACTTATATATATGACCCCAAGCTGTCTTGGGGTAGTTATCACAGATTTTTTCGGATCTTTTAGAGCAAAAATCAAGCAAGGGAGTGCAAGAAGGACTTAGAGGTGTTCCAAAAGGGAGAAAAGTTGGTTTCTCAGGAGGGAAACATCTTCTTCCTTCTTCTCCAACAATTCCAACAAGGATCTCCACAATTTTCTTCTCTCTACTCAAAACTGATGCTAGCTGGAGAGTTTCCAGTAGCAAGGATGGATTTGTGACTCCTTGATTGGAGTTCCAAGTCGATCTTCCTTCTTTCACGTACATCTAAGTTTATTTCCTTCTATTATGATGTCTAGCACTACTTTCTACTATTTGTATCTACTTTCTACAGCCATAGATGAGTAGATCTCTTGTTCTTGGGCATGGGGGAGTAACTCCCATGTCATAACATTATTGAACATGAATTTCATATATAATGTTAGTGGGTTCACTGTTCTAAGTTTCAACGGTCTTTAATTCATCTTACATGCTCTGTTGGCCACTTTAAATGTATGATTTCTGCTCTTTGTACAATCTAGGAAGATGTGGATAGGAGTAAGGATATATACCTTAGCTGCACTACCTTGACCACGGGAGTGGTTGGGATGTGTTGGGGAATAAATGTTTGTAGTCCAAATCTAAGTATATCTACAGGAGTGGTATACAAAGTTAGGACTATTCTACACTACCGGGAGGTGGGTGTAGGATACACACTTCCCTTGTGTTATTTCTAGTGTTCTTGATCTTTGATGTTCTTCGTGTTATGATGTGGATGTGAAACCCTATCCTTAAGAATCTCTTATCCAAATTGACCCTTAATATAAGTATTTTCTATTTTAGTTCATTTTCTTTTAATTTCTTAGTTAACATAACAAAACCTCTCTTTATAAAATGATATAGACAGTTGAAGTTTAGTACTCTTGTACCTAACGAAACCTTGCTCCTTGGACGACCTTGATAATACTACAAACACATGTATACTTGCGGGATAGTTTTTGGGTTTGCAAATATTAAAACTTGCACACACAACCAACATTGGGGCAGCTAATGCCTAGAGGTCGCTATAGGTGTTAGACTATGTATGGTCGATACATGGTGTTGTTTGAAATGATCGGTTGCTCTTAATGATTAACCCTAATATGTTCCAAGGATGTGGGAAGTGATATACCTAGGGTTTGATGTTAAGTGTTGTGTTAGAAACCCTAATTGGCTATCTATTGAAACCCTAACACTAATTTGGGTACATGATGTAATTGCTTATCTTGCTAGAAGTGATTAGCATGTAATGATGTTTTCTCTCTCCTACTTGTGTAACCCTAACACTGTAGGTTGAATATGCATCATAGATTGTGATTGCTATGGTATCTCTTATATGACATAGGGAAATGACTATGAGCCTTTGTGAAGCATGATGAGATGATGATGTCATGTAAGAACTATGTGATTGGGTCTTATGACCAGGGAGAGTTTTTTTTCCTAGTTTAAGGTGATATCCTCTGGTAATATGATAAGTCATGATTATCCCTTGATGACATGATAATCGTGATGTCCTGGTATAAGGCAGTGAGACAGTATAATGTGATGGTGTGATCTACTTTATGTTTAGTCTGTTTTGTATCTTCTGACATTGTAACCCATCCCTATCTTTATAGAAATTGTATTGGGTTAGTATGTTGTAACTTGATTGATGCATTAAAATACATCCAATTGGAGATAATTAATCAAAGGAAACCCTAATTATGTTGGTTTCCATGTGCCATAAATCCATCTTCAACGTATGTACTTATTGGATGGTGAAACGAGTAATTCCTATGGGAAACTTGGAGCGCATATTGTTGAATATGTTGTGGTGTAAGTCGAGGATATATCTTTGCATCCACAATCTTTGGAGGATGTGTATGGTCATACCCTAGTAGGAGAGTGGTTGAGGCCATATCTCATATAATATTCTTTTAGATATGGTTGTGATCATACCCTGGTAGGAGAATGGTTGTGGTCATATCTCACTAGTGCCATGCCTATATACCAAGGAGGACTAGTCTGATTCGCAGTTTAACTCTAAATGTCACTGTGGTTGACTCAGATTGACCAAGGGTGTGGGAGTTCATAGGATTTAACTCTCCTAGATCTTGTATGGAACTTATTTTGACGTAGCAGTGGTTAGTTGGACAATGACCAGTATACCCCATCTCCTCAGTTCATAATAGAAAGACGTAAAACAAATGTGTACTATATTTGTTTAGGGTTAAATGTGCTTCACATTGGATGACCCTTTGTAATATTTCTAATACTATTTAGTTATTATTTTTTATACATGTTCTTCATATTTCTTCTTAAAGTATATGATAATATGTTGATCAGTTTCTAGTTGTTTAAACTGCTTAATCAGTGTTACAATTTTACTTATTCATTTAGCTAAATCTGCTTATCATGCTAATAGTATTACCTTCCTATTATATATCTATATGTGCTAATAATAGTTATTAGTATAGAATGATATCCCTTGTTGGGAGATTTCTCTCACCCCTTGGGTTTCCACATATTTAGGTGGCCGTGCATGACAATAGAGATAAACAGATTGAGGAAGAGCAACAGGGAGATCAATAGTTGTTGAAGGTGGTATATGTTGCTGGTGTTTTTTAGTAGAGTCATATATGCTGTCCCTATACTCTCAGGTCCTTGGGGGTGTTTTGTAGATGTTTTACATCGATATGAGGTTTTTTGAAGTATACCATGGTTGTATATGTATGATTTGTATATATATGAACATGTTACCTTTATGACATGTTAGTGGTAAGATGGCCATTGTACAAGTGATTTAGATAGCTTTATGGTATGATATGTGAAATAGGTGGCACAATTTGTGGACCTTATATGTAATATGTTCCACTTTTGTGGTGATATAAGATCAATTTTAATTTACCATTGATTTTAGTAATCTAGATGTTTAGTGTTAACTGTGTGCTATAGTTTGAGTAATCTCGCTCATGTAGTGGTGGGTTGTCACAAACCTACAATTTGTGATAGGTATTATAGTGATTGTATGATTCCTTTGTCTTTGATATACAAATTGAACTGAAGGTATGGAATCATCATCCTTTCATGTTCAATCCATGTTCTGTGAACTAGAGAAGACTATATGAGATATATGTGACCTCTATCATATATTGATTCATATGTCAATGCACGTACTTTTCTCTGTCTCTCTTATTAAGTATCCAGGATATCAAAATCTTATCAGAGGGACAAATCCCGTATGCATCACTCACAGTCATCCTCATGAGTTAGAGTGCATCTAATCATCACCTTTATCGAAACTCTTATTTTGGATTACGGTGGATGATGTCAAAATACACTGAACAACAAGTGATGAATGTAGTGACTTTACGTCTAAGAACCACAATCACCACCTTCACTATGAGAGATTATCATGACCACCAAGTATGGTTTCCAAGTATCACTCTCATGGTAGCTATGGAAAATACAATGTTCTCTAACAAGTATATGTGTGCTTGGTTTGAATCACATATAATGACTGATGAGATTTTGTCATCAACCAACCCACACTCTAGTATTATGTGTTATTGTTGTCTATCTATCTTCCACAATAACATTCGACTAGGGACATAACAAGAATGTACATGCTCCTGTCATACATATGATCTGATTGTTCAAGTCGCGTACTTTGAATACATACATCATTCAGTAGTTATGTTTCCATATTATCTCATAACTGAGTGAAACACAATAAATCAGAAACTTTCCTTTATTATTAATCATATCCTTTGTCAAATTTTTCATTGCAATCATCATATGATTGGCTCTATAGGAATACATACCAACTGGGTACTCACCAAGAAAGACAAGGTTCAATAAATTGGTTTGAATTTTTGTACAGTCAATTTGATGTCCAATATTGTGGTTAGGGATTTGTGAAAGGCTCCCTTGGAATTATATAGGCCTACTTTGCAAAGGATCACTATACACAATGAAGCCTAAAGATGGAAATCTAAGCAAAATTAGATTCTTCCTCAATCCTATAAGGTATGATCCATTAGCGATCGTTGCTTCAAATAGGAAGGGGTGTCAACAAAAAGGAAAGGAGATGGACTAGAGAGAGAAAGAACTCAGACAAGATAAACACATTTCATTGTGAACAATTTCTTTACATCAAATATGAGGTAGGAACTACTTCTGATGACTTCAATCTTGACAAAATGACACAATATAAAGCCTACATAAGTCATATACGCATATGAAGGTGAGTCCCCGACGTTGGTTGGTTGCTCCTTGTTTGGTTAAATATGGAAACAAATCACTTTTATTGATTTTAGATTTGTTATTTACAATAAAATATAGAGAGTAATATGAAATTTCAAGTTAGTTAAACATTTAGGATTACTATACTTTATTGGTCACCTACTCAATAAAATGTAATCCAAGGAAACAATAATCCTATCATCTAATTATAATATTTATAAATTAAAATTTTATTTTCTTCTTTGTTCTCTATAAGTCAAGAACTTTTCAATTTTACTAGATTTCTTCAAGTGCATTGTTCGCCCTTCATCTCTTACATAATAATTCAATTCATCATATTTTCTGAGGGAAAATGCTCATCCAAATAGTTTATAAATTTTGGGGCTCAAAATTGACTTAATATAGTGGAGTACATTACTTCCATTATAACAAGGTTGATACATCCTATTTTTAAAAATTATTTGCATTAATATAGTTAAAAATATGATAAGATTTCACTTTGATTGATTCTTCCATAATATCCTAAAAGATAACTTATTAAGTATGTGGCATGGTATTTCTCCATGTATGCGCTCAAGTGGCATCATATTCACCCTAGTATTTCTAGAGAACCTTAAAAATATCAATATTCTTGTTTTAAAATTACTTCACCTTGAATCCAACATTTTGATTTTTGATTTTCATTACTTCAACCTTGAATTACTCATTGTTACACACAACTCTTGTGTCCTTCATGCAACATTTCCCGTAGCAGACATGGAAAACACATGTATGGAAATATACTGAGAAGATTGAGATAGTATATAAGCTCACTCTCAAATTTGTTCTTAGACTTCAAAGTTCCAATAAATCTTGAGATTATCTTCCCATGTTTATGGTGAAGGTTAAAAGGGGTCATATTTTAAGGAAGGCATGATCTCATAGCTATGCATAGAGTTTGTGTTGATCGTCAACTTTAATGACCTTTACCTTCATAAGGGATACCTTATCTACGTACTATTAAAACTCCCCCAATTTTATAATTGCCATCACACCCATACATGCCAATATAGGGAAGAGTGGCATGACATCCAATACAAAGACTCATTAGGTGGAAATCGAGCGGTAACAACAGGTGGAACACTAGTACATTTTTTTACCCTCATGCAATTCAAGTGCAGTGAGTTCGGATGAATACTCAGGTGCCTTTTATCGAGTAGTGTGGTCAGGTCAAGGGGAAGATAGAGTGAAAGACTTTTTTATGGGAGGTAAACTACATAGAAATTTGACATCCTCTTTGATTGTGCTAATTCCCAAAAGAGAGAATCCAACAACATGGGCTCAATTTAGTCCAATAGGCCTCTTTTCTTTAGTTATATAAGGAGATTCTAACAACTCACCTTGCATTCTTCTAGATCTTCTTTCAAAACAAAAGAGGAAGCCACTTCTCTTAAATAGGCGAAAAGTCACTTCTTCAGTTCTTTGTGCTTGTCTAATTTCATGAGTTTTCTCTTTTCCAATGGACTCTCCAAATGGAAAGATAAAGTAACTACAAGATTCTATACTATCATCTTTGCATTCCATCAATACTTGACTGTGAAGTCTGAATTCCATCCTCGACCACTGACTCGGTGCTTGTTTTGATTTCTCTTACGGTGATAGGTGCCCCAACCACATTTGCAAAACAATCTCTCTTTCCCATACAGTCAGTAAGGTACACTCATTTTTCTCAAATTTGGTTTTTACAGAAAATTGACACTACACGCCTATAGCGTCACTTGGCATAATGCAAATATAACTACTGGTCAGGTCTTACTAAAGCAACCTACATGGTAGGTCAAGTACATCACAAAAAGTTTTGCCTCCAAAAATTTTGTGTCATCATTTTTTTCTAAAAGAACCGAAGAAAATGGTTCCCGCCACATGCCCCACAAAATAAATTTACCCTAAAATTGTATTATGACATCAACAATTTTCAAGAAAACAACAGCTAAAGTCTTAGAGAGGATGGCATTTTATACTAGGGATAAGTACATGTGGTGTTGGTTTTTTTATGGGTAATCTATGACATAGATTGGGATACAGTGCTAGTTCTCCCCTGCAACTGACCACTAATTCTTAGCGAGCTTGATATTTCTTAATAGTGATAAGTACATGTGGTGTTGATTTTTTGGTGGGTAACCGACAACATAGATTGGGATATAATGTCAGTTTTTTCCTACAACCAACAACTAAATTCGTAGTGAGGTTGGAGTTTTTAATAGAGATAAGTACATGTGGCATTGGTTCTTTGGTGGGAAACTGACGACATAGCTCTCACTATGTCATTGGCTTGGCTTAGCCAAATGACAACTATCTAATTAGTCATGGGTTTTTGTTAGAAACTGACAACTAAGTTTAGTTAATATAACATACAAAATTTTTCTTCACTCATTCTCTATTTCATTGTGATACCTAGTTGTTAGATCTAGAAACAATGATAGTTTGTTAGCTTTGCCTCTTCCTGCCTTCATCACTACCTCCTCTGTCACTTCTCTCCATTGCTCTACCTCCCCTGGAGCTCCACTGCTTCTTAGACGCTCCCCTGGATTTCTATGCTGCTACTATCTATTATTCCTACGAAGCTCTCTGATGTTATGCTGCCACCGTTCCACCTTATCATGTGGACTCCATCGGATCGACTACTCCACAACCCACCACCAGCATAACCACCACCCGCCAGGTAGTTTTATTTTTAGTTTTTTGTTTCTTTATTGTGCTACTGTTGCTGACTCTACTATGCCATTTATGTGTTGTTTAGAATTCAAATGTATGATCCAATCTTACTCCTATTTGACATCAAACCATACTCTAATCATAAATTTAGTAACTTTGTGTCCCTCTGTAGCATAAGAATCACCCCTTATCCCCGTTTGCTAGGTTTGTGATACATAACACTAAATGCATGAAAATGATACTAATAATTTTTATTGGGGAATCCGGGAAGCTATTTATTCATCTTAACATCCTCTTTCAAGACAACAAGTATAATAAATACAAGGATCTAGATTAGCATATAAAATACATTTGGTAGTACTACTACCATTACACCTTTCTTCTTCTAAGATGGATTTAGTACAATCTGGGGTCTGGGGTGATCAAAGCACCCAGTGGTTTGTTTTTTATTGAACTTGGCCAAAGTATCAATGGTATGATTACATCCTATTGGTTCAAAATTTATAGTCCAACTAGTATTCTCCATTTTCATTCTTTGTATCCTATCAATCATCCTTGCAAATCTAGTATTGCATGTCACATTTGATTGAAACATTTATGCAAATGCCTTATAGTAAATTTCCATGACTATGTTTTGGAAGTTGATTCTATATGTGATTTTGAGTGTGAGGTTGTGATAGAGTGGAACTTTATCTCTCTTTATTGAATGTCTCCTCTACCACTACCTTTCTCCCTCTCCTTCCTCTTACCATTAATTTTATGTTTGAATATAATTTAGTAAATAATTGATTGGTCTAATACTCATGTGACACCATGGATGTACTCAATTTGATAAACATAAAGTTTGAGGGTCATATCACAACCTTCACCCTTTTGGACCCTCTTTGTATCCTTTCCTACCCCCAAATCCTGATGATAGTGTGGATGACTCTTTTATGAATCCAAGGGTCCAAGTTTCATTAGTATCCAACAATGGATGAGGGAGATATTCCTTTTCTCCTTGTGCCTTATTCAAATACTACCCTATCACCTTTTTTCTTATTTGTTCCTCCTCTAACCCATATGGGGCCATTAGATTCACATGCCATGGATCTGGGGAGGATCCATTGGTTGTGGGATGCCCTTCTCCCTTACATTACTTATTGTTGCGCATAGCAGCCTTGCTGCTCTTGGCAACTACTCATCCCTCTCTTTATCTCTGACCCCATGTTCCATGGGCCACGTCCTTTCCCCCTTGACCCACACCTAGCTCCAATGGGATGCAAGGAGGCCAGGGTGAGTGTAGGGCCGATGATACATTGGTTGTTTTTCCCATCTTCAGTAGTTACTGGCCTCACATGAACCCTAGCCTCTATACACTCCACAACATCCTATATAACCTCATATCCTCTCTGCCAACCCTTCCTCTTGATTCCCATATCCTTGCCCTAGCCTCACCCCCTCTCTTTTCCCCTCTTCCAGCCACCCTTTCCATTCTAGAGTTGTACACCTAAAGACTAAGGCCATGGAAGACACCTGGTGTGTTGGATCGGGCAGCAACAACCCAAATCACCCAGTTCACTCATGGTGCCTCCCCCTGTTACAACATGTTCCTAGCCTTGCCAATAATCAAAGATTTAAGATAATCTTAATGCTTGTCATGCTTTTATTAGTAATATTCTATTTTGTGCTTTATATTAACTTTATTAACCTTGAATACTTGTTTGGGAAACTCATAATCATGGCTTAAGCATACTATAAAGATCTGAGTTGGAGTTAATATAACATTAACCCATACATGTATGCAAGAATAGAGTTAATGGCATTGGAGGAAATAATTAATAAATAATTTTTTATTTTAGAATATTATCAAAATAATATTTTATTATTATAGATAATTCAATTATAAATCCAAAAAAGAATGAACCAAATCAGAGTTAAAATGAGAGAGTTACGCCCTTTTTAGTAAACATGTACACTAGTTTCACGACTGTGATAGATGTCGCCCAGGACAACCAATCGTAAAACGATCATATCTCGGGCTATACTTATCTATTTTCAAAAAATGAAGTGTGTTATAACCACAATTCGATCCTATATCATGTGAAACTCTTTTCTCAAGGAGAGGGCAACCTAGAAGAAGATTTCTGGGGTGATGTTTGGGGAATAATGTGAAGTATAGTGGAAATCCAAAGTGTTTGCCATAGATTTGACTTGGTAAGTAGTTTTAACCATTGATTCTTCCTTCTCTCCATTTTCCCTTGCTTGAAATCCCTAATCCAATGAATTTGAGGTTTGGGTTAACTTCTGATCTTCATCTTCTACCTACTGCATACCATCTTTAGGGTTAAAAGGAAGAAGAAACCACCGACTTGCTAGAGTTTTGACATGGATTGGAGATGTTTAGAGATGGGTTGCATTTTTAAGGTGTTTTCACACCTTAGGGTGAGTGGGTACTTCCTTTAAACAATAGATTTTATGAAAATTAGTTAAATCATCAATAATTTGAATTGCTTTGTTGACTTGGTCTATTATCTCACTAACAA
The DNA here is from genome assembly GCA_963693085.1 of Alisma plantago-aquatica. NCBI lineage: Eukaryota > Viridiplantae > Streptophyta > Magnoliopsida > Alismatales > Alismataceae > Alisma > Alisma plantago-aquatica. The sequence goes on from OY856409.1 coordinate 1,214,278,030, forward strand.
ATTCACTCGGGGTTGAAATCCCAGAGTTTTTAACCAAAACCTTGTGCAATAATACCACCCGCAAGCGGACGGGTCTTATCGTAGTATAGTTGAGGATTGAATCACAAGGGACAATGTTTTTAAGAATCATTTCTAGTCTAGTCCCGCTCAAGTAAGACTAATAATTAGAACAAAGGTTGATTTGAGTTCAACTAAACTAAGTGTAAGGAGGACCGTGGAAGAGGTATGATTGAGTCATCTTTGGTGAATTTTCATATCCATAAAGTTTCTAATGTTATATGGAATCCGAATAAGGAAAATAAAAAGAGAGATAAAGAGAAATCCTTGAAAAGAGATATTTAAGAAATAAATAATATAATGAGAAATAATGGATATAGATGCATCTATAAGCATAATGAGTATCCAATAAAAAGGATTTCAAAATATTAGGGTTCCTTGTGGTCCAAGGAATCAAGATGATAAGATAATGGCAAAAGAAAGAAGAAATATCAATTAATTTGGTTTTATTAATGAATAACTTGCATATGAAGTAAACACCCTTTTCCTTTGGAATTTGGGTTTCAAATTTAATACACGAGTATATAATTCCAAGACAGAGTTTGCTCTAAAATTTGAATGAAAAAGGATAAATGAGGAGATAGATATGGTTTTTACAGGATTTCCTAAAGTGGATGGGTAATCCTTAAATAATATTAAATGTCGCAATATATCCAAGATGTATTTTCGGATAAGGAATGATGCAAATAATCAGGACCATTGATTAGAAGATCAACGGGGGATCAGTCATCCCCTAGCTCTTACTAAAATGGGAAACAGAAGCAGTGGCAACTTAGTCTCCCAATCGGATTTCTTGCAAGCCAAGACACGTCAGAGGCAACAAACATTAACAATAGATTCGGGGGATCAGTCTGAGTTAATCTAGCCCTAGTTTCTTGGAGTTTCCTCATTTCTAGGACTTTTGCCCAAACTAGAACTCAAAAGTTCATGGTAGCCATAGGGAGGACTATATATATGGGGCCTCAGAATTCTAACGGAGCGGAAAATAGAGTCCTTGGCTTCGGCTGAGCATGGCAAGTAAGGTAGTGATAGCAATTTTGGTTAAGACCATGGATGTTGTTCCTGTCAATGAAGGGACCTTGCTGGAGGTTCGGAAGTCGGTTCATTCGCCTCGGGTTGTGACCGAGGCAATTGAAAGCCTGGGTGGCTTCGGAGGACCATGGAGGAGGATGTGCGACCTTCTCCTGGTGAATAGGGTGAGAGAGCGGCAGAGTCAACTGAAGAGTTAACTGTCTGCGGGAGCTGCTCCACGCACGGGGAGCGTCGTGAGGAAGAAGAAGAGAAAGGGGAAAAGACCCCTTTGCCCCAAACTCCAGTGAAGAAACAAAAGGGAAGGAGTGTCTTTCCTGCGTGGTTGGTCCTAAACCACATGAAAAAAAAGAAGGCTCGATTGACTGACGTATCAGGCCCTCATTGGTCCAAGTAACTACTGTTTTTGTAAAAATCATATTGAAATATTGGTAGCTCGGATGGATGCATATAAAATATGAATCTTGCTAAAAAAATATGAGGAATCCATTAAAAATATATTTATAAGCTAATTCCTCTAACAATTTGAAAATTAATGGAAGTGATCAACTTGAATGCTTTAATGTTTAAGAAACCCTAATTTGAGATGATTAATGTATTTAGAAGGGTTTTATGGATGATTAAAGTTGATATTAGCCTGTTAATTATAAAAAGTACAAAAAGGATGAACTTTGCACGTAATTGATTTACTTTAGAGTTCCATGTACATGAACGAGCTTTAATGGCCTTGAAACCCTAATGATAGTAATTGTGACTCTTAATGGCTTTAATAGTTCAAATTCATGAATAAAATTGAGATATGATGGTTCTAAGCTATTTTGAGTATAAAAGTTCCTAATTGTGGATAAATACCCTTAATATGATAATGAGGGTTTTCTAATGGATAAAGTTGGAATTAAAGATAAAAAGAGTTCATATGTGAATTAGACCATAATGAACTATGAGTTGTTAAACCGAAAGGAACCAAAGATGATAATTGGGCCTAATGCTCGTGTCATGAATTAAAAGGACAAAAATGGTAGTTTTAATGTAAAAGCGGCATAATGGACTCAATTGATGTTTAATTATGCCTTTAGTCCAAAATTAAGATTATATGTTGTTAAAAGGTAACCTTAATAGCTTTCATGAAGAATAGATGAGGTAATTAGGGTTTGTGAGTAATTGTATAAAATTAGGGTTTAAAAGAGTAACAATGAATAGGAACCCTAATTGCAATAGAAACCCTAAAAGTGGACTAGAAACCCTAGGAAGCGAGCTAGGTTTAATAGATCTCTGTGGTATGATCAATGATAGGAAATTGTATGCAAATTTTAGGATCTCTGTGTGCTTGCTTGCCTATTGGATCTCTTGCATTGATTGGATTAATTCTATCTCAAATCAGCCTGATAGGTATGTGGTTAATTATGGTTAATCGCATTAGTTTCCCAAAGCGTTTCACGAATGATTCATCACATTGAATGCAACTTATCAGTTTGGATGTTCATACCTGCAAATAATAAAGTCACTATGATTATCACAATAATAGTATAAGTGTGTATTCTCGCACCTACAAGCCACCCTGATGGATGATGCCAAAGGTCAATCCCAGGAGGGAGAAGACCAATGAGCACCATGAGTGGTGACCCCAGACACCAAGCTCAGGATTGAGAAGGTGTTCTTTATAGAATGACTAATGGGCACTATGAGAGGTGACCCCAGGCACCAATGTCGGGATTGAGAAGGTGGCCTTCAGTCATTGGCAAAAGAGAAACCCTAATGTGGGTATGCTAGGGTTAGGGAAAAAGAGGTGGAGAATGTCACACTAAGAGCGTAATTTGGCTTGTTAATTAACTTGATTGTGATATTTAGATTGTTAGCCATATCTGTGAAATTTTGGTTGTCCCCACATACCGGCATATTCCTATATGCTGACTGATGTTTTGTTTGTCAGTGTTTTAGGTACAATTTGAAAAGCACAAATAGTAAAGTGGCAAATTGTGAAATTAAGAAATAAAGTGCAAGGAGAATTAGTTAGAATAGGGTCCAAATGTGGATAGAAGTTAGATGTCCAAGTTTTTGAAAAAGGTATGCAAAGTTTTATTTTATTCCAGCTTTCAGTATAGTTTGGTAGAATTTTATAATTATTACTGATTATTTGTTGAACCTTTGATCCTGTTAATTAGGATAACAGCTCTGACCTTTGGGTCTCCCTTAATTGGGGGTTATTGGGAGGCGGGGTTGTTACATTTGGTATCAAAGCATAGGTTCCTCACTTAATCTTTAATAATTATTAAATTTTACAAACTCTATAGAACCCAAGGGACTTATTAGAGGATTTTTCGAAAGACAAAGGTGTCTAGAAAAGGATCACGTCCGGGGGCTGGCAAGATTTTTCACCGCACCACTAGTCAGAATACGAGGACTCTCCGATTTGTGTGACTTCCTGGCCAATGTCTCAAGATTTGACTCGAAATAAGATACCATTAGGACTCTCTCATCGTGTTCATCCCTTCTCAAAGAAAATGTTGCTAAGGGTTTTAAGGATTAGGGTTTTTCTCTCTCTTCCTCACCCTCTTGAGGTATGGAAAAAGTTGATAGGGTTTAAGGAATCCTCCACCAAATTAATGAAAAGCATGTAAATAATATGGCATGGACATAAGCATAATAGTTTAAGCATAAACTAATGAATAGATGCATGCTTAGGTCAGATGACATATGTTGTCATGCCCTCAAGAGAGACCTGAGGCTAGACCTCCTTGTCAGGAGGATGAGTGGAGAAAGTTAGTCTTGGAGGTAGTGACCTCCATTATAAGTAGAGACCTGGCACATCCTTTAAGGATGATTCTAACCCTAACCCTAAGTGGTGGTTAGAGAGAGAGTTGGAATGATGAGTTAGATGTCATGATAGACCAGGGGTGTGGACATGCTTTTGGATACCCATGACGATATGAGACATGTGAGGATGGATGACCTAATACCTTTGGCATCCCAACCCTGGAAAGAATCATGCATGTTAGAGAGAAGGGTAGCTCCTTCAATAATGAGGTTAGTAAAGAACCTATTGAAACCCTATGGGCTTATGCAAATAGGGCATAACATGCACCCAAAGTATGTTAGTAGTGTGGGCAGTAGGTTGAAACTCTGGCTAGGAGAGTATGTTGGATGGCTTATGAGATAAGCAGGAGGAGCTTTGGATAATCTTGAGCGAGTGTAAGTTTGAACATAGGCTTCACCCATGTAGAGGTATGCTTGTGAGATTGATCCACCTTCATGGAGAGAGGACCTCTAGTAGTAAGGCTATTTGTAGGGTTAGCTCTAGAGAGAGGCGAACCCAATAAAGAAGGTTGGAAGCTTAGACTCAGACTTACGAGGAACAGTGGGGAGTTGAAGATGATGCGACCTAAGTGGATGGTTGCGGTTGCCTCATGCATGATCCCTAGAGGATGATGATATCTTAGTTGCCTTTAGAGGAATGAAACCCTAGAAAGAGGATGAGGTTGCTAGTACCTATATGAAAATAGGTGCTTACCTTCTGAGCTAGGAAGAAGAGTTCCTTAGACCTGAAGAGGTTTAGTAACAAGTTGTGAGGCCTTATACCTAGTTAGTTGTCCTTGAGAAGGACTCCACTCTGAAGTGTTGCTCAAGCAGAAGGATGATAATGGAAGTGAATTTCATACCTTGTACATGTTTGGTTTGTGGTTAAGAGGTTGAGCATGCAGTTGGACACCCAAGAAATGAACCTAGGGTTCCTAGGCCTAAGAGGGGAAGTGGTGTACCTGATGCTCTTGATGAGATTTGAGTTTTTATAGATTCGAGCATGGTACTCCTCATGTTTAGAGGAAAGGGAAACCCCATTAAGTCGAAGGTATGTTTGATGAACCCCTCAAAGATGATTTGGTGACATGGGAAGGTGTGTTCTTGGTCCAATGTTGAGGAATGAGAACAAGTATGACCTAGCATGGTTTACTAGTTGGTCTGCTTGTGCCTTAGTAGCTTTCTAGGGTTAAGCATGATGTAAACCCTAGACATAAGGATGTTTGTGACCTTTGTTTCTATCAAGAGATAGTTTCCTCCCATCTTGGGAGAGGGACCCTTTTGTAGGGTGTATACCGGTTTTTGTTGATTTTGAAGTAACCTAAGGAGGTCTCATAGGATCTTGTGAATCTAAGTGAAAAGTACATAGTAAGAGAATGAACTTGTAGACCCATAGATAACCATCTCTAAGTGCATGTGGGTGTGTTTCCATGTAGGTAACCGGTATGGGGCCTGACCAAGGTAAGTAGGTCGCCATGACCCCTATGAAAGGATGAAAGGAATCCCAGGAATGCAGAGAGAGATGATGGAGACTTGGATAGGGTTCTAAGTTGGACATGTACTATGTTAGAATCCTAAGTCTATCCTAGGGTTAGGTAGGGATATGATCGATGGAAGTAGGAGTTACCTAATTCCCTAGTTGCACATGACCATAGGGTCGGGAGGTAACAGCTATCATTGTCTGAGGGCCATGGGTTAGGAGATTGATCACCTTCATGAACTCATGGGACCCAAAGGGCAGATGAGGAGGGCACTCTCTGGATGCATAAGGGAAGAGTGATGACCCCAAAAGTGCCAGCACCCTACAGACCTAGAGGAGATGACCAAGGATTGTGTGGTGACCCAAGTAGGTTCGACACCAGTTTTCCATGGAAGTAACTTTGATATCAAGATGATTGTGATGTAGAGACATTTGTTGCACATTTCAACTTAGATTTGAAGGTGTACTGGCAATGTGGGATGTACCATCTCTACTCTAGAAACAGGAAGAACTTTGTGTTTGGATGGCCACCAAATGCTTATTTCATCTTGTTATGGGAGTGAGAGATAGCACACTACGCATGCCATACACCAAGGATAAAGATGATGTAATTCGGAATGTTGCTATGAGGTATGAGGACAGAGATGATAGCATACCCATGTGGAGTGAACAATATGTGGATGGTTTATAAACATCAAGAGAACTAAGGTGGTCATCTTGTGAGGATGTTTTTATCATGAGCTATGTGGAATTTATGAGTCATGCAAGGTTGAGTTTGATAACCAAGAAGATGAGCTATAAGTTTTCTTGTTCAAAATAGACCTAAAGCCCAAGATGAGATGATAAGTGAAAAAGATGGAGGTGTATGTCTTCAACATTTGCTTACACATAAGGATGTGAAGTGGTTGAGATGTAGCTTCCTAGTTAGCTAGAGGCTCGAAGAGGCTGTTAGGTTAACCCTAAGTTTGAAAAGGGAGATATGTTTGGGCTAATACTCAGATGTAACGAGATCTGTTAAACAAGTTAGTAGTTGTTTGGTTAGCAAGCCTATGCCTTGATGCAATAAAAGGATGGTTGTAGAACCTCAGATGCACTTCTCTGGAGAAGAAGGTGATGAAACCCCGACTAGAGTGGTTTAGGGTTTCTGAAGAATCAATCTTAAGGAATCATGACATATAGGAGATCATGATTTTAAGTTCATCATACACCATGGTACTACGAAGATAGTAAGTTACAGTAGTACTTCGGATGCTTAAAATGAAGTTGCATGTGGCTTGTCGCCATGCAAGCCAGAAGGTGAAGGACGAACACTAGTAACCTAGTGTGTTGGTATAGAAGATGAAGAGTACCTGAGAGGGAATGTGAGTTCATCACTATGGATGCTGTGATAAGTCTCCCCTAGACCAAGGAAGGTCAACATGCAATATGGGTTATGGTAGATTGCCTTACCCAGATGACATGAGAAAGAAACTCTCAGGAGACAGATATGATTGAACTACAAGTAAGAGAGATGGTTCAACTACACCATGATGAAAGTTCAAAAGTTTTTGAGTATAACCTAAAGATTCAATTCCATAAGGTGGACGTAGATACACGATGAACTCGACATTAGTATAATTTATCACCCCTAACTAATGGTTAGTATGATCCAGACTAGAGGGTCTGATGAGAGCATGTGTGCTTGTTTAGGGTGATACATGAAGACAACTCTTATCTTCTGTAAGATGTGATGATAACCACCTTAGCCAGTATCGGGATGTAAAGAAGCTCTGTTGGGGAGGTTGTGTCGGTCATCACTTCATTAAGATGATGTTGGTGAAGAGATCTTGTGAAGATCAGAGAGACCACAGTGGGTGTAGATGAAGTCACTTTGATCATGCGATGGCTGAGGCAGCCCAGGGGTGACATGAGTTGTGAGCTGATGCAAAGTAGACTGACATGTAGTACACTGTGGGAGAATATGTGATGTGAAAATCCAACCCCTCTAAGCTACAGCTGAGAAAGCTGAGTCCCCGATATATGGGTCCATTTGTGATGGATTGGTGGAGATGGTTGTGTTTAGCCTTACCCCTCATGATAACATGATGTATAATGTGTTCAATCAGTCTGATCTAGAGCACTATGTGAGGTACCCAAGCCATGTGCTGAGCCATGAACCTATTCAACTTTATGAGAGGCTGAAATGTCTTGAGTCGCCTATGAAGGTACAATATACCAAGGTGAGAGAGAAATCAGATGGAAGAATATGAGATGATGAAGGTTCTTGGGAAGCACCATGGAAAGGGTGAGGCCACATGGAAGCCATGATGGACATAAGAAAGGCTTATCATGTTTGTTTGTGTGCCTCGTGGAATTTTGAGGGTGAAATTCCTATAAGAGGGGAAGGATGTTACAACCCCAATTTTTGGGTTCTTTTGGTGAGAAATGTAATTTCTCCTATTAAAGATATTTGAACAAATAATGATATAATTTGTTTTGATTAAAAGATTTCATTTACGATAGCCTTGTTGGTTATTTTATGGGCTTTATTGGCTATTGGGCCCAATAACAAGGATAAGACAAAAGAAACTCCATTATTAAATGAGTAAATAAGAAAATGGAGAAAAGAAAGATATAGAAACCTCTAGAAGGAAAAGGAATGTTATCCAAAGGTGGATTTCATGCCTCTTGGGTTCCTTGGGTTTCAAGGAGTCCAAAGTTGAAAAGATCATGCAACAAGAAAAGAAAAGATCAATTAAATATTTATCTATTAAGAAGGAAATTAGAGACAATGATAAAATATGGGAAATAAGTGGAAATAGGTATGACTGAGTCATCTTTGGTGGATTTTCATATTCATAAAGTTTCTAATGTTAGAAGGAATCCCAATAAGGAAAATGAAAAGAGATATAAAGAGAAATCCTCGAAAAGAGATATTTTAATAAGAAATAAATAAGATAATGAGAAATAATAGATATAGATGCATCTAGAAGGATAATGAGTATCCACTAAAAAGGATTTCGAAATATTAGGGTTCCTTGAGGTCCAAGGAATCCAAGATAATAAGATAATCGCAAAAGAAAGAAGAAATATCAATTAATTTGGTTTTATTAATGAATAACTTGCATATGAAGGAAACACACTTTTCCTTTGTAATTTGGGTTTCAAATTTATTACACGAGTAGATAATTTCAAGACAGAGTTTCCTCTAAAATTTGAATGAAAAAGGATAAATGAGGAGAAAGATATGGTTTTTACAAAATTTCCTCAAGTGGATGGGTAATCCTTAAATCATAGTAAATGTCACAATATCTCCATGATGTATTTTTGGATAAGGAATGACGTGAATAATCAAGACCGTTGATTAGAATATCATCGGGGGACAAGTCATCCCCTAGCTCTCACTGAAATGGGAAACAGAAGCAGTGGAAACTGAGTCTCCCAATCGGATTTCTTGCAAGCCAAGACACGTCAGAGGCAGCAAACGTTCCCAATAGATTTGGGGGATCAGTCTGAGTTGATCTACCCCTAGTTTCCTGGAGATTCCCAATGTCTAGGACTTTTGCCCAATCTAGAACTCAACAGTTCATGGCAGCCATAGGGAGGCCTATATATATGGGGCCTCAGACTTCCAACGGAGCAGAAAATAGACTCCTTGGCTTCGGCCGAGCATTGCGAGTAAGGTAGTGATAGCAATTTCAGTTAAGTCCATGGATGTTGCTCCTATCAATGCAGGGACCTCACTGGAGGTTCGGAAGTTAGTTCGTTCACCTCGAGTTGCGACCGGTACAATTGAAAGCCTAGGCGACTTTGGAGTACCATGGCAGAGGATGTGTGACCTTCTCCTTGGGAGTAGGGTGAGAGAGTGGCAGAGTCAACTAAAGAGTTGACTGTTTGTGAGAGCTGCTCCACGCACGGGGAGCATCGCGAGGAAGAAGAAGAGAAAGGGGAAAAGACCCCTTTGCCCCAAACTCCAGTGAAGAAAAAAAGGGAAGGAGTGTCTTTCTTGCGTGCTTGGGCCCAAACCGCATGAAAAAGAAGAGAAGGCTCGATTGAATGTTGTATTAGGCCCTCATTGGTCCAAGTAAGTTTTTTTTTGGTAAAAATCTTATCTATATATTGGTAGCTCGGATGGATACTGTAAAATATGAATCTTGCTCATAACAATGTGAGGAATCCATTAAAAATATATTTATAAGCTAATTACTATTGAAATTCGAAAAGTAGTGGAAGTTGTCAACGTTAATGCTTTAATGTTTAAGAAACCCTAATTTGAGATGATAAATGTATTTAGAAGGGTTTTATGGATGATTAAAGTTGGTATAGCTTGTTAATTATAAAAAGAACAAAAAGGATGAACTTTGCATGTAATTGGTTTACTTTAGAGTTCCATGTACATGAACAAGCTTTAATGGGCCTTGAAACCCTAATGTTAGTAATTGTGACTCTTAATGGCTTTAATTGTTCAAATTCATGAATAAAATTGAGATATGATGGTTCTAAGCTATGTTGAGTATAAAAGTTCCTAATTGTGGATAAATACCCATAATATGATAATTAGGGTTTTCTAATGGATAAAGGTGGAATTAATGATAAAAAGAGTTCATATGTGAATTAGACCATAATGAACTATTAGTTGTTAATTCGGAAGGAACCAAAGATGATAATTGGGCCTAATGACCATGTCATTAATTAAAAGGATAAAAATGGCAGTTTTAATGTAAAAGAGGCATAATGTACTTAATTGATGTTTAATTGTGCCTTTAATATGAAATTAAGGTTATATGTTGTTAAAAGTTAACCTTAATATCTTTTGTGAAGAATAGATGAGATAATTAGGGTTTGGGAGTAATTGTATAAAATTAGTGTTTAAAAGAGTATCAATGAAGAGGAACCCTAATTGCAATCGAAACCCTAAAAGTGGACTAGAAACCCTAGGGAGTGAGCTAGGTTAAATAGATCTTGATGGCATGATCAATGATAGGAAATTGTATGCATATTTCAGGATTTCTTTGTGTGCTTGCTTGCCTATTGGATTTCTTGCATTGATTGGATTAATTCTGTCTCAAATCAGCCTGACAGGTATGTGGTTAATTTTGGTTAATCACATTAGTTTCCCAAAGAGTTTCCCGGATGATTCATCGCATTGAATGTAACTTATCAGTTTGGATGTTCATACTTGCAAATCATAAAGTCACTATGATTATCAAAATAACAGTAGAAGTGTGTATTATCGCACCTACATGCCAACCTGATGGATGATGCCAAAGGTCAAGCCTAGGAGGGAAGACCAATGGGAACCATGAGTGGTGACCCCAGACACCAAGCTCAGGATTGAGAAGGTGGTCTTTATAGAATGACTAATGGGCACTATGAGAGGTGACCTCAGGCACCAAGCTCAGGATTGAGAAGCAGTCATTGGCAAAAGAGAAACCCTAAGGTTGGTATGCCAGGGTTAGGGAAAAAGTGGTGGAGAATGTCACACTCAAAGTGTAATTTGTCTTATTAATTAACTTGATTGTGATATTTAGATTGTTAGCCATATATGTGAAATTTTGGTTGTCCCCATATACTGACATATTCATATATGTTGACCGACATTTTGTTTGTTGGCATTTTAGGTACAATTTGAAAAGGACAAATAGTAAAGTGGAATATTGTGAAATTAAGTAATAAAATGCAAGGAGGATTAGTTAGAATAGGGTCTAGATGTAGATAGAAGTTAGATATCCATGTTTTTGAAAAAGGTATGCAAAGTTTTATTTTATTCTAGCTTTCAGTATAGTTTGGTAGAATTTTATAATTATTACTGATTATTTGTCGAACCATTGATCCTGTTAATTGTGATAACGGCTATGACCTTTGGGTCTCCCTTAATTGGGGGTTACCAGGAGGCAGGGTCATTACAACTGGGATGGTCCCGAGTTTCACCACCACTACCCATGCAAACATATCCAAGCACAAACATCTAGGCAAGATCTAACTATCCAAATAGAGTTGTTGCAAACCCTCTGTTAGGATGTTTAGATTCGCATAAGAATCACCTTAGGCATCTGATTTCTCATCTCCATCCAGATCATGTACTTACAGCTCCGAAGATACATATATCCAACTAAATTTGTAGCCCTCTGTTAGGATGTTTAGGCACACATAAGCATCACTGTGGGCTAGATAGCTCGTCCCCTCACGGATCACACACTTACGACCTTAGGGAATCCCATCTGATTTCTCATTAGGGAGTCAACCATGTTAATCGACATTCAAATCCTACATATAGAATTTCTCACAACATTGGAACGAACAAAATGAATGCAAGCAGGTGATCAATCCACAAGTACACATCGACAATTAACAATGAAATGAAAAGTTACATACATGCCATGGAATATTTAATGGAAAGACATATAAGCATGGGAAACAAGGCTAGTCCCCACACCCCAGCGAAAAGAAACTACTCACTCATGATGCAAGGAACAAAAAGAATAAGAGAGAGGGAATATTCTGCCATGAGCATGATGTAGAAGATGGTCGCAACTCGGTGAACATACGGTCATCAGCTCCATGTCAAAGTAGATCTGGATGAGGAGTGAGGAACACCGTGATAGACGGGGCAAACCTTCTCTCTCCACCTTCCTTCTCTTCTCATCATTCTTGCTCGCAGCAGGAGGGCAGCCTTTGGATGTGTATGTAGTGCGGATGCACGTAGAAGGATCATGGAGAAGAGTGATGGATTGGGATCCCTTTCCAGGGGTCGGCCTGTGTTCAGGCATCCTGGCGGCGTCTTAGATCTGATCCCAAATGGGGACCCTTTTGGTCCTATTTATAATCATCAGTGGAGTCTTGAACGGTTTGGACTCCTCTTATTTCCTCACAGTTTGGGATCGTGAGTCTCTCTTCATGGTTTAGGAAACCATTAACATCTTCACGGTCTTGGAGAGTCCGATCATCCTTGTGGTCTTGGATGATCATCTGGCATATTTGATCATTTTCTCATGATCTGGGGATCGTGAGGAGCCTCGCGGTTTCCAGTTCTTGGCCTCATACCCTTAGCAGTTTTGCAGGTGCGGTCACCATCTTCTTGGTTTGGGAACGAGCGCCTGTTGGTATGTATGCCCTGAGAGCCAATCATGGGATGATTGGTGGGATACATTAAGATTGATTTGATAAACATCAAAGGCAAGCTTCCAATTCTTTCTGGTTCAGTCATATGAGATAGTGATAGAACATATTGAATGTCTAGAGAATGACAGTACTCAATGACGTATGCCTCCAATCTGATAATCCTAGAATTTTTGGGTGTACCTATTTTGTTTGGTTGCTTGGACCTACTTCTGATAAGCTATCTCCTAGAGCTGCTAAATGCATTTTTTGGGGCTATTCTCGCACTCAAAAGGGTTACAGATGTTATAACCCCAGCACTCAGAAGTGGTTTACCAGTAGTGACGTTGTCTTCTTTGAGGATACACCGTATTATTCTTCAGCAGGAGATAGTTTGCAAACAGATATTCTGGCTCCTCCTTTACCTGTTATTTCTGACTGTATGCCTGACCACACTGATACTGAGATTTTTGCAAAGCAAGACCCTCCTCTTATTGTTTATCATCGCAGGAATAAAGAACCTTCCACACATGTACCCCCCCCAAGACAACCAATCTTCTCCTCCAGAAGGTTCTGCTGCTCCTGAGGTAAACTTTGATCTTGACATACCTATTGCTCTCCGTAAGGGTACTCGTTCTTGCACTTATCATATCATTGCTCAGTGTGAGTCTACTGCTCATCTAAATACTCATTCCAGCAATTTTGTATCTTCCTTATCTGTTGTGTCTGTACCTAAGAATGTTCAGGAAGCTTTGCAAAATACAGCTTGGACATCTGTTGTGAAGGATGAGATGCTTGCTCTTACTGACAGAGACACTTGGGAGCTGGTGGATCCACCTCCTCAGTGTAAGCCTATAGGTTACAGGTGGGTTTATGCATTCAAATATCAACCTATTGGTACGGTTGAGAGGTTGAAGGCAAGGCTTGTTGCGAAGGGATATACTCAGACTTATGGCATTGATTATTTTGAGACTTTTTCTCCTGTTGCTCGCCTTAACTCTGTCAGGATTCTTTTATCTATTGCCTTGAATCTAAACTGCCCTCTCATGCAGCTTGATGTGAAAAATGCTTTTCTGTATGGTGACTTACAGGAGGAGGTGTATATGGAGCAACCTCCTGGGTTTGTTGCTCAGGGGGAGTCTCACAAAGTATGCAGGCTTAAGAAGTCTATCTATGGGCTCAAGCAGAGTCCTCGTGCTTGGTTTGATAAGTTGAGCAGGATCATGATTGATTTTGGCTTTCTGAGGTCACAAGTTGACCATTCTGTATTCACAAAAAAGACTTCTACTGGTATTATTGTTCTGATTGTATATGTTGATGACATTATTATTTCTGGCAGCGACACTCTTGGTATTCAGGCTACCAAAGATCATTTGGGCAAGAATTTTGCTACCAAAGATCTAGGCAGACTCCGGTACTTTCTTGGCATAGAAGTCTCTAGAAATTCTAATGCCTTGGTTCTTTCACAGAGAAAGTATGTTCTTGATATCCTGCAGGAGACTGGTATGCTTGGTGCGAGACCTGTAGATACTCCTCTTGATCCCAATGTCAATTGGGATGATGATTCTTCTTCTATGTTTACTGATCATAAAAAATTCAGGAGGCTGATTGGTAAATTGATCTATTTAACTGTTACTCGTCCTGATATTACTACTGCAGTGGGTCTTCTTAGCAGATACCTCGACAAACCCAAACAATGCCACTGGGATGCTGCATGCCAAGTCTTGAGATACTTAAAAAAATCTCCTGGCAAGGGACTTCATTATAAAAAGAATGGGCACTGTGTTCTTGAAGGATATTCTGATTCTGATTATGCAGGCTGCAAAGTTGATAGAAAATCTACTTCTGGCTACTGTACCTTTGTAGGGGGAAATTTTGTCACTTGGAGGAGCAAGAAACAGAATATAGTGGCCAGATCTAGTGCTGAGGCTGAGTACAGGGCCATGGCCCATACTGCGTGTGAGTTGTTGTGGGTGCGTTCTCTTCTGAAAGAATTTGGGATTGAGTCTTCATCGGCCATTCCTATGCATTGTGATAATAGAGCTGCCATCTTCATTGCAAATAATCCTGTCTATCATGAGCGCACCAAACATATTGAAGTTGACTGCCACTTTATCAGAGAATCTATTCTTGCTGGCAAGATATGCACTCCATTCACAAGATCTGAAGACCAAGTTGCTGATATCTTCACCAAGCTCTTGGCTAAGAAATAGTTTTGCATGCTGCTGGACAAGTTGGGCATGATTGACATCTATGCTCCAACTTGAGGGGGAGTGTTACATTATATATTTCCTGTTTTACATAGCATGTTATTTGTTTTGTTATTTTTCCTTTATATATGGACCTCTCTGTAATTGTCTCAGTAATATATATATGAGGGTGCACACGTTGTGCAACCCTGAGCTTTCTGCAAATCCTGACTCTGTCACATATCTAAATAAAGAAAAATTTAGAATTCAAAGAAAAAACCAGCCATCAAATCATTTATAAAACCGTAATTCATAATGATAGGAGCGGAGTCATCCATCACTTCAAACTCCAACTATCCAGATTCATTTCCTAACTTAAACAACAAACATAGTTCACCATCACACCCACATTATATTCGATTTTCCACACATGTAGTTGACCACATCACCATGGAGTCAACCAAAATAAACATGATATGGATGAAATTTAGACATTACAAAGAATTTTTAATTGAGCATGAACATTAATAAATGTTGACTAAAAAAGTTGATCAAAATATAGCATAAGTAAAAAGTATTGTTTCCACAAACGGGGGAGGAAGTAGGCAGGAAGAAACAAAGTATTATTTCCAAAAACGGGGGAGGAAGTAGGCAGGAAGAAACAAAGTATTGTTTCCACAAACGGGGGAGGAAGTTGGCAGAAAGAAACAACATATACAAGCTATGTCTGATTGTAAAACAACAGTAAAATCTATATAGTGGAAACTTAAAAATCAGCATACTTTCGGTGACATTGATAACGAACTATATCAGCAGTAAAGGAAGGAGGAGGATGGAGAGGGGAAGAGGATGTGTTGTTGGTGGTACTGTGGTGCTAAAGAAGTAAAAGGATAATGGGGACACGTGCGAAATAGGAAAGGAAAATGTGATGTGGGTGGAGTTGGTGGAGCAAGAGGAAGAAATAAAGGGAGGGGGTTGACCAGAAGAAGAGTTACATGAGAGATAAGGGGATGAACAGGAAGAGAATGAAGGAACAGAGAAAAGGACGTTGGGTCTGGCTTAATGAAGAAGTAATGGAATTATAAGAGAGGGAAATATTGCCAAGATAAGCGGATGGGGGCGTAAGCAAGAAGAAGAGGGAAAGATCCAAAGAAGAGGAGTGGGATGGAAGCTGGAGACAGAGAATAGAAGATATAAAAGAAACATCAATGGAATGGAATGGGAAGGTGGTGGAGCAAGAGGAAGAAATAAAAGGAGAAGAGGTGAAGAAGAGAAAGAGGGGAGAAGAGAAGTTCCTGGAGATGATGAAGGAATAGCTACTATTGTTACCATCCGCTTCAGCTTCTGTTGGTGGCTCCTTCAGCCGACGTGTCCAAGCCGAGTCCTAGACGTGTCCATGCTGTTTCCACGGTCTATTTTTTTTATAGGTTGGACACTCCCGGGCCGTGTCTACCGCGTGTCCAGCCGTGTCCACAGCGTGTCCATGTCGAACATGTGTCTAGGACAACCATGGCTGGTTCAGGAAGTGCCCCTGCTTCCAAGCCTATATGTAACACCTGCAAAAGTAGTTCACTAAAAGAATCTTCATCATCTTTTTCATTACATAATAACCATCACAGTCACATTCTAGAGGTTTCTGGGTCATACTCCTAATAGTGCTGGGCCACAAGAAGGTAGTCGATGTGCATATTAAGCATGGACAAGTCAACATGCAATAAAGCATGAATGATGGCTAGTGCAAACACACAAAGTAGTAGATAAAGTATGCTCACATAACACAAATAGCAAGAACGACGTCGCTAGATTGAAGACCAGGAGCAAAAATTTGCAGATGAAGTATCATCTAATAAAGAGAATATACAAATGAAACATATAACTCTGTCACAATATATAGTGATAAATAAGCTCTACAAACTCTTTGTATGATGAATACATAATAGTTGTAGATGAAGGATCCACAAAATATATAACAACATGAAGATCCATCTGATTTTAAGGAAAACATGAAAATCCATCTCGATAGAAACAGAAATAAGTTCTTCCTCTCTTTATTGTTCATCTCTCCTCCATCTCATCTTTTCCCTCTACTCATCTCTTCCTCCACTCTCCCCCTCACATCAACCACGAACAAAATTAAGAGAGTGGTTGGGGTGGAGTCATAAACAAATGTAGAGGTAACATTTTTATAGACAAACATGTGAAGGAGAGTAATCAATAATGCGAGGCAAACATGGCCTGATTACATAGATTCGGGCTGAAAAATAATTGGATCTTTTTACGACCTCAAATTGTTTGGTCTTTAGGTTGAAAAATGTACGGGGTGCAGAGGTAGAGTTTTTGCGGTATGGATCCGATAAAAAATTAGATCTGATTAGAAATTTGATTAGGATTTAGCATGGTATATATATGAAAGTAGTACTTGGATTGAGGGAGGTAGGGCTATATAAACGTAGGGGGAGGGGAAAAGAACTAACATTGTTTGCTAAAAGAAGATAAGTGTTGTTGGTAGAGACAAAATAGGATCACACCATTAATTAAGTCCTTCATGTGATAGAATAGTGTAGCATATGAATTTGAACACCATTTATGTAGCAGTTGTTGAAGGCAACAACTAACAAGCCATGTTGATGAAGAGACACGTCATGGCATGAATCAATAGATGAATAAAATAGGAGACATGGTGTGTTGAAGTAGTGACATACCATGCCACATGACAGTGACATACCATGCCACATGACACACTGTTTTGGATAAGTGGCACGTTGTGTCCAAGGGGAGACACCGAGTTATTGAGGAAAGGCAGGTCGACACACCATGTGGGTAGGTCGACACACTGTGTCATAGGTGACACGCCATATCACAACTGAGTCTACGTGTCCAAAAATAGCTTTCACATGGTAAGTAGCAAACAAACAAACACCATACTCACGCTGTGTCAAATGATGACACATTGTGCTACCAATAATGCGGAAGCTACAAAACATTAAAAGGAAGCTTCAGAAACAGAGAAAAATGATGAAAATAATCCTTCTGGATCTCCAAAACAGAAAGGTTGGTCTTTTGCCATGATTTTGGCATTAGATCTCAAAGATGAAAACAACATGGATGGCGATAATGTAGTCAGTGGCAACATAGATGGCAACAATGTAGATGGAAATGACACTGTAGATGGTAGAATAGGACAATGGTGGCTCCTCCAAGACGACAATCACGAAGATCAGGTGATCCGATAAATTTAGCAACAACAATGTGGAAGCATCATTGATTTTGAGGTGGAGAGGTGTAGCATCACATGCTTTTTAACCTAAAATGTTATCCCACTAATATCAAACTTTTATCACACACAACTGAAGACTATGCATAATTGAACATGAACAATCACAAACCACCAAACAATATACAACACATATATAGAAGAGTTACATGACTTTATTACAAAATTCGATTACATATTAATGGTAATCTTTAATGAACATGTACAACAATATACAATATTTACAACAACTTTTCACCTAACACTTGCTCATTCCACACATATCTCCAATCATGCATCCTTGCTATATATGAACCTAAAATCATAAAATTGAAATGAGGTCAACACAGGTGTGTCGAGTATGTTGCACCCATAAAGGACATAACTACTGAAGTAATTGTGCAATATAAATAATAGCTTAACAGTAAAAATCAGGTACTTCATGGAAAAGACAAACTCACACCATTATCTTTTTTAACTTGTAAAACTCCATCTTTCATCACATATTAGTTGACTATGCTACAAGAGTGTCCAGTACCAAAATAATATGTTGGGTACCTAGCATTTTTAGAGCTACCGGAGTTAGGGAAAACCTCATGCCATTGAGTAACTTAGAGGATGGTACTAGAGTCTTTTTCTTGGCCACCACCCAAGGATACGCCACAAGCACAATAAATTGAACATCTTTAACTATGTTTTTAGCTCTCAAATTTTGAAACAACAAATACATTATAATACCAAAATTGAAAGTATAAATATATACATCTAAAAATCATCTCTATCATGTATTTGAAATATGAATCATTCAATCAAGAGAATCACATAACATGCACTCGACCCAAGCGCCCCCAAGCACATATCAAGAGGAGTAAGTTCCCCCACGTACCTCAATTCAGAATTCCTATAAATTTGGGAGTCACTTGACTCAATCAACTATGGTCAAAGTCTTATAATATCATCATATATTGAATTCATGTCTAGAATGTAATTGTGACAATTATTTTATTATTCACTTCAGGGGCATCCTAACCCAAATCATTATCTTAGTTTGTGTTATATTGTCACCATCTTAGTGTTACATTGATATTAGGGTTACATTGATTCATTTCATGTAAACTTGCCAAAATAATTAAGATAAGCTACATTAGATATTTTCTATTCATTAACATGTGGCCAAAAGAGTCAAAATTCAATCTTTAATCAATCATTTATGTCACTAATCATCTTCCCCAACATATATCACACACATGTCTTCATATCTAGAATATCAGATCACAAAAAGTCTTAAAATGCAAATCTAAGGGTACATGCCTATATTTCATGTTCTCTTGAACAAAATGATATACATGTATGCATAGATATTTGTGGCATTTTGCATGGTAAAGCTGATATTGGGGTTGTATAGGATTATACTTTGGTTGTTAGGTGACGTGGTAGTCTCCTATTAGAGGGCGTAGTCCACTATGAGAACCGATCATTTGGGGGGGGGGGGGGGGGGGGTGGACCGCCCAGCTGGCAGGCGAACCGTCCGACATGAATGTCCCCATACTCTACTATCTTCTCATCAACACAAGATGTCTTATCTGCACCTGAGCATGCCACCACAGAGTCGAAACTCCAGCTAGCTCGAGCCTTCCTCCTAGACCACTCCGCCGTTTTTCGAGGTTTCCTTTGGATTCACGGAAGTCCTAGTGATGTACGAGATTGTGCTCTACAGAGCCTGGCTGGGATTTCACACCTCTTAGAATCTTTCATGATTTATCGTTTATTTATGTTCATCTTTAATCTAATTGTTGAGTCTTTGTTTTTGTTTAGGTTTATTATGCAATTGCTTCCGTAGATCTAAATGTAATGTTAGGGACTTAGTTGTAAGTTCTTAATTAATTATTTTTTCATTATTGTTTTAGTTTGGTCTTAAGCTAAAATAAGTCAATTAGGGCTTCCTGCACGTTATCTATAGAAGCCTATGCCCCAAGGTCTTGTCCGACAGAGTTAAATGATGTGAATTAGTTTTGTTTGCAACATGATTCACATCAAGTTGCATCAGAGCATGAGATCTAAACCTTAGGTCTAGATCCGAGGACCGCGGGAGATCGCCAAAATCCTAGGGGTGGCTCAACCCACCTATCGGTGATCCAAATCCTAGGTTAGATCTGTTGATTAATACAAAACTCTAGATTAGGATTAATCTCACCCATCCGCAAAATTTCCTCCCTTATCCTTCCCGTCCACCTTAATTTGCAAAAAAAAAAATTATTCATGTAGAACAATGTGTTGCAGCCATGGAACATGACTTCGACTTCGAGCCGACTTTGACAGGTGTGGACATGGAAGTTTGTGGAAATGTCAAGGATTTTTACTACCAAACTTTGATGCAACTTCGACAAAAATTAAGCTAAAAATAGTCATTTTGTGATGAAAAATCGACACATTTCATCAAACCTAACTAAAAAACATAGTATATGTTTACATATAGACATCCATATAGGTTTACATATGTAGATAAATACACGATTACATATGGTCGTCTCTGAACTATAGAGTTGTTCCATATATAAAGTTTGTGACACTAAATAAACTACATAAAAATGGTGTAAATCTATGGTAGATTTAGTAGAGAGGGGGTCGGTCTATTACTATTAGCTTAGAATAGTAAAAATTAACATCAAAATCATCTTACCTCAAGCTCCAACACATTTTCCTCCTCACACAGCAAACTCCACAAAACACCAGAAGAATGTCGCCAACTTCGACAGATGTCGAGGACATTGTGGAATTTTTTAATGGACTTGGGTCAACTTCATCGACATATGGGGAAGTGTCGACAATTTCGAAAAAATGTCGAGGATATTGTGGAATAAGGATGTTTACGTGGATTTGACGTCGCCAACCGTCGACATAGACATTATCGGCGAAATTTTGCCCCATGTCGAGGACATTTCGTACCATGGTCGCAACACTATTCTTGAGCCACTCTTCTACATTCCTTTTGATCTTCCTTCCCCTTCAAATTTCTACCCGTAGCCACGATCTGGTCACGCAACATAACCACATCCGCAAACTCCCTTTCCCTCCTCCCTATTCATCTATGAATCAACACCCAAAAAGACCCCCCAACCAACCCTACTCCAGCTCATCTTCTGCTCTTCCTCCTGTCTCTTGCCATCCCGTACGCAAACAACTCCCACAAAACATCATCATCCCATTTGCTTCCGTTCACTACTGCAGACCCAACTTCACACGACACCCACCATAGTTTCCCCTCTTATGCTTCCCAACGCCATGACTTCCGCTTCCAGTTTCTGCACAACAACAAGCCCACCATCACACCAACCTTTCCCCTATTCACGCCCTCATAAACATCCTATAAACACAAACCGACAGACCGCACCATCCGCAACTCCTACTGTGAATGTAGGTTCCATAACTATTAACCCTGTGCCTCCATCTTGCACTCTGCAAACTCCAACCTACCTACTACCAATTAGCTTGCCTCCAGTAACCTCCAGCCTACCTCCCACTTGAATTGCCCATCAATCTTCCATTTTCCAGTCAACCTTGTTAATCCTCCACTTCAATTGCCCATCATTCATCTTCGCCTCATGCAATGCTACCGGTCTTAGCAAACTGTCGACAAACTGCATCCCATTCATATAAAGTCTAGAGGCCTTCAGGCAGACACAAACCACACCGGCCTAAAAAAGACCAAAATTGGTGATTTCCCTTCCTCATTGTGTTTCATATGTGATACTGAGAGCCATCTACTATACAAAAATTCTCAAATTCAACATCGGTCCTTGTGCAAATCTACACCTCTCGATGTACTTGAAACCTACAAAATCCCCCTTCCAGCGAACTCAATTCTGAGTGGGATTCGTGGATCAGGGGCTGAGATACACTTCCACAACAACGAGATAGCCCACCAACGCACACCGTGGTGCACAATGAAGAAAACCAAGTCAAAGTTGAAGAATTCGAGAACTACCCAAAGAGCCATGATGAGTGGTTCGACTGCTTAGAGGCCTAGATTATAGACATAGAATCAAGTGTCCGATTTCAATACCGTATCCGATGGACTAGAAATAAAAATTCATAGAAATTTTGACAAAAATTTTGATGTTTACTGCCATGACAATTTCGGCAAGAAAATGAGTAAATTAAATCATGAAAATTTACCTAGAAGATCTAAACTTAAGATGTACTCAAATATGAAATAATATTTCATGTTGGATATATGTGGGGGGGTCTCCCACATTTGTAATTGAAGTAAGCTGAGTTTTTTGATAGAATTTTAATGATAATATGAAGGAAGTATTGAAAATTTGCAAACACAGTGTTTGGACATAGCCACTAGATTATAACCCCTCCCCTCCCCCCCAAGACAACATAAAACCCTAGGTCTCCGAGTGCCCCTACCCAACTAGGAACCGGTTAAAGCGCACAGTTGATCGGCATGCACGACGAGTACCATTTCAGAGGTGGTCGCTGGGATCCATGTCTTGATGAGTGAGCGCACATGACAAAAATGTTAAGTTTGTTAGACAGTTACAAGCTTACAAACTTCAAGTTACAACTTAGAATGTAGAGCTTACATTTAAAAGTTACAAACTACAACTTGTATAAGTCTAGTGTTAGCATTTAACTAGGTTATATGGGACATTTATATATAGATCCAAGAAAGAAAATTATTCTTGTGGAGCATTTATCTAGATCTCTATAAAAGAGTGTAGAAATTGAAAAAGATATTGTATAGGTTGTCTAGTAATAGGGGAAATATACCTTAGAATTAAGAAAAATAGCCTCTAGAAGAAAGAGATTTAAAACAAATTGCCAAAATGCCCAAGATGTAGTATTATTCCACTACGTAAGGGTCAACTTCCAATTTCAAAATCACCTTGAAAATTGTACATTACAAATAACATTATTAGTGCTAGACAAGCTAATAAATTACTGATCTAAGGTTGCAATCGACAATTTCACTCTAGAAAGCATCTCTGTTTTTTTTCCACACTTTGTATTTTTTAAGTTGGAAATATGTTTGATTTTTCTATTATAAAAAGTAATCATAAACTAATTTTTATACTACTAAAAATTGTATAAATTAGTACAATATTAAGTTGCACACATATTGGATATATCCCTCGAATAACGAAAGTATAAATTCAAAGATAAAAAATATATTTTAATGTTATTTTAATAAAAAATTTCTATGACAATATTTCTGTAATTGAAATTACAAGGTTAAATGTTAAATCTACTTGTAATGTATTTTTAATAAAGTAGTAAATATAATCGGGCATGGATAGCATATGCGTTTAGCTAAAGGGTCACCAATGAAGTGGCCTAGGCTCCAACCCAAAAGCCATCCCTGATTTACCTCCCCCTTACCTTAATATCATGGTTTGTGTGGTTATTGGAACAAGAAGGGTTTCGCCCCCTCAAACAATATATTATTAACTAGTGTTAAAGTATATGAGTATTTAGTATATTTTGCATATGGGCTGAAGTCTATTTGACCCATTAGTGTTTGGAATCTTGTGCATTAGGGTTTTCTTGTGTTTACTTGCCTCCTCTCATATATATATATTTATATTTATATATAGGAGAGGGGTTTGTGTTGGTTGTTTGTCTAGAGAGCCATCATGCGATGACCATAAAAGGAATATTTTGTATTTGATTTGGTTTTTAGTAAAAGGTAATTTCACTTATTTTGTTTGTTTCAGTGTTAAGATAGTGAATACAGACCTAATAATATCCTAAGAATGTTTTAACTGAATGACATATGGTATTGGTTGAAGACCTAAACATGGGATCATATGTATACTTAAAGAGTATTCATTCTTGGTAAGTCCCTATTCGGTTATTATTGTGGATATTATAGGACAACTATAATACACAAGACTAGCATGCATGGTGAGTGATGACTATGTCTCTGTAGGCATGATATTAGATATGAATTTAGATACATGGGTACTTGTTAGAGAACAAGTTATATTGGACAAATCTACCTTGAAAATGACACATGGAAGTCATGTAATGACATGTTAGAGTCATATCTCAATGTGACAGTAGTGACTGTGATCCTTAGACGTGAGTAATCACATGTCTATGTATTTTGACAGTATCCCAACATGACTTAGAATAAAGGGTTGCCAAAAAGGTGGTAGGGTGCACTATAACACTTGTGGATTACTGTGAATGATGTAGATAAAATGTGTCTCGCCTTTGGAGTGGTATTCCGACCACTTGATAAGCGTAACTATGGAAATGTATGGTGATCCTCATGTGAGTCAATATATGATTTTGAGTTCACAATATCTCACATAGTCTGCTCTAGTTCAAGGAACATAGATTAAATGATAAGAGGACGACAGTTCCGTGCCTCAGTTCCACTCTATATTTGTGACAAAGGGATTATATGGTCAGGGTAACATTGGTCACTTTATAGGTTGAAGTTGTCCTTCATGTTACTCCAATCTTTGCTTACTCCAATCTTTGCTTGGACGACAATGATGTGTTGCTAAACACCAATCTTTGCTTGTGATATTTTCAAACATCTCTACGAATGTAATTACGAACCTATTAGATCACTTGCATAAGAGTGCATAAGGGAATCAAAGTTCCCAATCAAACACATGATTAGAATGGTTCTGAATCATGAATAGGTTGATGTCCAACCAAGTCTGATAGCTAGAATGTCCATTCGGTTAGATGGATTAGGCTAGTGGATCAATTAATTCTAATCGATTGACTAACTTTCACTTTTGGGAAAGTGAGCAGTTGGGTGACTCACTTAGTGAGTCGGGCGAGTGGAACCCAACATGAAAAGTTACCATATTTAGTTTGGAATGAAATCAGAAAATCAATTCAGACCTAGATTGACGAGTCTGGCGACTCACTTGGTTAGTCGGGCGACTCACAACACATTTAGTCCCAACAAGGAAGCAGTCGGCCGGGCGATTGGGATGATAGTTTGAGTTTTCTATTTTGAGAATGTTTTTGAGATTGCGATTAGGAAAGGGTCTAGAATTAGGAAATTTGAAGCCCATGACTCTCCTATATAAAGCGGGTTCATCCTAAGGGGTAACACACACTTGACACAATTTGTGAGACAAGTCAGCCATATAATTTCTTTTGAAGAGAGAGAAAGTTGCCTTAAGGACGACATCCCAAGGTAGGAGAAGAAAGGGAGTTCCAGGACGACTAGCACATCAACAACTCTTGTTCTGCTTCAACTTGGTGGTCAATTGGTGCACCACGTTCTTCCTCATCTGGATGGAAGAAGTAGAGGCCGAGGCACTTATGAGGAGGCTAGAAAAGGTGTTCCACAAGACAACAAGGTGTTGTGAAGAAGACAACTGTGCAACAACTTGGTGGCTAATCCGGATTTGGATCTGAAAGTTCCAGTTCTGCACCGACAAAAATGTGTTAAGTTGATGGACAACTACTATGCACAAAGTTATAATTTTTATTCTTTCTATGTGTTTTGTTCACCGACATTTTATAGATGTAACAGATCCAACGGTTAGGGAAAATGAAAAAAAAATCCTTGTTACCGCTGTCAACACCCTTCCCTTAAAGTGTCGCCACCATCCATGATTGTTGCTACTATCACCATCGTTCCTACCATCCATGTTGTTGCTCTCACCAATTATGTCACCACCATTAAAATCTATGGTCGTCGTTACCTACGAAGTTTGTTTTGTTTTTGGCTTGTTTTATCCAGACCATTTGATGGCGTTTTATACTACTATTAGGATAGTGAATTCCTACTTCTGATATGGTAGAGATCTGTAAGGGTTTTTTACCCTCTTTTTGCCGTCTTGGAGTTTCTACTACTGTCTGCAACATTAGATCGCATGTCCCTAATTGATACGACGTGTGAGTAGTGATCACAGCTCGTTCGTCACTGTTTCACATAACGTGTTGCTAGTTTACACAGTGTCAATGGTTCAAACAACATGTAACAAAAGTACACGATGTGTAATCCAGGTCCTATTGCTGCTGCTGCCACCCTGACTTCTAACATGACATGTGCCAAAAACACATATTATCGGCCCACAGGGCGTGTAATTACTTGTAGAGACACTGCCACTGATTGTTCTGCCCTAGCAACTGCACGGTGTGTGAGAGTTTTACACGACAGTGCTCCACTGTCTGTTGCGAATTGTACATTCTTTTATCCGGCGTGTGGTTCCAGCATACGATGTCTTTGTTTTCTATTATTCTACTGACGACGCGTGCAACCTCATATGATACTTCGTCCTATGGTGTAGGGATTCAGTTGACAATGTATTGCCTTTTTTATCATTTTGTTATACTGGTAGCCTTCCTTCCACAATACTTGTGCTACCCCACATATATATTACCTGACTAATGCTAAATTTATCTTTAATCAGATATAGTTTTGACCTAATCCATATAGCGGGGCTCTGCCCCTAGATTTCTCGAGCCTAAGCAATGTTTTAAAAAGCGTGAAGTGGGAGACATGCGGACGGGACCTTGTAGCCGATTAAGTGGCAGGCGGGCGATTAAGCGGGCAATTTTTAAAAAAGTGGATGCTTAAAATTGTTAAAATATGAGATTGATTGAATAGGAATAGATTGATTACAAAGATTGACGGCCTCTCCTTTATATAGAAGGAGGAGAGACGCCCTATTACTTAAGACCCAAGTAATCTAAACTAGACGGGCTGGAATATAAAGGCCCACTAAACTAATTAGCCTATTTAACTAATAGACTAATATAGACACTTTAACATTCCCCCTCAAGCTGGAGCATGGGTGAAACACATGTCCAAGCTTGGAGAGTTACATGACTTGATAAAAAGAAATGATAAATGAAAGATGAAAATAAATATCACTCCCATACAAAATATGTTACTCTCCCTTAATCAATACTCCCCCTGAATCAAATAGTGATGATGACTCTGCAGGCTGAAGATACTCGAGCTTTGAAGAAGGTCTTCCTTGAAGTGCATCTGAAATGAAGACATCTAAAGATACTCTGCAGGCTGAAGAATGTGCCATTGAAATACGTTCTTAATGCGGCACGAACGTGGATATAGTGTCGGTGAATGGTCCTGATACTACAACAACTCGTCCCTGGAATACATGCTTAATGCGGCACAAACGCGGACGGACGATATGCTGCTTGATACGATGCAGGAACCATGGAGGCTTGATAGGAACATAGATATCATCCATCAAGGAAAGTCCCAAGAGGATCAGCTACAGGCGATGTCGATACAGTAGATGTGGCTCGGAGAAGACGTGATGAAGTAGCTCGGTGAAGATAAAACTCTAAGCTTCTGAAGAAGCACCCATCTGTCTCATGTGAATGGAGCTGAAGGAATACATCATCAACAACGGATATGGTGTCGACGCTGGATCTTCATTGCTGGCTCAAGTAGAGAACCGGTGTGCTAAACAATGTGAAGCTCCATGAAGATAGACTGGAATATATATAATTTGAATACATACATCATCATCTCATCTCATACTCTCTCTCTCATACATTCTCTCATATGCTCTCATGCTCGCTCTCTCTTCTCATCTCTTTCTCTCCTCTCTATCCCCCCCCCGCACACCAAATACGATGAAAGTGAGTGTTTGGTGTGGATAAATGGATATATGACCCCCCCGTAATGTGGAAAAGGGATGCTCACATAATATGGGTGGGTGGGAAAGAAAATGGTGGAAAAAGAGAGGAATATGTGAAATGGAGATGGGTAATATGTGAAGAATGAAACCGATAGCCAAAGAGAGTATACTAAATGGGTCAACATGAGATCTAGGTAGAAAAATAAATGGATCTAGTCCCGACCCGAAAAGGGAAAAATCTGATTAGGCTCTAAATTGGATCCGATTAAAAAAAGATAGGATTGATTAAGGATCCAAATAGAGACAGGGATAATACATTTGGGGTAGTAAACATGGTTGTTTGGTAGCAGTGGAGAGTGATGGGTGATCGCCTACTGTAGATGGCAGCAGTAGAATGATGACGCACAATGCAACAACAACTTGCGGATGAAAAGCGTCGGGATGATGATGAAGTGGAGGAGCAACAGCTTGCGGATCATGGCTGGATATGACGCTCGGTTGATGAAGCACTTTGTCTCAACATAGGATATGACAAAGGGTCTCCTGCGTGACTCCGGAGATATTGCATGTCAAGAGGATGCATGCGGAGCCAAGGCGGACCCTCTTCAAAGCGGCGAGGAAGGCTGATTTGAAGACTTCATGAGATGGAGCGCCAATAGAAAAAAAAATGTGATCAAGATTTGGGATAGATGTATCCTTTTCACATCGCCACTGATCAACTGTCGATACCATCGACAAGACTGTCGATGGTATCGACATATGCTCTTCTTGTCGTTGTGATAAAGTCGATACTATCGACCTCCTGTCGACAGTATCGACGCCGGACTCTTCTGTCGCTGTGATAAAGTAAATACTATCGACCTCCTATCGATAGTATCGACGCCGGGAATGCAGGTTGCATCACGGATGATGGTCGTTTTCTGGAGATGGAGGCTGCTAGGGGCGGTGCTGCTCCTGTTGGCTGCGGCGGCGGCTGTTGGTGCTTCTGTTTTCGGATGGCGGATGGAGATTACCGCCATATATGGCTGCTATGATAGGAAGTGGAGGTGTTGTATGGAAAGAACGAAATAATAGAGAATAGAGATGACCATGGAGGCCGGGATATGCCTAGCGGGCAGCCGGCCAAGCCATGGTGATAGTGGTTGCGGCCGCCCGCATGCGGGCGCTCACCCGGTTGTACTCTTGGAGAAAGGAGCGGTGACGGCTTAAAGGGAGAAGACGGAGGCTTGGAGTGAGAGGGAAGCGGGATGACGGATTAGGGTTCCCTCAGGAGTGAAGGATCTGATACCATGTTAAAATATGAGATTGATTGAATAGGAATAGATTGATTACAAAGACTGACGGCCTCTCCTTTATATTGAAGGAGAGACGCCCTATTACTTAAGACCCAAGTAATCTAAATTATACGGGCCGGAATATAAAGGCCCACTAAACTAATTAGCCTATTTAACTAATAGACTAATATAGACACTTTAACAAAAATCTTATATATTTATATACAAAATTACATGTATGTGTATATAAAAAATATATTTCTAAGGAAATCAGTAATACTAACCAGTAGTATCAATTAGTAATGAACGAAATCTGCCAGAAAATCAGTAAAACCATTAGAAGTATAATAGAGTAATATGATATTTACTTGGATATATTATAGCAGTACCCTATTTTATACAGCTTACATACAATTTTGCATTCTAGGACTAGGTATATCATAGAATATTTAATGTATACAAGCTTCATATATTATATTCAATACTACTTGGATTATATATTTAATTAACATTACATGCTCACAACAACATTTTTTTCAAAAAGCGGAAAAAGCGGGCGCTTTTCTTCAAACTGAGTAAGCGGGCGCCTAAGGGCAAAATTAAACGGATGGGGGTCTTGGCCGATTAAGCGGCCACTTGAGCGGCCGCCTGGGCCATTTTTTAATACATTGAGCCTAAGGGTCAGACAAATCTCCCTTTTCAGATTGTAAAAAGATCCAATTATTTATCTACTCAAATCCATGTAATTGGGTCAAGTATTACGATGACTCACTTTATCGATTAATCTACTCTACATATTTATCTACATATAAATTCCCTCTACCTTTGTTTGTAATTCTCCACACCAACCACTCTCTTGATTTTGTTCATGGTTGGACTGAGGGGGGAGAATAGAGTAAGATGTGACATGGAGTAAATGAGATGAAGAATGAAGTAAGGAAGAATATATTTCTGCTGTTGTTGATGTAGATCCGCCTATAGTTGTTATTTTATGATGATCCTTCTATAATATGTACTTTGTGGAGAGCTTGTGGACTTCTTCTACTACTATTTGTTTAATGGAAAATTTGCGGAGCTTCATTTTCTGCTTCTCTTATGCAGCTTGAAATTTGTTTCCTGCCTACTAATCTGTGCAAAAAGGTTGTTCATTCTGTGTATGACGTCTCTGTTACTTTGCTTGTCTATGTGTCATGCACATTGACTAATTTGCTTGTGTTCCACTCTCTGGCTTGTTTGTGATTTTTTATGCACGTGACGACTTACTCTATGGACCAACACTCTTTGGACTTCACTATATGTAACCCATCATTCTTTAGACTCCTCGATGATGCTAGCGACTGGGATGATACCACTTGCTGCTATATATTGCTTCTCGAGAAGCATTATGTTTTTCTTATGTGACTCTTACTGGTCTTGAAGTGATCAGCTTAAGGGGTAGTGTTAGAGAGCCGCATGTTGTTGATATTATGTTATACTTGCTTCCTCACCCATTTTTCAAAGATTGATTTAAGACCTACGGATTATTGATGTTGATATTATCTACTTAAGGAGAGGTATTGGACTGTTGAGTACTTGATTGTAAAGTTGAGTGGAGGAATATTCTTGTGCAGGCTCAGTTTATCTTTTTATTGTGGTTCTTTGTTATAGTAGGTATGTGTGCAAGTTGAGTTAGGATTCACCCAAGTTCCAGCTTTTGGGGGAGTGTTGGAGTATATGAATATATAGTTTATCTTGTATATGGGCTCAAGTCTGTTTGGCCTATTAGTGTTGGCACTCCTAGTCCATTAGGGTTTTCTTGTGTTTTTTCTACTACCTTCCCTCTAATCATGTATATGTATATATGTATATATATACATATAGGAAAGGTGTTTTCCCATCTATCAACAAGAAACACACACACGTGGATTTCCCACTATCTTGTTTCTTACAAATAGAATAGACATAGAGTTATTAGTTTACTACTGTACATTTCAACATAAAATGAAAGCATTTAGAGATGTACATGGATCTCTAGGTGGATCTTGTGATTACTTTGCATACCTAGGAGCTCAGGTCAAAATTTAATAAAGTAATTAGATATGTAGATCGATGTTGATCCAGTGTTAAAGATGAACTTTATCATCAAATCTTGTAATGTTATAAAGAAGAAATTTTAATTACTTGGGGGGATGGTATGACGGGAACAAGTATAGGAAAGAGACCTTAGATCAAGCCTCCTCCCTAGTGATTTCTGAAGTAACAACATTATTGGTGTGTTAGGAGTTATATTGCCTCATATTTTTACCTACTTCAATCATTAAGGACAATTTCCTTCTTCCATTTTGACGATCTTGGCAAAATGACCCGGGGTGTATGGTGAAAAATGTGTTACAAATACAATTGCAATATGTAGGTGGAGGAGCAACCTAATCAATGCCTACACTATTGGTATCTGGGTCAAAGCTTAGCATGTTGATCAAATTTGCCATCTTTGAATCATGTGGTGCTTGTGTTGTAGCAATGTTTCCTCCATCGCCTACCCTACCACCCCCACGTGAACACACTGGCGACAGTCCCCCAGTCCAACCGTTGCCAACAAGTGTTGCTAGTAAGGCAGACCAATATTATGTACAGTTGCAACCACGCATGGCTAGTCTATAGAGCACAATGAGGCCGCCATCTTGTTGATTCCCCTGCATGCTTACATGACTCCATATCAGATTGCGTGTTCCAGCATAGTCAACTACTACTGTTCCTACATGTGCAATTACTATGGTAAGATGTATGCAACAAGAAACACAATGTTACGTGCTTGCTAACCACTAAAATATGTTCTAGTCTCTGTGAGGCCCTGTGATCACCTGTTATCTTCAATTAAACACTTCTTTACACGACTTGTTCCTCTCCAACAGTGAGCACGATGTCAAGAACCTCTATGAAACAACCTGCATCTCCTGTCAATAGTATCGACGGGGATGCAAATCTGCCTCCTGGTTCTATCTTTATTTTATTGTTTCGCTATTATTTTCTCCTTTGTACCACTATGTATCTTACCCTAATATATAAAAAGAAGAGAGACGGATATTGCCCTCTTAGGGAACCTGCTCCTTGCAGCTGACAAATCTCTCGGTGTTGGTCTCCTCTCCTCCTCATCTCTTCTCACATGGTATCAGAGAGGCTTTGATCTACCACCCTGCTTCCTCAACAAGCTGCCGCCACAGCCTTCCCGCCTCCTTTCTCCTTCCCAGTCGCCGTTGCCCCGCTTCTCTAGGCGCCGCGGCCACCTCGGTCGTCGGGCCGGTAGGAACAACAACCCGTCGTCGGCGCGGGTGCTGCTGGGCTAGCAACCACTAGCCGTCTTCATCGTTGGATCGATAGCAGCTTTTCCCTCGCTGTTGTAGATCTAGCCACCAAGGACCAGAGCCGCTAGCAAGCTTCTGGTTGATTTACAACAGTTTTCAGCCAGTTCTCGGGAGCCGGAACTGCTGTTTGGGAGTCTCTGGGTGATCCAACGGCTATCTAAAGCCCAATCCGAGAGACTTGTCTCTTCCAGAGTGCTATCCTAATCACATATCCTCCGTGTGTGATTAGGACAATAGATTGGAGGCTGTGAATGTGTCAGTAACGCATTTATCCATGTTTTTATGTTGTGATGTGTATCTCTTTGTCATCTCATCTATCTCTGTGGCGTGTATCTCTCCGTCACCTCAGCTTTCTCTGTGACATGTATCAATCTGTCACTAAGTTCCAGTCTAAAATGGAGGACGCCAAGACTCCGTATAGCGAAGCGTCTCCTATCCCCTCCATCAAGCTCAATGGGAAAAACTATCTACTATGGATGAACGATGTTCACACTATCTTGGAATCTCGCGACAAGGCGAGACATGTTGACTCAGGTCCCCTGGACACTACTGATAAAGGATATGCTGAATGGAAGCGTCATGACAGTCTTGTGAAGACTTGGTTATGGAATAGTATGGAACCTGCAATTGCGGCTAGGTTTATGTTCTATACTACAACTAAAGAGATATGGGACGCAATGAAGCATCACTATTCCCAGGAGAAGAATGCTCTTCGGATATTCATGATATATGATCGTCTATTTGCTGAGAGGTAGGGTGATAGATCTCTTGAGGAATACTTTGGAGCTATTCAGGCACTTGCTCAAGAGCTCAGCTACTATCATCCTGTGACACTTGATGCACAGATCAAAGATAGAGATGACCTGGTTACTGCTAAATTTCTATTCGAGCTTAATCCCATTTGTGGTTCTTCCCAGAGCGTCATTCTGGCTTCTGATAAATTGCCAAGTTTTATGGAAGCCTATTCGAGAATTCAACAATCTATTTTTGAGTCTGTTAATCCTGTCTCTACTATATCTTCTGGGGAGTCTCATGCATCTGTAGCTGCTGCGGTGAGAGGAGGACGACATGGTATGGGCAGAGGACGTGAGACACGTCCGAAGTGTACTTTCTGTGACAAACTGGGACATACAGTGGAGAAGTGTTGGAAGAAACATGGGAGACCTGCTGCACCTCTTGTGGGGGCAGCACACTGTGCCACCTCTACAGATTCCTCTCCGTCTTCAGCTCTGGGCACCAATTCTGGGACCGACATCACTCTTACTCAGGAGGAGTATGATTGGTTCATTCAGGCTACACAACACATGAGTGTGGGATCTTCATCTTCGTCATCAGCAAACCTGGCATCTACTGCGGGTAATCAGACTACATCTCTCATAACTCTGGCGCGTCACAACACATGACTGGTATGAAGAGATTGCTCCAATCTATTGACTCATATATCCCTCACCAATCTGTCACATTGGTAGATGGTTCAGTGAGGAGAGTGCTAGCTAGTGGACCTGTCTCTCTAACACCTAAGATTGATCTTAAATCTATACACTTTGTGCCTGAGTTTCCTTTTAATCTTCTTTCTGTTGCAAAATTGATTGACACTGTAAAATGTACGGTAACATTTGGACCTTCTTGTGTTGTTGTACATGATCTCAAGAGTATGAGGACGATTGGTGGGGGCCTAGGAAAGATGATCTCTACCTTATCCACGGTGACAGTCTGCCTCGCCCAGTATCTACTCCAGCTCCATCCATCCTGTTGAGTGGTTCCCCCTTACTATGGCATTGCATATATGGACATTCGTCGTTAGAGAGCCTGTGGAAGTTGGAACCTGAGTTGTCCCAAGTGTCATCTTTAGAGTGTCAGTCATGTCAGCTGGGAAAATATCATAGGTTATCTTATCCCAGTCGTGTCAATAAGCGGGCATCTTGTCCTTTTGAGTTAGTCCACAGTAATGTATGGGGTCCTGTTAAAGACCATAGTTATAATGGTTTTCATTATTTTATTTCCTTTGTGGATGATTTTTCCCGCATGACATGGATCTACCTTCTCAAAAGTCGAGAGTTTGTGTTATCTATTGTGAAACATTTTCATAAAGAAATAAAGGTTCAGTTTGACTGCAATATAAAAACTCTCCAATCTGATAATGCTTTAGAGTATGTTCAAAATGGGGTGGCTGAGAGAAAAAATTGCCATCTTCTTGATATTGCTCGTTCGATCATGTTTCAATCCAATGTTCCTCAGAAATTCCGGTCTGAAGCTCTTTTAACCGCTTGTTTCTTAATTAATAGACAACCATCCTCTGTTCTTAAAGGAAAAACTCCTTTCTCTGTGTTACGACCCACGGATCAACCCTTCTTTGTTCCCCTTAGAGTGTTTGGTTGCACTACTTTTTTCCAAAGTTTTGACCCTAAGGCTGATAAACTTTCTCCTAGGTCTATTAAAACCTTGTTCCTTGGTTATTCTAGTACTAGCAAAGGATACAAGTGTTACTGTCGTAGTCTTCATCGCATGTTTGTGTCTAGGGATGTTACCTTCCATGAGACCACTCCATATTTCTCCGATGCTATGAGTAAGGGGGAGAAGTTAAGAGAGGGAGTGCCACCAGATTTTTAGAGTGAGAGAGTGGCACCATCTGTGCCGAGTGAGGGAGCGCCATCCATCATTCCTGATTATACTTTTATTCAGGACGAGCAGGCAGCTGACAGGCCTGTTATTCAGCAGTACCCATATGTTTGTAGTAGGCGCGGCAGACAAGATCTAGAAGAGGTAGCGACACCAGTCCTTGAGCCTTCCTCATCGTCTTCTCACAACCTCCATGAGTCACATCTTGTCACCATGATTTCTTTCGTGTTTAGCTAGAAATTGCCATCCAAATGCCTTCTGCATGATCTCCCCTTTTTGGTGGGGACTATGTTTGATGACACTTGACAAATGGAGGCATTCTGAAGGTGTTCAGGAGCATGAAATGCCTCCATAAATGGAGGCAAGCTGGCACAACTACGACTTTCTATTTTAGTGACAACATAATCTATTGTGGCACATGCTAAATCTCAGGTCCTCAGGCCTTATCGGCATAGCAGGCATCTTGCTGGTCAATGAAGCTCTCCATCTTGGAGAAGACGCGACTCCAACCACATGACTGGCCCTGGTACCACACATCTTGAGGTGGGCCTTATAGTCAGAGTACACGGTGTAGGCCTTCCTTCATCTGACACATGACTCCAGGGACACATTTATAGTGTTGTTTATTGAAGACAACATGATCTATAAGTGCAAACTTCTACAGTTGATAAATGATGAAGGGGGATGCTTGCGGGTGGGAAGTTCAAGATTTCTTTGTGGAGGGAGACAAGAAAGGAATCTAGAGTAAAAAAAACATGTGCACCATCAGGTAATAGGTCAACCATGGAAAACCAAACATCCAAGTATAAAGGATGGGGGTGCTTGCGGGCGGCCTCGATAGGAAGGGGCGGCTGCCCGCTGGCTAAGATCTCTTAGTGTTGGTGGTGGTAGTTTTAGGATTCCGCAAGAGTGTATTGCTCTAATACCATGTGGAAATCAAAATCAGAGACGATGAGAAACCAACTTCTATATATAGGAGAGGGAACTAATACAACTATGGACTTGAGCCCTAAAGGGCCAAACATACTTAGTGCGATATACAAAATAAACTAAATTGCAAAATCCCTAACAGATTGAATCAAGGTTGACAATGGGACAACTTTACATGTGACTGTGAGAGAGATGACTGGAGTCGGGGGACTGCTAAGATAAAAGGACAATGTACAAAGGTTAGTTTATTGTCACTAAGATTGTAATGAACTCCAACCCCGAACCACACCCATGCCAATCTTTTTGGACAATTCCACCACTCTCCTGCGTACTTGATTGGGCAATTAAAATGCAACGGAGCATTCGGGGTGTTGGTGGTCCGATTAGAAATGGATATTTCTGCCATCCCTACGGCAAAAGTGATGTGCCATTCATTAAAAATTACTCGAATGAGACCTCTACCATGATGGAAATAGGAAACAAACTCAAGGTTCCGCTTAGTTAGATTGGGAAGACATGGAAGTATTCTTGTCTAGTGAATTTTTGTTGCCAAGTGTTATCAACTTAAATCAATCGTGAATTCATCTTTGTCCTCCACCACATGCTAAGCTAGTGATCAATTGAAATAAAAGTTGAATGGAGCGATTGTAAATGCTGGAAGCACATGAAAAGTGGTTTAAGGATATATGATAAGAGGGAACATGTGATACTATCTATAAATTATTATTATGATTGTGGATTTGATTCTGAATTTTATTCTAATTTGGAAAATGATCACGAGCCAGAGATATAGTTTCTGTCGGACCTAGAGTATTAGCTTGAGCTTGAAGCTAAACCTAATCTAGAGCCAAAACTGGACCCATTAAAAGAAAATCCAAAGACGACAATTAAGTTAATACAAGATGCATATCAGGTTGAACACTGAAGGTAGAATCCAATTAGATAGTGGTTTTAGATGTAGCATTGTCATGAGTGCATTTCCAAGTTTCTGCAATCATGTTCTCTGACCAATTCTACCCTCCACTTCATGATAAAGATACAAAAGATGAAGACTCTTCTGGGCTTGATTGATGCACTGGAAGTGGTCTATTTTCTTCTTGTCATTTCTGTTCTTTTGGATAGACTTTGCCTACATAACCAACTTTTGTTGATCTTGCGGATGAGAGTCCAATTGTAGAAGTGGACAACTGTAAAACTCATTGTATTGAGAATGCAATTTTGTTACATTTCCAATGAGAAGGATGCATAATTGATTACTATATCTATTATTGTCTTAAACAGATCTAGTTTGTATTGGTTTAGTTAATTAATCGTAATATTAGGTTCTTCATATATAGCTAGCCTTGACACTTGTCTAGGCAAAGCTGATATTTGGAGAAATGAGCAATTAGGGAGTCTGAGGAACTTGCCCTTCTCTCATTTCTTGCTCATTGTTCATTATAAACATGTCCTCTTAAAAATGGATCCAAGGATAGGTTGTATTTGTAACAACATTAATCAACTATAGGGTTTTGCCCTTTTTGAATGAGATAAACAAACATCTAATTGACTCAATGCTTGTAGTTGATAACCTAGTCTGGGGAACTAATTACAAGCTGCCTGCATCATATCAGTTGTTGTACATTGGCTAGATCATCTACTGACAATGAGGCTTTAACTGGTTTGGCATAAGAAAATCTCCATTTGAGTTTTTTTCCCCTACAAGCTTCTAGTCTCCACTCTCAGAGAACCCTATGATCTTGAGTTAAGTTCTATATAACATACCCTCCCACTAAAACTTTCCCCTGTTATCAATTAAAATGAGTAGAAAATAACTCCACAACTCATGGAAAGGCTATAGTTTGTAACCTTTTCATTTAAATAATTTACAAAGCATATTACAATCAAAATATCTATCAAATTCAATTGGGACTCCATTTATGCTCATGATTAATTTAGTTAAGGCCTATCACAATCTTATGAGAAGTTGTCTTTGTCAATGTTGCCCTTCTCACCAACTTTATTGTCAATAGCGGAAAAGGTATCATCACCACATCACTTATTGATTATGACATTGGTGATACTTATACTACACTTGTCCAAAGTATCATCTTCGGAAGGATAGCCGTCGTCTTGTGGAGAATTTTCCTTTCTCTGATTCTTAGGAGACACCAAAAATAATAAAAACTTTGCAACTTTTTCATTTAGTTAATTATCAAAGTGGATTATAGTAAAAATATCTAGCAAATTCAATTGGGGACTCCATTGATTCTCAAAATTAATCTGTAAGACAAATCACAACCTTCACAATTAAAAGTAGAGTCAAACCTAAATTAACTTGGGAAAACTTATAAAGAGAGATTTTGGTTCTTCATATCTTGACCAAAGTATACTCATAATGGGGCTGATTGGAAAAGAGGATCCATGTAACTGACCCCAAGACAATTGGGATTGAGGCTTATATGACGACGACGACGATAATGACCAATCACATGCTTATAAGAATTTGTCTGTCAACCGGGCCCTTTCCTCACCAACCTTATTTTCAATAGTGGAAAGAATCTCATTACCACAACACATAGTTGATTACGACACTGGTGGTATATACAATGAGTATCATTGTTTGATGTGTTGAAAACAATTACAATGCTCTCTTTTATAGGATAAGAGAGTAAAGCATAAAATAGGGATAAGCGATAAGGGATAACAACAAAGAGCATAACATAGCAAAACTAGTAAAACATATATACTAATACTCCCCCTCAAGATAGAGCATAGATATCAATCATTCCCAACTTGTCCATCATGGTAGTGAATCTGGCCTTTGGAAGTGACCTGAATGATGAGATCACACGGATGCTAAGAGTTTGTACATTCTCATTATGTCCCTAGTCGGATGTCATTGTGGAAGGTAGATAGACAGCAATGACACACAAGACTGGATTGTGGTGTTGGTTGATGATAGAATCTCATTAGTCATGATATAGAGATATCAAACCAAACACATAGGTACTTGTTAGAGAACAAGTGTACCAGACAGACCCACCGTGAGTTTGACACATGGAACCATGACATGGTAGTCACAGTCAGTACTCACAGTGATGGTGGTGAGTGTGATTCTTTGACCTGAAATCACTACACTCAACACATGTCATTGGGTACACTTTGACATCATCAAACGTAGTCCTGAAACATGGGCTGTTATAAAGGTAATGATTGGGTGGCTTTGACACATGGGGCTTTTGAGGGGTGAGTGATTAATATGGGATTTGTCCCTCCTAAGGGAGTTTGATATCCAAGGCCACTTGATGAGTAGGATTGAGATAGGTGTGCAGACGCATGTGTGAATCAGTATGTGATATTGATGTCATACATATCTCGTTCAATCTGCTCTGAGATCAAGAAAGTGAATGAACATTGACAGGATAACTGTTCCATGCCTCGAGTTCATTCGGGATATTAGTGACAAAGGAATTATACATTCACTGTAACACCATTCACGGATTGTAGGATTGAAAGTTGTTCTGCAACTTTCTACTTTCACTTGGGTAGCAATGATGTGTGACTAGGCACCGCTCTTTGCTTGTGAAGTCATAAGTGTTATGGACTTTCCCTGCCAACGTGAAATGGACCTGCAGGGTCACACACATAGGATTTAACCTGGAAGAGGAGTTTTGTCCACAAATAATGTTTAGATTGATTACTAAAGGAGTTTAGTAGTTCAATTAAACACTCAATCAATTGATAGCTCAAAATCATAATGTTCAAGGTGTTGGACACATTGATTGGAGTATCGGATTGATTGAAATTGCAATTGACTGATTCTGCACTATCTGCACTCCCAACCGATCGGCTCATGTGATGAACCGATTGGTTGAGCTTGGTGAACCGGTCGGCTCAAGTGTTGAGTCGATTGGCTCATGGTCAGGGTGAACCGATTGCTTCAAGAGTTGAAACGATCGATTCAACTGGTGCAACTGAGTGAGTTGGGAAAGTAGGATTGGTGATAATTTTCCTTGTGTTTCACTTGCCCAATTTGATTGGAACAAGGATTGGTATTCGATACCAATTAGAAACAAAAGAAGGAAAGTCAATCGAGAACTGACCAGGACCACCAACCGATCGGTTCATTTGTGAACCGACCGGTTGAGGTGTCCCAACCGATCGGTTGAGGTGTCAACCGACCGGTTCAGGTCCCCAACCGACCGTTTCAGTTGTGAAACGATCGGTTCAGGTTGCGAGTTGGTTGCTTTTTATGGAAAATCTCAAACCCTTCTACTCCTACTTTTAGTCCCATATTGTCGGGATGGAGAACCCTGTCCCATGACCCTCCTATATATAGGGGTATTGGGGGCTTCTCAAAGTACAACTCAGTGTAACCAGTTGCTCTGCAAAGTTGTCATTCTCTCTAGTTTTGGTAACCGAGAGAGAGCCCGAGCAAGTGCTACCTGCAACGGGAGGTGCAGCAAGGGAAAGACAACTACAGTTGCAACTGGAGGTAGGAGAGTGTGTTGGTGACTAGTTCGTCAAGAGGAGGATGTGACTCCTTCCAATTCCTTGTGGGACAAGGACATTGGAGTTCCAGGCTGTCCGTGTGGACTACTTTAGAGGCGGGAGGTTTCTGCCGCTAGGAGGATATCCTTCAATCCTGTCAGTCCCGGTGCGACCAGGAGCTGCACAGACATCGTCCAAGACCGGAGGTGAAGACCACGCAAGGCCTGAGGTATTATCTCCGAGCAAGCCTCGGGACAAGGTATGATTCCACAAACCATCCTTTCCTATTATATAGACGTTGACGCATTTCCTTGTTCTGGGTTTGGGGATGAAAATTTTTGTCTCCGCTGCCTTCTCTACCTCCCCTAAAACCCAATAGTGGTATCAGAGCCACGTCAACTGCTCTATATTTTAGGAATATTGATATGATCGATTTTTGTTTGTCACCTTTATTTATTGCATACGATGCGAATAATATTAGCTTTATGCATGTCCAATCCTAAATCTACAAATCCCAAATTACATATATGATATGTATTATTAATGCACTCGATACACGTCGCCCTTAAACGAGTTTTTTGGTGGATGTATAACGTGGTTATGGCCAATAAACCCTATTTGTGTATGGTTGTATGTGGTTTCTTGCATCTCGGTCTGTGCACTGATCTTACTTCTCCTATTCCTGATGTAAATAGAAATAATTCGAGATTTCTTTCATACCTTTGCTCCCCTCGAATGTAACTCGAGGTTTCTCTTTTACAATGTAAAATTAGGATATATTTTATTTCCTGTTATGTCGAAGAACGGCGGACATCCTGACGGCAGCTGAGACGATCAATTCAAGGTGTGAATAGATCGGCTGACATTCTAGACGATCGGTTCAAGGAGTGAACCGATCAGTTGATGACTGGTTCGAGGAGCGAGACGAGCAGGTGGCGGCCATGATGAGATGCACGACGACCAGGCGAACCGATCAGTTGGAGGAACCAACCGATCGGCTGGTGGCACCCAGACGACCGGCCAAAGAGAGCAGATCATTGATATGATGAGTTGATCAACTCAGAAGGCAAAGCACAGAGTTCATCTTGTACAGGTTGCATGTGATGTAGACCTAGATGACCGTGATTCCTCTTGGCTTGAGGAATCACATTAGGATGGCCATAATCATCGCTTTTATCGTTTTGCATGTTTTCTGTGGGATATAGCATGTATAGGATACGTACTATGTATTGTGGTGATTGGATATGTATATGTATATAAAAACCAAATCCCTCATTAAATATTAAGTTTTAGATGCCTTCCAAATGTGAAACACGTGAAAAGCTTGATCGAACAAGTGTGGGCATGCCCAAGCGTGGTACACCGTCTATCTCGTGGAAGCATGAAGGATGAATGTGTGGGTCTGCCCAAGTAGGGTGCATATTCATCGTGTTGGCTTTGGGTCAGACTTAACAAGGTGACCTAGATAGGATCTAGTACCTTGAGGCATGGAGATGATCATGGCAAGGAGTTGCATATGACATCTTATCAAGAGTTGCATATGATGCAATTGGCAAGAGTTTCCTACCTGAGAGATCTAAGTTGTGGGAGACAGCCCAAGCTGGTCCATGACTTAGAGGATTTCAGGATCTTGCCCACTAGAAGGTTGTACGCTGCAATCTTCTGAATTGATGGTGAGGGCTATCAACTTGAAGTAAAATAGTGGGAGTGACAATTAATTAAAGGCCTAATTTTGATCGTCAACTTTTCAAATCAATCAAATAAGTCAAAAGAGTTTTGGACTAAAATTGCATATATTTCCTTTTGTTAAAATAAATGGTTAATCAACAATAATCACTTTATTTGCAATCGGTCTTTGAGACCAAAAAATTAAATGGGAATAATTCCACGACTGGTTAGGATGATGAGAAGTGTTCTCAATCAAAGAGTGAAAGCTCTGAGTCCTAGTTATACTAGAACGAGATGAACTCAATCCCACCATATC
The DNA here is from genome assembly GCA_963693085.1 of Alisma plantago-aquatica. Lineage (NCBI taxonomy): Eukaryota > Viridiplantae > Streptophyta > Magnoliopsida > Alismatales > Alismataceae > Alisma > Alisma plantago-aquatica. The sequence goes on from OY856409.1 coordinate 1,214,320,131, forward strand.
AATGGCTGAAAGTATGCTTATGGAAGCATACCGAGGAAGACATTCATGAGGAGTGCTTGATGTTGTGTTCTCTGAACTATGAGTTGCAGAGACAATATGAGACATGTGATGTCTCTAATACATTGTCCTAGTATGTCATGACAGAAGGAGATCCAGTAAGGTATTCACACATTCAATGTGATTGGGTATGTTGAAAACCTGACTAAGAAGGATTCCCTCTGAGCCAAGGGTTGGCTATTGGTATGATACTGCATATGTTGCGAGAATCATATAATTCATGATAAGCTACAACATAAACAACTTTGACAAGCGTTGACAGAGTTGTTGGACATGTTGAGGATAGTAGAGGCAAAGATGAAGAAAGACAAACCATAATCTTTGATGTGATCAAAGAAAAGGTAAGTCTTAAGGGCAAGGGCAAAGCTAAGAAGTGTTCTGATGCTAGCCAGCAATCCAAGCCGTCTTCAGCCTCAAGGCACATGGGGAAAGGGTGTATGAGGGAATTGCCCTCTATATCTGGAAGAACAAAAGAAGATGAAGGAGGGGATGGAAATCCCCACCTAAGGTATCATGAAATGACCCGCTTCTTTATCTGAGGTATATGATACCAAGATATGGATATGTCATATATGATATGCAATATCCACAAAGAAGTGATGGCCTTTGTGAAAGGACCAAGAAAGAAGTACCCATCATTGGAGCAAGTGTTGCTGCCATAGATAGGAGTATCTTTCAGTTTATTTCAGCCTAAAGGGCACGAAATAGAGTTGAGAACTGTTATTTCATATATTGCCAATAGATAGAAACACTTTATTTTGCATATTGTACGACAATGATGGCAATTAATAAAGTTGATGTTTCAATCTTAAAGATATGATCTTTGTGGCAATGCCTTGTTTATCTTGTGATACATGGTATGCATAAGATAAAATGATACCTAAAGTTCTTGATAACTCAAACAATCAAGTTAGCATCAATCATGAGAAATTCATTTCTAGTTTCCATGTGATGGATAAATCTAGACTCTTTTGGTTAGAGAACCAGTAAGAGACATGAATCTCTTGTACATGATTAATCAATCTTCACTAATGGTAGTGGGAGAATGATTATCCTATTAGGTATAATACATGTGATGTATTTACATACCTATTGGAACAAATGCTAATACTTCAAATGGTGAATATCTTGAAGTGTTCAAGATTATCATAGATGAAGTGCAAATTTGGTAAAGTGTTAATTCTTGATGAGATCAATGAATGAAATACTTGGACCAAATGTTTGAGATCCTTATGAGTAGTTATGATAGTTTATCATAATGAACTCATGATTAAGGCATGGTGATGTCTATATCAAGAAGGAATCATACTCTAAGGAGTTAGAGAATGATTATCAAATAACTAAATTCTTCTTAATAAAAGAATACCCCTCACTAATGAAAGAAATTAAGAATCACAAGGGTTGTGAGTTCTTATATCTTTAACAGATACACCTCAATTATCTATGTGATAAGTTGTTCATGTGATGAGTCAACTATCTAGATGAATATGAGGAATCAAATTCTGAATTATGGTTTATGACCATTACATCCTAAATGATATCCATGTGAACCATAAGGCATGACCTTGATGGTAGCACCCATTGGATCAAATCCATAAGTGCAAATGAGTCTTAAGTGTTAAGACACATGGATAACATTTTGAGAAGGATGTTGCTTGTTGATTGCAACTTAATGACTAATACATTTGGCATATGGATACTAAAGCTGCATTCCTTTGACGAATAAAACAAGGATGTGTATGTGACACAACCTATAAGGTTTATGAATCCACTAATGCAAATGAAGTCTATAAGTTATAATGGACTAATCAATGTGATTGATTGAGTACAAGCAACTCAGAATTGGATCTTTACTTTGATGATATAGTCAAAGGGTTTGACTGATATGTCAAAGATAAAGAATGGATCTGTGATTTAGTGGGAGCGTGTTCACATTCCACATGTTGATGTGAAATGGAATTGTTCTAGAATGGAAATCCAAAAAGGGTGGAAATTTCTTTAAGGAAGATAGAGATGTTTCCTATGAGATAGGAATAGAGATCTATAGAGATAGTTCTCGAAAATCTCTTGACCTGAAAAGAGAAAGCATACATTGGCAATCTGTACTGAAGGGTTCAGTATGCACAGATTCAGTGGGAGAAAACTTGTCCATGTTACATGGAGTTAGTATCCCAAGGCCAAGTATCCAATTCTTATGAATAATGGGAACACTAAGAATAGATATAGATCTATCATGTATGTAATCATCCCATTATCTTGCATGGCAATTTGATGTGCTCATCCTGTTAACTCGTATGTGAGACATGAAGAGTGGATGTATGTCTGCTTCCAGTAAGGGTTACTAGAATACCATAAGAACTTGATAAGTACTTGAGAAGTACTTGAGAAGTACTAGTTCTATGGAGATAAGGAAGAGTTTGATGTAGAGAGTTACATTGATGCGAACTTTCGAAAGGACAGAAAATTAATTGCAAAATATATATAGGATATATAAAAGTGAAAGTTTGTTGATAATTGGAAGTGTTCCAATAAAACCATATAAAAGGAAATGCCGAGTATCTATCTGTTAGAGAACAACAGTGGATACTATATGGATCTAGAAGTTCATGAGATGAACTTATAGATATTCCGCTCACTGATGACAAGTATGGAATCCTTGATCATGAAATGTGGCTAAAGGTTAGCAAAGGAATACTAGATCGCATATTACGACAACTCCATCTCATACGTGTGACGTACAACGAAGAGATGAGAGACATGCAATTTATACTGACTTTGGCAAGGTGTTGCCATTGCTCACTATGTTCGCACTAGAGCACAGTAACATGTGGGACATGTTTGAAGATCACTATGAATATGATTCAAGGGTGATTGGATCGCAGTGCAAGTGGGAGTCTGTTGGTATGTATGCCCTGAAAGCCAATCATGGGATGATTGGTGGGATACATTAAGATTGATTTGATAAACATCAAAGGCAAGCTTCCAATTCTTTTTGGTTCAGTCATATGAGATAGTGATAGAATAGATTGAATGTCTAGAGAATGACAGTACTCAATGATGTATGCCTTCAGGTTCATGACCGGAACGATGAGATCATACGGATGCTAAGAGTTTGTACATTCTCATTATGTCCCTAGTCGGATGTCATTGTGGAAGGTAGATAGACAGCAATGCATACAAGACTGGATTGTGGTGTTGGTTGATGACAGAATCTCATTAGTCATGATATAGAGATATCTAACCAAACACATAGGTACTTGTTAGAGAACAAGTGTACCAGACAGACCCACTGTGAGTTTGACACATGGAACCATGACATGGTAGTCACAGTCAGTACTCACAGTGATGGTGGTGAGTGTGATTCTTTGACCTGAAATCACTACAATCAACACATGTCATTGGGCACACTTTGACATCATCAAACGCAGTCCTGAAACATGGGTTGTTATATAGGTGATGATTGGGTGGCTTTGACACATGGGGCTTTTGAGGGGTGAGTGATAGATATGGGATTTGTCCCTCCTAAGGGAGTTTGATATCCAAGGCCACTTGATGAGTAGGATTGAGATAGGCGTGCGCACGCATGTGTGAATCAGTATGTGATATTGATGTCATACATATCTCGTTAAATCTGCTCTGAGATCAAGAAAGTGAATGAACGTTGACAGGATGATTGTTCCATGCCTCGAGTTCATTCGGGATATCAGTGACAAAGGAATTATACATTCGTTGTAACACCATTCACGGATTGTAGGATTGAAAGTTGTTCTCCAACTTTATACTTTCACTTGGGTAGCAATGATGTGTGACTAGGCACCGCTCTTTGCTTGTGAAGTCATAAGTGTTATGGACTTTCACTGCCAATGTGAAATGGACCTAGAGGGTCACACACATAGGATTTAACCTGGAAGAGGAGTTTTGTCCACAAACAATGTTTAGATTGATTACTAAAGGAGTTTAGTAGTTCAATTAAACACTCAATCAATTGATAGCTCAAAATCATAATGTTCAAGGTGTTGGACACATTGATTGGAGTATCAGATTGATTGAAATCGCAATTGACTGATTCTGCACAATCTGCACTCCCAATCGATCGGCTCATGTGATGAACCGATCGGCTAAGCTTGGTGAACTGGTCGGCTCAAGTGTTGATTCGATCGGCTCATGGTCAGGGTGAACCGATTGCTTCAAGAGTTGAAATGATCGATTCAACGGGTGCAACCGAGCGAGTTGGGAAAGTAGGATTGGTGAGAATTTTCCATGCGTTTCACTTTCCCAATTTGATTGGAACAAGGATTGGTATTCGATACCAATTAGAAACAAAACAAGGAAAGTCAATCAGGAACCGACTAGGACCACCAACCGACCAGTTCACTTGTGAACCGACCGGTTGAGGTGTCCCAACCGATCAGTTGAGGTGTCAACCGACCGGTTAAGGTCCCCAACCGACCGTTTGAGTGGTGAAACGATCGGTTCAGGTTGTGAGTTGGTTGCTTTTTGTTGAAAATGTCGAACCCTTCTACTCCTGCTTTTAGTCCCATATTGCCGGTATGGAGAACCCTGTCCCATGACCCTCCTATATATAGGGGTATTGGGGGCTTCTCAAAGTACAACTCAGTGCAACCAGTTGCTCTGCAAAGTTGTCGTTCTCTCTGGTTTTGGTAACCGAGAGTGAGCCCGAGCAAGTGGTACCCGCAAAGGGAGGTGCAGCAAGGGAAAGACAACTGCAGTTGCAACTGGAGGCAGGAGAGTGTGTTGGCGACTAGTACATCAATAGGAGGGTGTGAATCCTTCCAATTCCTTGTGGGACAAGGACATTGGAGTTCCAGGTGGTCAGTGTGGACTACTTCAGAGGCGGGAGGTTTCTACCGCTAGGAGGACAGCCTTCAATCCTACCAGTCTCAGTGCGATAAGGAGCTGCACAGACACCGTCCAAGACCAGAGGTGAAGACCGCACAAGGCGTGAGGTATTGTCGCCGAGAAAGCCTCGGGACAAGGTATGATTCCACAAACCATCCTTTCCTATTATATAGACGTTGATGTGTTTCCTTGTTCTGGGTTTGGGGAGGAAAATTTTTGTTTCCGCTGCCTTCTCTGCCTCCCCTAAAACCCAACAGTACCACCCTCTCGGTTTTAGAGACCGCTAGGGCACTCACGTTCTTGGCTTCTTGGTCTGGGTCTTCATGGTCTTGTGATGAGTGTCCTCTCGGTTTGGGATATTCTCATGGTCCTGGGATCGAGTGGTCTTGTGTGGTCTCACAGTTTTGACATCCGATCCTCCCGCGGTTTTGTCGTCCTTTCAGTCTCGTGGCCATAGGGTTTTGAAGTTGTGTGGAAGGTTGGGGTCATGGAAGTAGGGAGAGGAAGATCGTGAGGAGGAGCGATGGTCGTTGTGTGTAGGTTGATGATGGTGGGAAGTGATGGAAGTGCGATGGAGGCAAGGTCGTGGATTGGAGGGTGAGCGGAAGGGGCTCTCACATTGGCAGTGGAGATCTATTGCATGTGGAGCATGGAGGAATAGGGTTGCAGGTGATTCTTAGGTGACCTTGCAGTTTGGAGATCATGAGTGCATCAGAGGTGATGAGGAGGACACAGGTGGGGGTAGACAGTGATCGGTGCAGGGCATTGCAGCTCCTTGCGGTCTTGGGATCATGAGAGTTCTCACGGTCTTGAAACTGTGAGGATCTCACAGTCTTGAGACTATAAGGAGGAGATCATGTGAGGGGGGCAGACTGAATGGATTAGTAAACCATTCGGGCAGATATGGTGGCCAAGACCACTAGCCCAAGACCGCATGGGTCAAGAGATCGAATGGATGAAACTACTACGGTCAAGACCGCATGGGTCAAGACTTCTAGGGAAGTTATGATGGGAGTTGAGATGCATGGGGTGTAATCAGTGTGCACGAGGTGTAGGTGATGTTGTTGAAGGTTGTAAGGATGGTGAAGCACACTAAGGTGGTGGTGGTAGCCATTGATGGATGATGGAGGTTGAGAAGGATCTTGATGAAAGAGGATCTAGTATTGAGTGAAGGTGGGCCCCCAACTGAAGATTCAACCTTATTGTGACATGCATGATCTACATGTAAGTTCATATAGAACTAGTTAATAAGCGTGATAATCCAATAAATAAATAAAGATTGCATATTGCAAGATTTAGGAGATGAAAGTGAATGTATTGGGTCGAATTGGGCCCAATATGGCGACTGAAAATCATGATGAATATGGATTCATCAAAACACCCCAAACTTAAATGTTACTCCAATCCCTTCTTATAAGATGAATCATCGATATGGCAAGAGATCCCAAAAGATCCTAGATCTTTCTGCTTCTTTGGCATCTTGCTCTGAATAATGTCAAAAGTGGTCGTTGCTAACTTGACTGTCTCATATTCTTTAGTTATATATTTCCTTGTCAGGCGTGACTTTAAATACTTCATCCAGGTCGGTATCTCAGCCAGCGCATCTAGAAAGGGTATATCAACATGAAGTTTCTTCATAGCTTCCTTGAATTTGTTGAAATCAGTATCAAGTTTGGTTTGCTTTAAACGAGAAGGGAAAGGAGGGAGAGGCTTATACACTGGCACGGCTGGCTCTGGTGTTTCTTTTTCTGCAACACTATGTTTTACAGAACTTTCCTTGTCTACCTTATCAATAGTTACTGGCCCTTTTGGTTGAGACTCAGGTGTTGTAGAGTCATGGACAATCATAAAGTCATCCTTTTCTGTAATTTGATGATTAGATATCATAGTCTGTTGTGACTGTAACATCTTCTCAATGGATGACAGCTTGTCATCAGGAGAGATGGGACTGGCTTGTTGTCCTTACTGTTGATAAGGGACTTGGTTTAGATTCTGGTACTAAGAATTGTTCTGGTAATTGTTGTAGTTCCTATTCAAGAAGTTACCTCTAAAGTTTCCTTGATTTTTGAAGTTTTGCTATTGGTTGTACAGGAATCCCGACGGAACTCGTTGTTGGTTGTTTGAACCAAGTTGCTAGGAGTTTTCTGCTCCTAAAGGATTTCTATACTGAAAACCAGGATGGTTCCTGTTCAGATTCAGATTGTAATATCCTTGACTAGGGATGGTGTTGATAGCATTAAGATTTTCCATTTGACCATTATCTCCTTGGCCATAAACGTTGCTTAGAGCAACATCACAAATAACATTGCAGCCTATCGTAGAATGATCAGTGCCTTTGCATGCCTCATAGAACAATGAAGCTGACTTGATCTATTCTTGTTGTTTGTGGGAGTGAGCGTCTTCTTTCATAGGAAGCAAGAGATGATTCAAGATGGTCTTGTTTGGCAACTAAGAGCTTGAGGGATTCAACGATAGACTTGTACTCAGGAATAGCTTCAGCCATAGCTACCTTCAACACTCCTTTTCCTACCGATCTTCCCTAATTAGCTTGATTTTCGGCTCCAAGGGTGACAACCTTCCATGCGCTATCATAACTCTGACGCATGAAGTTTCCTCCATATGAGAAGTCTAAGAACCACTTGGTTTCATCATCCACACCCCTATAGAAAATCTCAATGAGTTGATTTTTAGGAATTCCATGGTGTAGACACTTGCGTAGAAGCTCTTTGTATCTTTTCCATGCTTCAGCTAGGGATTCTCTAGGGACCTGAGTGAATTGAGTTATATGTCCCCTAATTTCATAAGTGAGAGAAGGAGGGTAGAAGTTCTCTAGGAAGACATTTTGAAGTTGTTCCCAGGTGGTGATGGGTTCGCATTGCAAGGAGTTGTACCAACTTATAACTCTACCAGCAAGAGAATATTTGAAGATACGAAGTTGGATAGCATCATCGGATACTCCATTTTGCTTTGTCCTAGCACACAGATCAATAAACCTCAAAATATGTTCCTGACTATCTTCTCCTTGCTTACCATAGAATGGGCTATATCGAAGCAAGGTGATCTAATGTGCTCGGATCTCAAAGTTTGGAGGGTTCATGGGAGGAGGTTGCACTGGGTGATGAACGTCAACAGATTTAGGGATGGAGAACTCCCTAAGGTCCTTTTGCAGTTCTGCTGCTTGTGCTGCTTGGATTTCTTCTTGAACTGTAGCTCTGGCTTCTTGCATAAGCCTTTCTCTTTGTGCATTAAGGGATTGAGCTACCCTTTGGGATATTTCCTCCTCTTGAGCCATCCTTGCTTGGTTCTCTCTATTCTAACGATGAAAACTTTTGTTCAATCTCAGGGTCAAAGCTAGCAGCAAGGCCAGAACTTTTTGAGTGGTGCATACACTAGTCTTCAGGGGTACCTGGGATGGAAAGATGTTTTGGAAGTAAGATTGATAGAGTAGAACCGTATTCAAGTGAATGATCGATAGTATCAAAAGAAAAGAAAAAACTTAGATTGTCCTTAATAGAACTAGATTTGACTAACTAATTCTGTTATCCACGGCAACGGTGCCAGAATTTGACGTGGTCTATTATCGCACTAACAAATTCACTCAGGGTTGAAATCCCGGAGTTTTTTTTACCAAAACCTTGTGCAATAATACCATCCGCAAGTGGATGGGTCTTATCACAGTATAGTGGAGGATCGAATCCCAAGGGACAATGTTTTTAAGAATCATTGCTAGTCTAGTCCAGCTCAAGTAAGACTAATATTTAGAACAATGGTTGATTTGAGTTTAACTAAACTAAGTGCAAGAAAAGTAAAGTACAGGATTTAGGTTGAATCTAAGTTAATGATGAGATCACTGGGGTGGTCCCGGGTTTTACCACCACTACACATGCAAACATATCCAAGTAGAAACATCCATGCAAGATCTAACTATCCAAATAGAGTTGATGCAAACCCTTCGTTAAGATGTTTAGGTTCACGTAAGCATCACCTTAGTCATCATATTTCTCATTGCCATCCAGATCATGTACTTATGGCTCCAAAGATACCGATATCCAACTGAAGTTTTGGCCCTCCGTTAGGATGTTTAGGAAGACAGAAGCGTCACCGTGGGCTATATGGCTCGTCCCCTCATAGATCACACACTTATGACCTCAGGGAATCTAATCTGATTTCTCATCAGGGAGTCAACCACGTTAATTGACATTTAAATCCTACTTATAGAAGTTCTCACAACATAGGAACGAACAAGATGAATGCAAGCAAGTGATCAATCCACAAGCACACATCGACGATTAACAATGAAATGAAAAGTTACATTCATGCCATGGAATAGTTAATTAAAAGACATATAAGCATGGGCAGAAGGGCTAGTCCCCACACCCCAGTGAAAAGAAACTACTTGCTCATGATGCGAGGAAAAAAAGAACAAGAGAGAGGGAAGATTCCGCCATGAGCATGATGCAGAAGATGGTCGCAGCTCAGTGAAGATACAGTCTTCTATGCCATGTCGGAGCAGATCTAGACGTGGAGAGAGGAACACCGTGACAGACGGGGTAGACCTTCTCTCTCCACCTTCCTTCTCTTCTCGCCGTTCTTGCTCGTAGTAGGAGGGCAGCCTTTGGATGCGTATCTAGCATGGATGCACGTAGATGGATCGTGGAGAAGAGTGATGGATTGGGATCCCTTTCCAGGGGTCGGGCCTATGTTTAGGAAGCTTGGCGGTGTCTCAAATCCGAAGCCGAATGAGGACCCTTATGGTCCTAATTATAGTCATCGGTCGAGTCTTGAACAGTTTGGACTCTTCTTATTTCCTCATAGTTTGGGATTGTGAGTCTCTCTTCATGGTTTAGGAAACCATTAACATCTTCATGGTCTTGGAGAGTCTGATCATCTGTGCGGTCTTGGATGATCAGCTGGGGTCTTCACAGTTTTCTCATGGTTTGGGGATCGCGAGGAGCCCTGCGGTTTCCAGTTCTTGGCCTCGTGCCCTTAGCGATTTTGTAGGTGCGGTCACCATCTTCTCGATTTGGGAACGAGTGCCACCCTCTCAGTTTCGGAGACCGCTAGGGCACTCACATTCTTGGCTTCTTGGTCTGGGTCTTCATGGTCCTACGACGACTGTCCTCTCAGTTTGGGATGTTCTCATGGTCCTAGGATCGAGTGGTCTTGTGTGGTCTCATGGTTTCGACATCTGATCCTCCCACAGTTTTGTCATCCTTTTGGTCTCATGGCCATAGGGTTTTGAAGTTGTGTGGAAGGTCGGGGTCATGGAAGGAGGGAGAGTAAGATCGTTAGGAGGAGCAGTGGTAGTCATGTGTAGGTCGAAGATGGTGGGAAGCGATGGAAGAGTGATGGAGGTGAGGTCGTGGATTGGAGGGTGAGCAGAGGGGGCTCTCGCATCGGCGGTGGAGATCGTTTGTAGGTGGAGCATGGAGGAATAGGGTTGTAGGTGATTCATAGGTTCCCTTCTGGTTTGGAGATTGTAAGTGCGGTGGAGGTGATGAGGAGGATGTGGGTGGGGGTAGACAACAATCTGTGCAGGGTGTTGCCGCTCCTTGCGGTCTTGGGATCGTGAGAGTTCTCACGGTCTTGAAATCGTGAGGGATCTCACGGTCTTGAGATCATAAGGAGGAGATCGTGTGAGGGGGGCAGACCGAATGGAGGAGTAAACTATTAGGGCAGATATGGTGGCTAAGACCGCTAGTCCAAGACCACATGGGTCAAGAGACCGAATGGATGAAACTGCTAGGGTCAAGACCGCATGAGTCAAGACTGCTAGGGCAAGTTGTAATGGGAGTTGAGATGCACGGGGTGCGATTAGTGTACATGGGGTGCATGTGATGTTGTTGAAGGTTGTAAGGATGGTGAAGCACACCAAGGTGGTGGTGGTAGCCATTGATGGATGATGGAGGTTGAGAAGGATCTTGATGAAAGAGGATCTAGGGTTGAGTGAAGGTGGGCCCCCAGCTGAAGATTCAACCTTATTGTGACCTGCATGATCTGCATGAAGTTCATATAGAACTAGTTAATAAGCTTAATAATCCAATCAATAAAGAAAGATTACATATTGCAAGATTTAGGAGATGAAAGTGAATATATTGATTTGAATTGGGCCCAAGATGGCGACTGAAAATCATGATGACTATGGATTCATCATTAGTATGCGAGTAAAAACCTGAAATTGCCTTCTTATCTAACTTTTACAAGTTGATATGAAATTGATTATTTATCTATTGTGATAAACTTTAGATGATGGAATCATATTATAAATGGGTACAATCCATATACATGATAATTCTTAAAGTATTTACAGAGGTTATAAAAGTAAACTAAAATCTAGGGTTTTCATCTATGACTAAAATTGTTGTATAATTGAATAAAGAAGTTTGCCTAGTTGAATCTCCTTGGTCATGAATGATTGTTTTATTTGTCTGCGTGTTACATATATGTCAGATATGATCTTCGATTTCATTCAATGATATCAATGTTTGCTTGATATATGAGTAAGGAGGGTGAAACCCTAATTGAATGGAAAGTTGGAGGTTTGTAAATAGACATCTTGATTCGATGTTATTCTAGATGTATGATGTTTTAGTAAATGGCATGGAAACCCTAGTTTAGTTCATTATAGGGTTTCATATATATATATTCAATTATATGTGAGCTGTTGAGAGAAATCCTTATTGAGTGATGTTATGATGTATTAAATCCTTATGTGAGTTATGTGATAAGTGAATGAGGTAAATGAAACCCTAAGGATAGGGTGTTTAGTAAATCAAGTATTGTGATATTAATGTTTCTCAGTATGAGATGTGGTTATGCTTAACAGTTCAGTTGTGTTAAATGTTATCAGATGGTTTATGAAATGAATGGTTTACAAACCTGAACTAAGATATGTTGAAGTGATGATTTAAATGTGAAAATTTGAAGAGTGAATTATACATTTAGATGCCCTGAACACTATAGAATCCTCACAGGATGAGGCCTGCACTGTGGGGAGGAAATAGTTTCCCGACTGGAGGTATTCCAAATTGAGGTAAGCTGGAGCACACCAGTAGGGTGTGGGGGTCTTGGCCAGTAGGACAGACTCCTTATAATTGTGTGGTACCCAACACCAATTGGGGATGTCAGTGGTACCTATGTTACATATTGAGTGATCAGTGGTCAGTAAGTCCACTGATGCACAATAAGCCTGAGGAATTTGACTCACCACCTGAGTACTCAGGTTTAGAGGTGGAGTCTGAGATATACAGCCGCTACCATTATCTGTAGAGAAGCAGACATGCCGAGGCCCACTATAGATGGGATATTTCTCAAGACATAGGCTTAGGAACCTGGGCATGCTTCTAAACCTTTTATAGTGAGATCATAGCTTTTTGTGATTCTTTCACATGTTTTGGTACACCTCATGTGTGTTCATGGAATAATAAGATGAATGAGAGGTTAGATAAGTGTGTGTAGTTATTCAATTATTCTTCGTATGTTTCTGAATAATTAGTTCTCTTTATCATCAATCAAGCATGTTCATATATCGATTCACTCTTGTAGATATCTAGAGTATCCTGCCATATTTATGTTTGTGAATGACTAGTCTCTTTAAAGCTTACTTCTATTATAGTTGAAATTAGTTGCTCGACAATATATCTATAATTATATAAGTGCTTTAAACTGTTTCCATGAAGTACTTATTCATTGAGCGAGTAGGCTCACTTCTCTACTCACAATGTTTTGGGATAACTTGTGGATTGAAGTTGTCAATGCATCAGAGTAGATCTGCCACAGGAGTCAAGTATGATATTAGTTAATTCCAATTGGTCCCTATCACTCTAGGTCCTTGTATAGATCTGAGAGTTGTAAATGATGTTTTGTATCTTTGTTTCCTTAGTAAGAAAGAATGTATCTAATTATCATGTCATTTGTACATGGAAGTGTGTGAACTAGAATGAATGTATGGATGTGTATCATTAATGTTTAGATCATATTAGAGTAATCAAGGATTAATTCTCTTGTAAAGTTTGGTTATGTGATTGAATGCAAGAAAAACAAAAAGTTTGAAATAAAGGAAAAAAAGTTGGGGGTGAACTTTGTATTAAGTATAATCATCAAACTTATGCCCTAATTTCATGATTAGTGGTGATCATGGGATGTAAGTTTAACAACTTGGTATTTTAGCTTAGGCTGAGTCGTCAAGGACCATTAGGATAGAAAATCAGAGTTATATGTGTGGCTGTTAAGAGGTTATGTTTGAATAGCTCTGGGAAGTCTGGGTATTTGGATACCCTGGCCCAGTATCTGGATGCCTAGGCTGACCAGTACCAAGCAACTCTATCTATTCTTCTCTGAATGCCTTGGCCAGGCATGTAGTAGAAAGATGGGCTAGATAGAAACCCTAGAAATATTAGGGTTAGATGACCGTAAAGAAATGAATGAATTGAGCATAAGAATAGAATGTGATGTAACTCATATTTTATATTGTTGCTTTGATTGGATATCAATGGAAATTCTCTTATATATTTTTGTATTCAAATATTCAGTCCTTAGAAATATAAAATATATGTGGTCCTTTAAGATTCTTGTACACTATGAAGTTAATTCAGTTTTTATTTACATTCTTTGTATCAACTAGACCAAAAGTTATCTTTAAATGAGTTCACCCTGAGTGGATATTGTTTCTATATGTTTGAGATATACAAAAGTTTCTTAATCCTGAGTAGCTCTAGGCTTCAAGACTGCAGGTTCAGCCTGGTCTGGGTGGTAGGATGCATATTGGGATCTAATGACTCCTATTAAAAATATAATTAGAGTAGACTCCGGATAAATTAGACCCACATCATAGTGAGAATGTACATATACTAAGATGTTGAAATATAAGGGAAATATCAGAATAGCTAAGAATCAATTGGAACTGATATATGAGATCCAACTTTGGGGCCTCATATGAGAAATCCTTAATTGGGAATAAAGGAACATGATATAAGGTTCAGATTAAGTTTAATGATTAGTATTACATGAACTCTTAATAAAAAATATGGAAAAGATATGAGAAAAGTATGTAAGGGCCAAGATAGTAAGAATCAGTAATGAGGAATGGATCATATAATCAAGTATAATGCTTTTATGTACTCCACAGAAAAGGGAAAATAGAATAAAAGAGCTAAGTATATGATAATTACATAGAAGTGAAGACTCTTCATAAGAGTTAAAGTAAAGAGATTAGATGAACATGTAAATCATAAGACTAGGATAACAAACTTTGTTGAAAAAAAGAGAAATGTTAGAAATGATGAGCTTGATTAAGGAATGAAAGTTTTGATATAATTGAGAGCATAGAATGTATACGTTTATTATGAAGTTTAATACATTCATCCTTACTACATTTGGATTCCAAGTCTCTATAGAATGACAAACTAGTTTCTAAAAGAAAAACAAAAGTGTAGCTTAACAAATGAATAAGTCATATAAAGGTAGACTATATTCATGAAGGAAAAACTTGATTGAAAGAGAAACTAAGTTTGACCCATGCATGACCCATTAGATTTAAAATGAAGGATATGTAATGTATTAAACATGAGGTGAAACTAGTAGTGAGATATGTGCAACATGGTATACATGATCATACACATGAATAAGCAACGTGATCATACGAGAAAATTCAAAGTTAAAGATGCCAAGTGGAAGAGTAGTATATGGTAAGAGGATTATGGAAAGTAAGGAAGGGTTTGAAACATGATGGAGTAATATAGATTATAAAAGAAAGAGGTTAGGAGATTCCAGCAAGTGCTAATTAGTCAAGTATTCTTGTTGATAACCAAATAAACCTACATACGAGAAATGTATTAAGAAAATGTTTGAAGATAAGAATTCTAATTCTCAGAATCATCTTCTCTTTCATATATTACTTAATGAGAGAAATGTGGGAATGAAGTGATAAGAAAGTGAATCATATATGATGCATAACCACCATGTTGGAGACATCTAGTAAATGTAATAATGACACACAATATGATGATGAAACCCTAGCAGGGTAAATTTAGAATGTAATCCATTTGAATGGACAAGTAAGAGAAAGGAAATTCAATTGATAATGTAAGGAAGATTTTAGTAAAACTTGTGAGATCCAAAGTTTGAATTTCAAATTAAGGGAGCAAAGTCGCATCACAATAATTTCATGCTATTGATAAGGACCAAACCCAAGAATGTTTAGAATTGTAGTAGTTCAAGGGATGTCACTAGGGATTTGACCTTGAATATTAGCATCTCTATAAAATAAGATCATGATATTTTCACTATGAGAAATAAACTAGCACTGATAGTAATCTAGGTTTTAAAGGTATATAATTTGAAAGGTAGATAAACAATATGGAAATGATTCAGAGCAAAGGAAAAGAAATAGATTTGAAATATAAGAAGTATGATTTGAACAAAAGGAGAAGTGCAACATGAGAAAAGTGTAACCTAAAATAAATTCTTTCAGAGATAGAAAGAATGATGAATAATATATTCTTACCTTGAATGTTTCAATGTTGGGGATGTTTATTCGATATGATCAAAATGAGAAGGATAAGTAACAAGAAGTAAGTAGTAATGAATGAGAAGAGAAATAAGAGAAAACAATGGCTTTCAGTAATACGTGAATTTCTTTTTAGAAGTATAATTTGTTGAAGGTATATTAAGGGATGTAAATTTGTTTTACGTATGATTTCAGTTGTACAGGTGAAAGAAATATGCTAATTAAAGGTGTCTGATAGTTGTAGTCATTCATACCAGTAATCCATCTTAGTATTATACAATTGTGATTGAATCTTGTCTTCCAACTCATTAGTGCTTGGCTATTTGAGTAGCACAATAGTAAAATTCAGAGTAACGTGGTGAACTCTCTTTTGTAACTCAAAGGTAATACATATTGAGTTGTATGAATTAAGATAGTGGGATCAGATTACTCTTGCTGAGGTAACACCTTAACAGGGTATGGCATGACTAAAAATGGTTGTTTGTCTTTCTCTTTCCTATTATTGATTGTGACAAAGAAAATTCTTCTGCTATCATTGAGAAGGCTTGCTTAAAAATCTAATGTTATTAGAAGAGAAACAAATGACTCAATGTTGAAAATAAAATTCTAGATCGCAAAATTTGAAAGCTTAGAAAGAGAGGGATACCCCCAGTAAAGGTTCTTTGGAGGAATCATGTTGTAGAAGAAGATACTTTGAAAGTGGATTCAGAGATGTTTAACAAGTATCCTTTCATCTTTTAGAAATTTTGAGATAAAATTTTTATTAGAGGGGGAGAATTGTTACAACCTGTTCCTAGCTTTGCTAAGAATCCTACTGATTTAAGATAATCTTAATGCTTATCATGATTTTGTTAGTAATATTCTATGACATGATTTATATTAACTTTAGTAACCTTAAATACTTGTTTGGTAAACTCATAATCATGGCTTAAGCATACTATAAAGATCCGAGTTGGAGTTAATATAGCATTAACCCATACATGTATGCAAGAAGAGAGTTAATGACATTGGAGGAAATAATTAATAAATACTTTTTTTGATAATATTATCAAAATAATATTGTAGTATTATATATAATTCATATATGAATCCATAAAAAAAAGAATGAACCAAATCGGATTTAAAATGATAGAGTTATGTACTTTTTAGTAAACATGTACCCTAGTGACTCGACCGCGACGGATGCCGCCCAGGACAACCAATTGTAAAACGATCAAATTTTGGGCTATACTTATCCATTTTCAAAGAAACAAAGTGCGTTAGAACCACAATTTGATCCTCTATCATCTCAGACTCATTTCTTAATGAGAGGGCAACTTAGAAGGCAATTTCTAGGGTGATTTGTGGGGTAGTATGTAAAGAACGACAGAACTCCAAAGGGTTTGCCATAGATTTGACTTAGTAAGTAGTTTTAACCATTGATTCTTACTTCTATCCATTTCCCCTTGCTTGGAATCCCTAATCCAATGAATTTGAGGTTTGCGTTAACCTCTGATCTTCATCTTCTACCTACAAAAGACCTTCTTTAGGGTTGAAAGGAAGAAGAAACTGCTGACTTGTTAGAGTTTTGATATGGATTCGAGATTTTAAGAGATGGGCACATTTTTAAGGTGTTTTCACACCTTGAGGTGAGTGGATACTTCTTTTAAATAATAGATTGTATGAAAATACTTTAATCATCAATAATTTTCAATTGCTTAGTATCGGAGTACAAACCCTAAATTGCCTTTTTATCTAGCTTTTGTAAGTTGATATGAAATGGATTATTTATCTGTTGTAATAAATTCTAGATGATGAAATCATATTAGAAATCTGTACAATCCATATAAATGATAATTCTTAAAGTATTTGCAGAGTTTATCAAAGTAAAATGAAATCTAGGGTTTTCGGCTATGATTGAAATTGTTGTATAATTGAATAAAGAAGTTCTAGTCGAATCTCATGGGTTACAAATGATTGTTTTATTTGTATGTTTATTACATATATGTCAGATAAGATCTTGGATTTCATTCGATGATATCAATGTTTACTCGATATAAGAGTAAGGAGGTCAAAACCCTAAATAATTGGAAAGTTGGAGGTTTGCAAATAGACATCTTGATTCAATTTTATTCTTGATGTATGATGTTTTAGTAAATGGCATGGAAACCCTAGTTCAATTCATTATAGGGTTTCATATATATATTTGATTATATGTGAAATGCTGAGAGCAATCCTTATTGAATGATGTTATGATGTTATATGTGATAAGTGAATGAGGTAAATGAAACCCTAAGGATAGGGTGTTCAGTTGATCAAGTATTGTGATATTAATGTTTCTTAGTATGAGATGTGGTTATGATTAATAGTTTAGTAGTGGTAAATGTTATCAGATGGTTTATGAAATGAATGGTTTACAAAGCTGAACTAAGATATCTTGATGTGATGATTCAATTGTGAAAATTTGAAGAGTTAGTTAGACATTTTGTTGCCCTGAACACTTTAGAATCCTCACAGGATGAGGAATGTGCTATGGGGAGGAAATAGTTTACTGACTGGAGGTAGTCCAGATCGAGGTAAGATGGAGCACACCAGTAGGGTGCAATGGTCTTAACCAATAGGGTAGACTCCTTATAGTTGTTTGGTACCCAAAACCAACCGGGGATGCCGGTGGTACCTGTGTTACATGTTGAGTGATCAGTGGTCAGTAGGTCCACTGATGCACAATAAGCATGAGGGCTTTGAATCGCCGCCTGAGTACACAAGTTGAGAGGTGGAGTCTGGGATATTCAGCTTCTCCCATTAGATGTTGAGAGGTAGACGTGTTGAGGCCCGCTACAGATGGGGTCTTACTCGAGAGATAAGCTTCAGAACTCAGGCATGCTTTTAAGCCTTGTATAGTGAGATCATAGCTTGTTGCAATTCTTTCACATGTTGTGGTACACCTCATGTGGGTTCAGGGAATAATAACATGAATGACAGGTTAAACAAGTGTGTATAGTTATTTAGTTATTCTCCGTATGTTTCTAAATTATTAGTTCTCATTATGATCAATCAAGCATATTCATATATCGATTCACTCTTGTAGATATGTAGAATATCCTACCATATTTATTTTTTTGAATGATTAGTCTCTTTAAAGCTTACTTCTATTATAGTTGATATTAGTTGCTCAACAATATATCTATAATTATATAAGTGCTTTAAACTGTTTCCATTAAGTGCACATACACTGAGCGAGTAGGCTCACCCCGATACTCACAATTTTTATGGATAACTTGTGGATTGAAGATGTCAATGCATCTGAGTAGATCTGCCATAGGAGTTAAGTTTTAGATTAGTTAAGTTCAATCAGTCCCTATCATTCTAGGTCCTTGTATAGATGTGAGAGAGTTGTAAATGATGTTGTGTATCTTTGCTTCCTTAATAAGAGGGAATGTATCTTATTATCATGTTGTTTATACATGGAAGTGTGTGAAACAGAATGAATGTATGAATGTGTATCATTAATGTTGAGATCATATCAGAGTAATCAAGGTTTAATTCTCTTGTAAAGTTTGGTTATGTGATTGAATGTAGAAAACAAAGAGTTTGAAATAAAGGAAAAAAAGTTGGGAGTGAACTTTTTTTCCTTTATTTCAAATGTATGCCCTAATATCATGATTAGTGGTAATCATGGGATGCAGGTTTAACACCCCCCTTTCTACGCTCCCCCTTTCTTTTCCTCACTTGATTGCTTGATCTCTACCACGTGAGTGTATGGCGTCTAATGGCTACCCACTGAGATGCCAACTGGACCCACACCTTAGGAGTCCCTCTCCCTTAGCTGATTGTCATCTCACATCCCCCTCTCTACCAAGAGAGCATTGAGCAGCCAACCACAGTGTGCCACATCACCTTGGGGCCGGACTCTATCACCCTCTCTCTCTACCCCCACTCGCACACATACCTTGCTAGCTCTCACTCCTCGTAGCATGCCATGCATTTCAGACCAAGCATCCCCCATCACCCTGACTCACCTTCAAGTACCCCTTCTCATGACTGATTGACCCAACCAGTGTGTGATCATGGTGGCCCACGCATAGTCACCTATTGATGTCCTCCACCACCCACAATTGTCTCTCACCATGCACTGGGATGCACTCCAGTGAGTCAAGCTATAAACTGGGCATGGCCATGTACACAGCCAGTCTTGTGTTGCCATGTGGTATTTTCTTAACCCAAAATTATGTTTTAGGTATTTTCTTCAAGATTGTGTATCTCCTAAACCCTAAACAAATATATAGAAAGTATATATGCCATTTTAACTAGAAAAACATGTTATTTCCCATAAATTAGTTTCTAAACCCAAATCCACTTGTTTTTCTCCTGATATTCCAAAGAGTATGTCTCTTACGTGCTATTTGAATGTTTAATGGTGTATTGTGTATTGTTGTACATGAGTATTAGTTTTTCCTATATCACTTATAAACTTCAAATTAGTATCTTTTATCCACCTATTGAATTGAATCACAAAATGGATCACCTTGAAGAACCTATGTCTACACTTTTGACCTCAAAGTGCCCCTTCTATGCATGTATATGATGCCATTTATCTAATCTTAGAACTTTAATATATTTTATCATAATATGTTTGCCCTACAAAGAAGTGAGTAATGCTTTCCCTTATTTATGACATGTTTGACTAATTTCTTAATCCTTTTGTTCATTTAAAACACTTATGTGCTCTTTTGACTATATGTGACATATATATGACCCTTTGACATGTACTAGATGAATATGTTGGTTGTTTGGCCCTATATTTGATGACATGTGATTCTTATGGAAATGACTTCATCTCACTAGTTCACATCAGTAGTCTTATCATGATAGTAGCACAATATACCAACTTTATCAATGTTATGCTCTTCTATGATCATAAAAGTTGGATATATGATGTTAGTGCTTAAAATGAATCTTATGTGACTCTATAATGATCTTGTATGTTAAACCATGATAATATTCTATATCTCATGCTTCCCTTATGTCCAAATCAGATATCATGTTTATCTAGTATCACTCTTAATGTGAATGGTCTACCTAGACCTAAGGTCTAGTGTTGATGTTTATGCTTTATTGAATCATTGCTTGCATGTTTGGAACTTTGGAAACTATGTTTGAAATACTTGAAACCTAGATCTAAGGTATCATCCACATGACTTATATGAAGTTTAGATATCAATACCCTAGTGATCTAAAACTCTATGTTGTATCAATTTTTTTCATATTAGATCTACTTGGACTAGACCGTCTATATAGATCTTACTCATAACTTGCTCACTACTCACAAGGTACACTTAATCTCTTGACCGTACTATGATATTGGCTTGTTTGTATGTATGCTCATATGAATGCTTTTCTAGATAATTACTTGTCTGAGTTATTGTTCCCTTTGAATACTACTTTCATGTTGACTATAGTATGTTGATAAACCTTGAACATAACATATAGAAATCCATTATATAACCTTGTGCACCTACCTAAATTCTTGGGGTAAGGGGAAAAGTTACATATGAAATAGGGTTAGCTCATTGACTTTGGTCTAGAGGTCCCTTGCGTAGAAACAGGGAGCATAAATGCCCCTCACGGACCCCTCCTCGAGAAGTAGTCAAAGGCCTATGATGATATAATGGCTATAGACACCTGAAACATGTTTTGTATAAAGGAATGTTGTTAAGTGTTCTCGTGCTATTTCTACTTCTTGTTGTTTATGATGTTTCTAGCCAAGAAACTTCTACATTACTTATAATTTGTGGTTACATGTTTTTCATAGCATACTCAATGCATGCGTAGTAATATATTTTGTTTATCGAATTTATAGTTGTCAAATGAAGATTCAATGCACTCAAGACTCTGAGACTAGAAATGAAATGCCAATGGGTATACTTGAATATAAAATTGGGTACATATCTCTTATCTCCATGTTTAGTATCTTGTTATCTCTTTTTGTTACTGCTTTTACAGATATATTGCCTATGTGAAATATTTGTGCTATTCTACAGACATACGCCGAAGTCCTCTCACCTTTGTCTATGTATCCATTTGTAGGTTGGACTAGGGTAACAAATAGTTTGGTAATAAAAAATATCAAATCTATAAACATAGGCCTCTATATATGATTAAGGCATAACACATTTGAAGAACCCAAGGAGGACTAAAATCCTTCCCTCAAAGCTTTGAGAGTCTTATAGTATATCATCTCTTCATTAAGGACCTGCTAAGCCAACCAAGTAGATGATGATTGGGTAGTCTTCTCATCTCCTCATGTGATTCTTCTTTCATGACTATTAATCACCTGAATTCTTGATTTGGGGTAGCTTAGGCTGGGAAAACTAAAATTGATTTGAAATCATGAAGGTTGACTAAAGTGATAATTCTACAATCTGACCTATAACTAAAAACCCTATTTGATGTATGAAATTACTCTTAAAAGTGATGTACTTATGTGCAAAGTTTATAAAAACCCAAGATCAGACATAAGTGCTTCCATGTTTTAGGTAAATTCTTGATTTGGTGAAATAAGTTGGAACTCGTGTTTTACACCCCATGTTTGATGAGGTCCTTATTGATTAAACCCATGTTGCCCTATTATTGATTAAACCTCAAACATAGTTAATAAAAGTTTTCCCTATTGGATATGAAGCATGATCATGGAATGAATGACCTTGTCTTTGGGACCCTAAATCATGATGTGAAGATTTTCTACAAAAGGAAAAAACCCCTATCGACTATTATTCCTCTTTGAAGACTTAATTTGAATGATACTGTGGACCTAAATGTCAATACTTCCCAATTATGCTCAAACTCTTGAGTTCTCAATTTGACTTCTCAGTTACCAAATACTACCTTACCTTGATCTTGAAAGGAAGGGGGTGAAATTATGACCTTGATCCCACAAACTTTTTGAAGTATGGTTGCCCTATTACGATATTGATGTTTTACTCATAACCTTGTGAAATATGATTTGATAGTCAATACTCTCCCTATTTGGATATGCTTGCTAACTCTCCCTATTTTGGAGGATGAACTATGGAGCCAGATCTTCCCCTAATCTGTGAATCCAAGATGGTATTTATTTTTTATTTTTGTTTTTATTATCTAGCCATTTTCTTATTGGTTGATATTGTAAAAATGTATAATTAGCTCAAATGTCCAAAAATTGCTACAAAAATATCCACACCCTCATAAAAAAGCCTATATAACATAAAACCATTACCTTTCCATGTTAAAGTAGATTTGATGATGATATTTAATGACTCTTTCATACATCTTAATTAGTGTTTTCTATTAATATTTCAAACCCGAATCTTGCTCAAAACCTTGATTTACATTATATATGGTCACATCACGACCTTGTTATGCTCTGATGTTATACTAATGACTTGACCACATGATTATGATTCATTGAGAATCACTTAATCTAATCCTGACCTATTTGTACACAAAAATGACTAAATGATTTCTCATCATCAATCCTTGATATTTTATATATAACATCAAATCTAACATGAAATATTAGACCATGATCTCATTCATTTGACTCTATATCAGTACCTTTAATGACTAAAGGACAACAAATGCTATGAGCATAATAACACTAATAAATGAATGAATGCCCTAATAGGTCATTAAAGAAATATGCCATATATATTGATAAATGGTTGTTCTCATTTTCACTAGGATCTAATACTCATTTGACTTGTTGATTCAGATATTGATAATACTCTAAACTCCAAAAGAGGTACGCTTTTATGTTATTTCCTCCTTCAATAGACTTGTAGATTTAATGATAACCTTTTATGTACTCATTTGAAAATATTGGCTATATATTTGTTTGAGCTACAACGTTCCCTACTAAGTAGTTTTTAGATTATATATATATATATATATATATATATATATATATATATATATATATATATATATATATATACTCTTGAAAATCTTGAACATAAATGATATGCCATTATGAATCCCCAAATTATGATGATGATGATAATGTTGATATTGGGTACAAGAGAACTCCTCACTTCGTAGGGTGGAACTTGTACAAAATGGTGACCTCCACCTTTGAATGGAGAAATGGAGCCAGGTGACCTCCCCATCTCATTGGGGCGATAGAGCCATATATATAAGCATGCTTGTTGATATCAACATAATTGGAAAACTCATAATAAAATTGAGTTATTTGTAATAAACTTGAGTTTAAATATCACATTGAGTATTTTGCTAATAAGTCTTGACAAGTACAATATTTTACTATAAATGTTTTCAATGGTTCAATATTGCTCTTTTCAAAGCATACGATGCATTTACATTGAATGTGTCTTGAATTACCTAATTTAAGGAATTTAGACTTGAAGACTTATTAAAGTTGATCTACTATACTCCTTCCAGTATATGCCTGAATAAAAAATGTTCATCACATGGGAATATATGTGAATGGAATGTAGAATCTATTTGTACCTTCTCATCTTGTAATATATTCTTTTATTATTTCCTTTGTGTCCCTAATGTAATAGAAACCATATTTCTTTCCAATAAATGAAATGTTATTTATTTATGTATGTCATGTATGTGTTATCTTCGAGCCACTCAGAGACGGGCACTCTATTCCCCTTAACATTGCCTACCCAGTCAGTGGGATTGGGATTAGTGTAAGAATGGTTTTGTGATAGAAGGTGGTGATTGTGGTTCTTATACCTAAAATCACAACAATCATCACATGTCATTTGGTGTATTTTGACATCATCCACCGTAACCTTGAATAAGTGTTTCCATAAAGGGGATGATTGGATGCACTATGACACATGGGGATGACTGTGAGTGATGTAGATGGGATTTTTTTTCTCCTACTAGATTTTGATAATACCAGACAATTGATAAGAGAGACTGAAAAAAGCATGAGCATGCACATGTAGATCAATATATGATATTGATGTCACAAATATCTCAGACAGTCTGCTCTAGTTCAAGAAACATGGATTGAACATTAAAAGGGTGACAATTCCATGTCTTGAGTTCAATACAGATATCAGAGACAAAGGAATCATACAATCACTGTAACAACTATACAAGATTGTAGGTTGAAGTTGTTCTCCAACTTTCCATTTACTTCGGTAACAATAATGTGTGACTAGACACCATTCTTTGCTTGTGATGTCACAAATGAGTTATAGACATCAACATAATATGGAACCTATAGGGTCACACACATAGGATAAACTTGGAATAGGTGTTTAATCAAGAATGATAAGTGCACTAATTACTAAAAGCATTTAGGTACTCAATCTAAATAATAATTTACCGATTGGACTCTGAACCAGCCGCTTCATGTGTTGAACTGACTGGTTGGAGTGTCAAGTTGATTGGATATTACATTGTCTAAATTTTGATGAATCTGGGCATGAACCGACCAGTTCACTGAGTGAACCAATCAGCTTAAGGTCTCTAGAGGACCGACTCATGAGATGAGACACCCGTTTCATGGATCGATTCCATTGCTTCAAGGATTTATGCTAACAACATGTCGTGCATTAATTGGATTAGAATTGCCCATACAATTATGATTGGGAAACATGATGAAATGACCAGTTCAATGGTTGAACCAAATGACTCACATGCCAACCGAACAATTTTCCTATGAACTGACCGCTTTACCTCTAACAGGTTGTGAAAGTTCATGAAATTTTGGTCTTTTTCACTCGCACTCAGACTGGGAACCCTAACTCTGACCCTCTTATAAATAAAGGTGGATAAGAGGCTTATCAAAAACAACTCAAATGCCTCTAACAATTGTTTGTCATCTCTAGTTGTGGTAACTAAAAGAACACGAGCAAGTCCTACCTGATAAAGGGAGGGATAGTAAGGGAGAACAACTGTGAGAGAGCAAGTTGGTGAGAAGTACACCAATAAGAGGAAACAACTCCTTATTGTTTGTTCTTATAGAATGACAAGAGTTCCTGGTGGTCTGTGTGGACCACTATAGAGGTGAGGAGGCTTTTATCTGTTGCTAGGAGAATAATGTCAACCTGCTATCTATAGTGATCAACTAGGAAGCTGACGTAGACGTTGTTCGAGTGTGACTGGAAGAAAGTTGCAAACTACAATGAGGGAATAGTCATTGGACTAGCTCTAGGACTAGGTATGACATCATAAATCATCCTTCCCATTACACAGTTTTTGACATGATTGTCTATTTAAGGGGCATATGGAAGTTAATTTTTTTCATTCCCATTACTTGTTTGATGCCATATTTCCCAACAAACCTAACTATAAATGCCGTAACCCGTTACACTAAATGAGATTACTCAAAGTATAATGCACAATCACTCATAAATGAATCACATACCCAAAAATATGGGTAAATTAAAACTAATTTCAACATCATCACTCACTCATAAACATTTTCATAAGAGCCCAACATCTTTCTTATATTCATACTATGCCAAGAATTTGATACAAATTGTTCTATCACCTTAGCCACAACATATATACACAGGAGAACAATATTTGTATATGTCACACAAAAAACATTAACATGCTAACAAAATTTCAAATCGTTTGAAATAGCATATACAAACTTTTCCTTCCTAGACCTGAGAGTACAGGGACAACTCCAGGACACACTAGACATCTAATCAACTTTCTCAAAAATTCATTATTATAGCTCCTCTTTGCTGCCACATGTTTGTTTTCGTCACTTCTGATTACCTAAAAAAAATTTGGTGAACCAAATTTTGAATCAACTTTCTTGTTTTCGTCACAAAAAATTTTGTCCCAGCAAGAGATATAACCTCAACAACGTTTATTGATGACAACATTTTTAAGTAACTAAATAGTTAAGCATTTTAATTAGATATAAAAAATAAGCTCAGCAGTATTGATGATTAACAAAATACATAAAGGAGCAGATAATAACTATCATCATTAGCCATACTGTCATCCTTTATCTTGTTGACAATATAAGCAATTCAGTAGTATATGCATATCTAGCATCATGAGCAAGTCTAATAGCATAGCATAGCTAACAACATGATCATGTCTAATTGGTTGAACATATCAACATCATAAGAAGAGCTAACAACATAAGATAGCTAGCATCATGATTATAATCAGTAGTAGCAATATAGTTATCAACACAAGCATAGCTACTGTATGTTTGCATCTACAGTCTTAAGCATATCCATAACCTAATCATATCTACTATATCTTAATTACGCTAAGAATTATCTTTATGTAAAGATAACAAACACGGCTTATCATACAATGTGAAACGTCATGTATAACCCTAAACAAATATGCTACACGACTGTATTACATATTGTATTATGCCCTGGGGAATTTGAATTGTACCATTCAAAGTCCAACTGACCCCTGCGAAGGGCTATTCAGTTCCGTACAAGATCTAGGAGTGCATGTATCCTAAGATCTCTTCCCCTCAGTCATTACGAGTAAAAAGGCAGTGACATATCAGTCAAAGATGCCACCACAATGACAAATAGTCAAGCTGCTAACCACTAGTCCGCCCTTGATACAGGTCACTATCAACATAAGTGGATTACACCTCATTCAGGGCTCAACCATGCCCAAAGGTCATTAAGACCATCATACTATCACAGGATATAAATCCTTTTCACAATATCACAGGGTATCAACCCTTATCAACACAAGAGGATTACACCTCATTCAGGGCTCAACCATGCCCAAAGGTTATTAAGACCATCATATTATTCCCTATAAGATCATCATTATCTTTGCATGCCTTATAAAAAGGCTCAACAACATCACATACATATAATACACATGATCAACACAATATTTCATTAATGAGCTAGGAGGTATTCATAAACAATCATAGCAGGGTTATATTAACATTAAGAACAATTCGTTGTTACATCAACATGCAAGGAATCTAGATATCATTAACACTCATCATATTCATTATGCACATGTTTAGCATAAGAAAGTATCAGCCATGTGGCTTTGATAACCACCAATTAACACATTAAGGTTATGATCATGTTAAGGAGGTTATTCCACCATCATTCCATCATATATGAATGTTAACCATGAATACTTGTCTTTATCTATTTGTATTAGAGTTAGGTTCAACATTATAAATTATATCAATGTTACTAATTTGCACTTATACCCAAACCCTAACTCATGGCATCCCAATTGGATCACAGATGCATAATGTGAAGCATCACCATCACATTCCATACTATTCTCAAGTATTAACCCACACATAAATCAAGGTGTAACCATTGGGTTATAGCATACTAGGGTTTCAACAACAGTAACAGAGTACTCCATGATTGTATTAGTCATTCAAGGACTATTCATACCCAATTACCATCATTTAGTTATATTAAAGCTAGGTATAACAAACTATACCTCAATAGGGTTACATATCCACACAATATGGTATTCATCCCTTCTATTCATATGAGTGAATAGGTATGACTTATTATAAAAACGGTGATAGTTAAAAATTAAAAAAAAAACAGCCCAGGAGTAGCCATTAAATAGATATTACAAATTGCTCATGTAAAGAAGGGGGAAAAAATCAAAATAAACGACTTTGACCAAAGTCTTGACCAATATAGATGAGTTTTTGAATATATTGTCTACAATAGATGACTTTGTGGAGAAAAAATAGAGTGGAGACGCCACTCTTTTCATCGTCTCCATTTTTATTGACTAGCGTCAATTTTTATGGTCCAAATCTTATGTACCTAACCTCTGTGCCCACCTTTGTACCCACAACATCTCATCCATAAACTTGTGGGCCCCATAGCGGTGTGTGCGGCTCGTATATGTTGGGCACATTGTCCCGGGCATAGAGGATTTTAACCCCAGTTGCGATTCATCGGGGTGACTTCACCATGTCGCATGCTATGGCTGAAGATGCCAAATGCAATAAAATATTAAATAGAGGTTGCCACATAGTGAGGCCGTGTCACTTAATTTATATTAAAAAATATATAATATTTAGATATCATGTAATATCTAATTTTTTATCATGTATAATACTTTTCACGTGTAGTATATAATTTTGTTTATTTATATTGTTTTAATTTATTTATGTATTCAATTCAAATAATAATGACATATTAATAATATAATACACATGTCATGTACAAGTTATTTGTAAAATATACCATATATTTATATTTGTATATCTATATAAAGTTATATGAATATATTTATCATACACACAGTTATATAGAAACTAAATAAAATAATATTTGATATGATTTTTAGAATTCCCAACTCTAAATAAAATCTAAATATAATAAGTAAAATACTATATTACACATGTCAAATAGTTACTATACTAATAAATTAATGATTATATGTGTATATTAATGAGATATACTCAATATATATACATTTATATACTACCATTCACATAGACACAACGTTTGTATATTTATACTTATATATGTAGTATATCTTGTAGACATTAATTAATTTAAAAATACAATAATGTATATTTATCAACTTTAAAGATAATTATTGTAAATAATATATGTAAATTTTAAGTAAATTAAATATCATACAATAATTTACTAAGTATTAGAAACTTAAATACATTGTATATTAAAATACTAAATATTTGTCAATTTCAATACATGAATGTAAATTTACTATCTTAAAATATTGATATTTAAATATAATATAAAGAATATTTGAAAATTTATATGCATTACTATAAATTTACTATTCTTTTGATGAAAATTTACTAGTATTTAAATATTAATTAGATATACTACATATATAAATATGCAAATGTTGTGTATACATGATTGGTAGCATGTTTATATTTTTATATACATATATTTAGTATATTTTATTAAGTTATACATATAATCATATTATATTGTTACTATTTGACATATGTAACTAATCAGGTTTAGATTTTATTTTTGAATTAAAATTTTCAAATTTGTATAAAATGGTAGTATAACTAATGGGTAGATAATTGTGTATATGATTAATACAAGCATATATCTTTAAATATATAATATATGTATATATATACAAACATAGAAATATCATATATTTAACATATTATTTATACATCAAATGCATATTTTATTATTAATATTTATTTTTTCTTTGTATCAAATATATAGAAAAAAAAACATACATTAAGTAAAAGTATATACATGATAAATAATATACAATATTTTTATTGGATATGATATGATACTTAAGTATTATAAAAAATAGAAAAAATATTAGTGGAGTGGTTGTGACATAGTAGCTTCTGGATGAGATAAAAGAATGTGATAAAAATAGTGTGGCATGAGGAGGAATGGAGAATGTTTTCATCTGGAGATGCTACAATTACATTAGCAGTAGCTATGGCTTGGCTTATTAGGAAACATCACTAGTATGTCATTGTATTTAATGTCTGCACCCATAGACGCCACATGACACAACTCACATCAAAAGATCATTGTAAAGGAATGATGCTAGCCAAATAAAAATAGAGATGCTGAAAAATTGAGAAAGATAAGAGAATAGAAGCAAGTGTTCGCACACTTACTCCATTGTATGTAGGTATTCATATAGAAAATTACATTACAAAGATTGTTACAATAAATATCTAAACTCCACAAAGTGTGTGATCTGAGCCATAATATGTTGTCATAGGATGCATGATCCAATTGATTGGGACTTTGTAAATAAAAGAGTCAGGAGTCTAGGTAAATATCTCAACATTCCCCCTCAAGTTTGACATTCACATTGAAAAAGACATGACATGTTTTGGAGCATGTAAAATTGGGAAGATGGTAACATTTGTCGAGACATTTTTTGGTTGGTCCATGGTGGACATGTATCACACATCTAATAGTGTTTTTGCTACCAATTCACAGACAATGTGGAAATAAACTACGATGTGCTTGGTTTTTGCATGAAAAATTAGGTTGGTTGTTAAATAAGTAGCACCACTATTGTCACACCAAAGTATTGGAGGTTGTTGTAAGGGGAAGCCCAACTTGATGAGTAAAGAACACAACCAAATCAATTTAGATGTGGTATTAAAGAGTGCCTTGTATTATGATTCTATTTAAGAGTGTGTAATTGTGTGTTGCTTACAGGAAACCTAAGAAATCAAATCTTTTCCAAGATAAATTCAGTAGCATCATAGATATTTTCAATGAATGGCACATCCTGCCCAATCTATATCTAAGAAAGAGTCAAGGACAGGAGAGATGGATGGAGAACATGTGATGCACAAAAATGGTTGATATTGTTTTCAAGGTAGTGAAAAATTCATCTAATAACTTGGAAATGTTCAATAGATTGGTTGATCATGAACTGATAGATTTTGTTTATTGGTTAGAAGATATATGGCCTGGTTAATGTGACATATTGTAGGGCACCTCCAATTTGACTGTACAGCTTGAGGTCAGAAAGTGAGTTGTGGGTAGGATGTTTCACTAATAAAGAAGAAGATAAATGAGTGGATATTGATTTGGTGCCCAACATGTTGGACCAAATAAGAAAGTTTGTGATGTATCTTTGTTGGGAGAGAAGTAAGCCTTGTGATGTTGGTAGAACCACAGAATCAAGGAAGTAGTGTAGAGGACCTAGGTCCATGGGAGATGACTTTTTGAGGTTTTGAAGGGTTTCCAATGCATTTGAGTTGTTGCTAGTGAGAATAATATTGTCCATGTATATCAAAGCATATATTTTATGTAGTTATGATTGTAAATGAACAATGAAGCATCCGTTCATTAATGCAACAAATCTAGAAAAACTAGAAAGGAGGTATGTATCTTATCATGGGGAGATTCTATAGACAGTGAATGGATTAGTGGAGACATCAATGCATGTTTTGAATTGTTTGGGTGAATGAAACCAATACATTGGGACATATAGACCTCTTCACTATGGCCACCATGAATAAAAGAATTGTGGATGTCAACTTGTCAAGTGGACGAATGATGACGGACGGTGATGGAAAGTATTACACAAATTGATGTGGGTTGAATAACAGGACTAAAGGTTTTAGTGCAATCAATATCTACTTGTTTATGGTAACACTTTGCAACAAGATGGGCTTTTTGGTGTTCAAATGTACCATCTTTATATTTGTTACCAAAAATCCATTTGTAGCCAACAATATAAAGATTTGGTTCATAGGGAACAAGGGACATTGTGTTATTGGAAAGAAGGGTATTCATTTCTTCTATTGTAGGTGTTCTATAAGATTTTGATTTGTTATCCTCAATAAAGAAAGTTGTCTCACATGGGGTAACCTCAGCTAAATCAGAAAGTTGTAGTGGATGGCATGTGGACAGTAAGGTTTGGAGTTGCAAAGGCCAGCAGGTTGACGATAATTTATCGTTGGTTAAGATAGAAGGTGTTGAGTGTTGAGTACTATGATATTTTGGATAGTGGATTGGGAATGGGACGATGGAGCATACGGGATTGTGGTGTAGTTCACAGTGGTAGAGAGTAAGATGTTTGTTTTGTGTTATTCTGGTTGTTTTTGCAAATTATCCAAGCCTTAGATCTAACCCAAAACCTCACCCTTAAACAAAAAATGCATTTTAATGATAGATATTACTTTTAACATACCTGGAACAACATGTTTAGAATAACTAATTTGGATGAGGAAGGGATGGGTGTTTGATGGCATGGAGATGTTAGCCTATGGTATTTGGTGTTGTGGGAATTCTAGTGGTAAGTACATGAAAAGCCACAATATTTGGGTGGAGGAAGGTTGGGCGTTGAAGGTGGAAAATTTATTAAATAAAGTCATTTCATCAAAGAAAACATGATATGAGATGTATATGTGAATAGTGGTTGGAACATTGCACTTGTAATCAAGTTGAGTTAGGGAGTAACTAATATTTGTAGGACAATAACCTACAAGAACACATGAGATGTATGATATTCATATTTATATTGTGAATCCAAAGGATTAAGTGGAAAAGTAACACACCCAAATATATGTGGGAGGTTGTAATCATAGTGGGCATCAAACAACTACTCATACCATAAGAGGTTGGCATGGAGGGGTGTTGGATTCCTTTTTATGAGGTATGTAGCTATTTCAAAAAAAATCCAAAACATTTTATGGGACAGAAGCATTAGCGAGAAGAGTTAGTCATGTATCACCAATTGTCAATTTATTTATTCAACAACACCATTTTATTCATATATGTGTGGGCATGAGACCCAAAGATGAGAAAAAATTAGGATCTTTAAATTCAAACATTTAATCACTCTAATGACATTTTCCAAAATTCATTACAGGGAGTTTTCAGTCGAGTTTTACCGCAACAAACTCGACTGATCCCCTTCATGGATTTGGAGAAAATTTAGGTTTAGTCGAGTTTACCATACATAGAACTCGACCGATCCCTCCACGAAGCAAAACTGATTTAAGCATTTGGTCAAGTATCATCTAGTATAAACTCAACCAATGCTTTAAATTAGCTTTGTCGCATAGTGCAATTGATCAAGTTAAC
The DNA here is from genome assembly GCA_963693085.1 of Alisma plantago-aquatica. Taxonomy (NCBI): domain Eukaryota; kingdom Viridiplantae; phylum Streptophyta; class Magnoliopsida; order Alismatales; family Alismataceae; genus Alisma; species Alisma plantago-aquatica. The sequence goes on from OY856409.1 coordinate 1,214,353,071, forward strand.
TTTATTAAAACTCTACCGAATGCACTGTACGAAAAGTGCAGAAAAGGTGATTATAACTATTCGAGTTATACAAAACTCAAAATTATATTTTTTTAACACCCCAAACAGCTAGAAAATGTACCTTAGTGCTCCTAGCCTCTAGTGGACACCCCCAACTATAAATAGGACCTCTTGGATCTCATTCCAAGGTTGCTCCTTAATGCTATTCAAGATCCTAGCTATAGTTTAGTGCATCCAGTCCACTTGAGCCCCTTTTTCTCATTTGTTTGCCAATCAAAATTTACATCTGAGTGAAATAGGATTTGTCTGAGAAAGATACTTGATTGTAAACTTGTAAAGCTCTTAAAGCTTCCCTTTCCCCAACCCATTTCTTTAAGATAGTGAAATCTTGTCCAAATTAAGGAGAAGGGGAAAGCTTATTGAAGTTGTAGAAGAAGGTGCAAAATCATCTCCAAGGTGAAGCAGAAGGTCAAGGCTTAAGATGTGGGAGTAGAGTGGGTAAATTCTTTAAGGCAAAAGACTTGTTACAAGAAGGGGATCTCCTTGGCAAAGGTGTCCAACTTCTTGCAAGAGTGGGTAAGATGTTATAGAGGGAGAAGACTCCAGCTCCTCCAGATAGGTAAGACCTTGGTTGATTATTGGCTCACTTGTCCTCAAAGGGAAGGATGGGTATCCTTGTCCTCAAAGGAAAGGTTGCGTATCCTTGTCCCAGAAAAGAAAGGTCATCTTGTATGTCTTATAATGGAATATGTGTATACATTGGTTGCAAAATCTTAGGGCTTGACCTCTATTGGTAGAGGACTGACTTTATCCTAGTTTGGGGATTGAAACCACTCTAAATAGCTTGTATTCCTGCTCTTGTTCAATCAGTATCATCCTTGCTATGTATGTTTAGTCACACTACAAATTCAATATTTACAAGCCCATACATTGTAGTAACTTGAAGGTCCAACAAATTTTATGCAAGTGCTTTTAGCTTTATCACCCCCCCCTCTAGAGACCATTTGATCCAACATGGTCAGGTAGATGGGTAGGGGTTTGCATAGGATAGAAAGGGTACAAAAGCCAAACTGGCGTTCACTAATGTCCAAAACTTTCATCCACCAAGAACTTCCATCGACCCAGAACTTTCATTGATACAAATTGTTCATGTAACATCCCTGATCTGGGTTACACTTTAACCCTAGGTGTTTTGATTAAGAAAGATGATTGTATGTTTAATATTATCTTGTGAAAAGTAATTATGACTCATGAGAAACTTATGTTTCAATTTTGGTCATGTTTGAACAATGTTGAAGCAATGTTTGCTTATTTTGGACTAAAGTGCAAATTACCCAAGTTGAGGGGTTAAATTGCAAATGTTGCATGATAATATGTTCTTCATATGTTGAACATTATGAGAATGAAGATGATGCAGAGGTATGGCTTGTGGTATCCTGACTACCAAGGAAAAGCTGATAAAGCAATGTTTGTGCATTAAAACCTAGTTTTGGTGTAAAGTGTAATTTACCCAAAACCTAGGGTTCAATATGAAAATTACCACTTCAATAAGGTCTCTAATGTTTCTTGGAACCATTTAGAGCAAAGAAAATGAGAGGGGCGCTTAATTTGAATTAAGTTGGAGGAGAGAGAATATGTATATTAAAATAATCAAGATTTGATCCTAATTGAAACCCTAATTCGATTTAGGGCAAAAATAAATGTATTAATTAAAGGGCATTCAACCAAAATTAAAATGGTTGGATTCAGATGTGCTTGGACATACTTTACCCTTGCAAGGACCACGAAAATATCCAAGGGAATGGATAACTCACTCACAATTTTATAAGAAAAAGAAATATCCACTCACATAAGGATATTAATATTATATGATTTAAGGTGTTTGATTTGATTTTCATTAAATCATCGATAATTGAGAGGAATAAGATGAAAACAAGATATACCCGTTCCTAAGGAAGATGAGGGGGAAGAGGTGGCCATATTTTTGGGATTAAATGGATTTTTACAAAGCATATTCTCTCTCATTGAAATGTTTCTAAAAAGACATTTTACAAGCCAAATGAAAGGCTTTTACGACCCCACTTCTTCTCCTTGCTTGGGAAACGACCAAGGGAGCTTGGGAGAATCAGTAGGACGACTCATTACCTGTTGGTATGCTTCTTGACCTTGGTTCACCACGATTTCATGGTGGAAATCACAAATCAATGCATGATTTCTTCCTATTTCGATCTCCTCTTCAATTCTAACCATTCCTTTTCACTCGAACCTTGAGGAAGAGCCTTGGAATGGTGAAAGGAGTTGCATACGCCATTTTTGCTGTGATCTTGGATCTTTTTATCTCAATAGGAGACGGGTTTTATAACTTGAACCCTTGATTTTGTTATTGCATTCAATTCCTTATCAAATAATGATCATTTCTACATTTACAATAATTGATTTGGTTGATGGATGCAATCACCATGGAAACCACAGCAGGTTTCATGAGTTTAGAGGTTGAATATGATAACCACACACCTCTCCAAATATCCAAGGCAAATGGTCTTGATTGAGTTGCTCAAACGGTTTCCCAACCCATTTGGGAGCAAACAGTTTCAAACCGTTTAGTAGCAAACGATTTCACCAAACCGCATGAGACCAAACGGTTTCAGACCGTTTGGTGATGTTGACCAGGGTTGACCATTTGGGGACTTGTTCATAATGATCTAGGTTAATGACCCATCAATTATTATTGATTAACTCCAATAGTTTCATGAGTTGAAGGTCCATCAATCACCTAAACCCTAATCGGGTTGAGTGCTGATTTCATAAGTGATTGAGTTTGAAACTTGGGTTGAATGACCCAAATGGTTTCAAAACCATTTGGGAATCACCCAAACGGTCTCAAGACCATTTGGAGGTAAACCAAGACCGTTTGTAGGTCTATGGTTGAGTATGGTTAGGTATTTGAAGATTCAAACATGTGGTATAAACCCTAATCGGCTAAGTGCTGATTTTGCAATTGAATGAGTTGATGCTTTGGGTTGATTGACTCAAATGGTTTCAAAACCGTGTGGGGATCACCCAAACGGTCTCAAGACCATTTGGTAGTCACCCAAGACCGTTTTGAGGTCTAGGGTTAAGTTTGGTCAAGTGTTTGAAGGTCCAAATATACCAAATTGAAATACAATTAAGTGTTGATTTGGTGACCAATCCTGGGATCCAAACCCTAATTGAATGACATGGTTGATGATGATATGATGGGGAAATGGTCTCAAGACCGTTTGGAGGTCATCCAAACGATCCCAAGACAGTTTGGGGGTCACCCAAGACCGTTTGGAGGTCTAGGGTTGACTATGGTTAGGTGTTTGAAGATCTAAAGGTACTAAGTTGAAGTGCAATCAAATGCTGATTTGGTGATCAATCCAATGATCCAAACTCGATTCCAAACCCTAATTCAATTGATTCAAACCCTAATTGATGACGAATTGAGGGTCAATTGAGGGTCAAATTAGTTGAAGATTGACCCATTTAACTCAATTGAAGTATGATGATAGGTCCAATTGATGATTGGCTACATCAATTTAATGATTGAAGGAATCAACATTGGAAACCCTAATTCAATTTGATTAGTTGAGACCATATATGGTCCATGCGGTTTTGAGGAGGTTTGGACCAAATAGTCTCAAGATCGTTTGAGTCCAAATGGTCTCAAGACCGTTTGGGACCAAACGATCCCAAACCGGTTGAGTTTATGCGGTTTCAAAAAGGTTCTTTAGCAAACGGTCTCAAGCACCACCTTTACCAAACGGTTTCAAACCGTTTGAACTTTGAAAGACCAAGACCGTTTGGGGCTCAAGTAGTCACAATGTAATTGAGGACTCAATTGGTTAATCCACTTGGACACCTATTGTAATTGAAGATTCAATTGGTCAATTCAATTGGATACCTTATGTAATGGAGGTCCAATGTAATTGAATCTCTTGAGAATTAATATGATGAATTATCCATTGATCCAATCATGATTAGTAATAATAATCAATGAAGGTACAAAGGTTGAAACCCTAATAGTACCTAAGTGATTAGTGCCAATTAAGGGATAAACCCTAATTGCCTATAAGAACAATGACTTGGTACATTATGTTAATCATAATTGTATGTACTTGATTGAAGGGTTGATGTAACCTAATCAAGTTGAGAGGATGATGGAAAGGAATTCATACATGAGTATTGATCATGTGATGAATAGGGTAGGATTCTTAATAAAGAGATCATGAAACCCTAATCAAGAAGGTTGTTGAGCCCTAACCCTAATTTAGAGCAATATGAGATGCAACCCAAACCCAGAGTAATGTTGTGACTCTGAACCAAGATAATAAAATGTGAATCCCTAATTGAGGATGATGCCATGAGAAATCCCTAGTTGGGATGAATAGTAAACATTCAGTATAGGCAATGAGATGTGAAAGCCTAATGAAGGGTGATGTTATATGCAATCCTAACTCTAATGAAGTATGATAGCATGTGAAACCTCAAAGCCCTAATAAAGGGTAAAGGTAAGTGAAACCCTAATTGAAGTAATAATACATGAAGCCTTAATCTTGGACAACATGATGACAACCCAAAACCCTAATAATAAAACAGTGGGTAAAACCTTATAAGGGTGAAATATCATAAATGGTTGATTATAGGCAAGCTTATTGTAAGCAATGCCTTAACCTGAGATGAGTTTGTTGGTATGTATGCCCTAAGAGATAATCATGGGATGATTGGTGGGATACATTAAGATTGATTTGATAAACATCTAAGGAAAGCTTCCAATTCTTTATAGTTCAGTCATATGAGATAGTGATAGCACAGATTGAATGTCTAGAGAATGACAATACTCAATGATGTATGCCTTCAGGTTCAGGACCTGAACGATGAGATCATACGGATGCTAAGAGTTTGTACATTCTCATTATGTCCCTAGTCAGATGTCATTGTGGAAGGTAGATAGACAGCAATGATACACAAGACTAGATTGTGGTGTTGGTTGATGACAAAATCTCATTAGTAATGATATAGAGATATCAAACCAAACACATAGGTACTTGTTAGAGAACAAGTGTACCAGATAGACCCACCGTGAGTTTGACACATGGAACCATGACATGGTAGTCACAGTCAGTACTCACAGTGATGGTGGTGAGTGTGATTCTTTGACCTGGAGTCACTACACTCAACACATGTCGTTGGGCACACTTTGACATCATCAAACGCAGTCCTGAAACATGGGTTGTTATAAAAGTGATGATTGGGTGGCTTTGACACATGGGGCTTTTGAGGGGTGAGTGATAGATATGGGATTTGTCCCTCCTGAGGGAGTATGATATCCATGGCCACTTGATGAGTAGGATTGAGAAAGGCATGCATGCATGTGTGAATCAGTATGTTATATTGATGTGATACATATCTCTTCCAATCTACTCGGAGATCAAGAAAGTGAATGAACGTTGACAGGATGACTGTTCCATGCCTCGAGTTCATTCGTGTGGACTACTTCAGAGCTGGGAGATTTCTGCCGCTCGGAGGACAGCTGTCAATCCCGACAGTCCCAGTGAGACCAGGAATCGTCAGTCCCGGTGCGGCCAGGAGCTGCACAGACACCGTCCAAGACTGGAGGTGAAGACCACACAAGCCGCAAGGTAATGTCGCCGAGCAAGCCTCGGGACAAGGTATGATTCCACAAACCATCCTTTCCTATCGTATAGACGTTGACGCGTTTCCTTGTTCTGGGTAAGGGAGGAGAAATTTTTTTTGTTTCCGTTGCCTTCTCTACCTCCCTTAAAACCAAACAGTGGTATCAGAGCCAGGTCAACTACTCTATACTTTAGGATTATCGATATGATCTATTTTGGTTTGTCACCTTTATTTATTGCATATGATGCGAATAAAATTGGCTTTATGCATGTCCAATCCTAAATCCACAAATCCCAATTTACATATATGACATGTATTATGAATGCATGCGATACGAGTCACTCTTAAATGAGTTTTGTGGTGGATGTATAGCGTGGTTATGGCCAATAAACCCTATCTGTGTATGGTTGTATGTGGTTGCTTGCATCTCAGTCTGCACACTGATCTTCCTTCTCCTATTCCTGATGTAACTCAATATAATTCGAGATTTCTTTCCTACCTTTGCTCCCCTCGAATGTAACTCAAGGTTTCTCTTGTTACAATGTAAAATAGGATAGAATTTTATTTCATGTTATGTCAAAGAACGGAGGACATCCTGACGACAGCTGAGATGATCGGTTCAAGGTGTGAACCGATTGGTTGACATTCAAGACGATCGGTTCAAGGAGTGAACCGATCGTTTGATGACCAGTTCGAGGAGAGAGACGAGTGGGTGGAGGCCATGATGAGATGCATGATGACCAAGTGAATCGATCGGTTGGAGGAGCCAACCGATCGGCTGGTGGCACCCAGACGACCAACCTGATGGTGAGCCGATCAGTCATGTGATGAGTTGATCAAACCCAGAAAGGAAAAGCATAGAGTTCATCTTGTACAGGTTGCATATGATGTAGACCTAGATGACCGTGATTCCTCTTGGCTCGAGGAATCATATTAGGATGGCCATAATCATTGCTTTTTTCGTTTTACATGTTTTCCATGCGATATAGCATGTATATGATACGTAGTACATATTGTGGTGATTGGATATGTATATGTATATAAAACCAAATCCCTCATTAAAATATTAAGTCTTATATGCCTTCCATTAGAGGCACACATGAAAAACTTGATTGACCAAGCGTAGGTTACGCCAAAGTGTGGTGCGTCGTCTATCTTGTGGTAGTGTGAAGGGTAGACATGTAGGTTCTGCCAAAGAAGGGTGCATGTTTACCGTGTCGGCTTTTGGGTTTGACTTAACTAGTGATTGTTAGAGTGTCTAAGCCCAGAGGCAAGGAATGTTCATGGCAAGGTGTTGCGCATGTTCATTTATCAAGAGTTGCATATGATGTAATTGGCATGATGGTTGTGGCATACAACTCATAAAAACATAATTAACTAATGCGGAAGCATTCATCAAGCAGCGGATTAGCGAAAATCACTAAAAATTAAAACTTTTTGCAAAGAGATTCACACATTGGAAATATTTTTCAAGAGAAAAAGTATATAATTTACATTCTGTTTCAAAGTACATGTCTTGTACTATCTCTTCACGAGATTTACAACATCAACTGTCTCCAACATAAAATATAGACAACATATAGCTTCGAGTGCATCAAGCCAAAATCTCAGATCGATTCATTACAAAAACACTAACTAAAACTCCGAGGACCTGAGAGTACAGAGACGACACATAGGACTCTATATACATCTGAACATGACATAACAACCAATGTCTCCATCTGAGACTTCACTGTTGTCCATGCTGCTGTTGTTGTCCTTCACCTACTGAAGGATTCCTGTCTCCTCGTCCTTGTCCACCTAAAAATGTGGTTCCCACGGGGGTGAGACAATTATAAAAATTGCCCCAGCAAGAGATATAACTCTCCTCCAGCAACATTATTATTGCATCTTAAGAAGATAAATATGAACAGACGAATCATATTTATTTGACAGCAGATATTTTAATGTCTAACGGATTAGAACATTATTCTATATCAGAAGCATTGCAACTATAACTTGATAAAATCAACATGTCACTTATCCTTTAATGAGTATGAAGAACATGTATAACATCTATTCAAACTACAGAATCATTACCACTGCATTAACTCTCTTCAGGCTTAGATCATATATCTAAAGCCTGGCATTATCATTGTGGAGTCATGGCCCGTAGCCATACTCTTTTCATAAAGTGTTGGTATCTTAATACCTCAATTCACCACTGGGAATTCTCATCCTTTCACAATTTCAATACCCTAACCATGTGATTCTGGGTATTTAAACCCTTAGATGATTACCTGAGCATTGTTACCACATTCTCAAGTAACTAACACCTTTAGGTCATCTGACCAAGATAAGCATGATACTTGTTACACAAGCATCCATCATGACACTTGAGGCCCATTAACTCCCTTTCTACCTCTTACCAGGAAACAAGGTATATTATGGCACACAAGCCTCAATAAAGAAATTCAAATTAAAAACACATCATAGCTCATACCTGACTATGCCCATCATCTCATGGTACCTGCATGGTTAGCACATATGATAGCAGTACATCAATTATGTATCAACACCAAGCAAAAACAAATATATCATTAATTCAAGGGTATCACCCTTATTCCTTTACTAGGAATAGGATTTCCATCATACATCTCATGTGTCATTCATCCAATTGTATTGGACTTATAACACAACAAGATATACCAGCATTTGGGGTGTTGGATATGATATCTATCATATCTTGATGTATCACTTCCCTCAACACCTTTATCTTATTTGAGTTCATATACTTAGCTTGTATTAGGGTATTACCCATCCTAATACTTTATGCACAAGTTCATCACATTTATCATGTTAGGTCCTATTCAAATCAACTCTAAATCAAACATAGAGCACCACGGCCGTGCAGCCAGGAACGAACGTGCAAAGAAAGTCACCACTGCCGTGCTACCTTGCACGGTCGTGCAAAGTGAATCCACCGTGGCCGTGCTACCTTGCACGGTCATGCAAAGGAAAGATACCACGGCCGTGCTACCTTACACGGTTGTGCCACAGGAGTTCACCTCATGAATCATTTTCAAGTATGAATTCTATTCTTTCATTAGGAATTAGGGTTTCACATACCATCTCCCTTCTTTTAGAATAGGGATTGCATATAGAATCACCCTTCATTAGGGTTTTATATCACATTGCCCATAATTAGGGTTTACTAATCATTACCAATTAGGGTTTCTCATAAAATCACCCTCAATTAGGGTTTCACATGGATACACCCTTAGTTACGGTTTCACATGGATACTCCCTCAACTATGGTTTTACATGGATACACCCTCAACTATGGTTTTACATGGATACACCCTCAACTAGGGTTTACTATTCATCCTAATTAGTGATTTCACATGTAGACAACCTCTTATTAGGGTTATACATGGAATCGGCCTCAATTAGGGTTTACATCATGTATTGGATCCATGAATTTGTTATGCATTATTTATTAGTACCATTAAGGGTATTTCTCACCTAATTACATTAGGTTTCCAAAAAGGTTTGATCAATTGGACCTTCAATAACATGAGGTATCCAATTGAATTAGGCTTTCCAATGTTGATTCCTTCAATCACTGAATTCATGGAACCAATCATCAATTGGACCTATAGTCATACTTTAATTGAGTTTAATAGGTCAACCTTCAACTGATTTGAACCTTAATTGACCCTCAATTGATCATCAATTAGGGTTTGAATCAATTGAATTAGGGTTTGGAATCGAAGATCCTTTATTATTAATCAATGTAAGACTAGTTACTTTGAAACCATTGAACCATCATCCAAATTGGGTATGACCTGACCCCAAACGGTCTTGAGGTTGTTTGGATGACCTCCAAACGGTCTTGACACCGTTTTCCCATGTCCACATCATAATCCAAGTCATCCAATTAAAGTTTGGATCATTGGATTGATCACCAAATCAGCATTTGATTGCAAATCAACTTGGTACCTTTAGACCTTCAAACACCTAACCATACTCAACCCTAGACCTCCAAACGGTCTTGGGTGACCACCAAACGGTTTTGAAACCGTTTTGATGAGATACAAATGGTCTTGAAACCGTTTGGCTCATCCAACCTTTGGATTCTAGTGAAATTCCATTGGGGATTGGTCTATCGAGTTGATCAACAAATCAGCACTTAATTGCAATATGATTTGGTACCTTTGGACCTTCCATTGGTCAAATATACTTAACCCCAGACCTCCAAACAGTCTTGGGTGATCCCCAAACAGTCTTGAAACCGTTTGGGTGATCCCCAAACGGTTTTGAAACCGTTTGGGCCAATCAACCCAAAACATCATCTCAATCACTTGCAAAATCAGCACTTAGCCGATTAGGGTTCATACCACATCTTTGGATCTTCAAACACATATCCATACTTGACCCTAGACCTCCAAATGGTATTGGATGACCCCCAAACGGTCTTGAGACCGTTTGGGTGATCCCCAAATGGTTTTGAAACCGTTTGGGCTAATCAACCCAAAATCTCAAATCAACTCATTGGAATTTCAGCACTAATTCCAATTAGGGTTTGCCTAACTGATTAGCGTTCAACTCATGATTCCTTGGGAATAAACCCAACAAATTTGGTGAGTAATTAACCAACATAATTAGGATCAGGAATCTCAAACGGTAAACCCTTGGTCAACGCTCTCAAATGGTTTTGAAACCGTTTGCCCAAAAAGTCGAATTAATCAAGCTGGAAAATCGGCACTTAATCCAATTAGGTTTCCCTAATTGATTAGCCTTCAACTAACGATTCCTTGGGAATTAACCCCTCAAATTTGGTGAGTCATTAACTAAAATAATTAGGATCAGGAATCTAAAATTTTCAACCCTTGGGCAACCATATCAAACGGTTTTGAAACCGTTTGCCCAAAAAGTCAAGTTAAAACAGATTGAAAATCAGCACTTAATTCAATTATGTTTGCCTAATTGATTAACCTTCAACTCACGATTACTTGGGAGTTAACCCATAAAATTTAGTGAACCATTAAACAACGTAATTATTAACAGGATTCTCAAACGTTCAACCCTTGGTCAACTACCTCGAACGGATTTCAAACCGTTTTCTCTCAAATGGTTTTGGTGAAACCGCATGAGCAACTAATTGAAACCGTTTGGCTTTGATATTTGGTGAGGTGCTTGCTTATGATGATTTCATCATCATCAAGCTCTAAACCCAATAAACCTTTTGTGATTTCCATGGAAACTGCATCAATCAACCAAACTTAATTTCGAAAATGTAGAATTGATCACCAATTGAACAGGAAATTGATTGCAATAATAAAATCAAGGGTTCAAGTTATAAAACCCGCCTCCAATTGAGCTACAAAGCTCCAAGCTCACGCCATAAATGGTGGATGAAGCTCTTGCAACTCCCATTAGGCTCGACTTAAGCTTTTGATTGTAAAAGTTGGCTAGGGTTGAAGAGGAGATCGAAATAAGAAGAAATCAATGATTTATTTTCGATTTCCACCATGGAATCAAGGAGAACAAAGTTCAAGGGCTTACCAACAGGTAGGTAGTCGTCCTCCTGCTCCTCCCTAGCTCCTTGGTCAGTTTTTCAAGCAAGGGAAAGAAAGAAATCCGAAAACACCTTTGTTTTTGCTTGGAAAGGGCACTTTTATACGGAAATTGATGAGAGAGAAAATGCCTTATTAAAATGCATTTAATCCCAAAAATGATGCCGCCTCTTCCCCCTCAACTCCTTGGATACGAGGCTATCTTCATTGACTCATATTCCTCTCAATTATCCATGATTTAAAACAAATTAAGCACCTTAATGCTTATTATATTAATATCCCATACGTGAGTGGAAATTTCTTTCCTTTATAATAAGGTGAGTGGAATTTCACCTGCTTTAGATATTTTCATTCCTTATCATGGCAAAAGAACGTCCATCCTTATTCAAAATCAACCAATAACATTTTGGTTGAAGGCCCTTTAATTAATACATTCATTTTTGCCCTAAATTGAATTACGGTTTCACTTAAGATTAAATCTTGATTATTTTAATATCAAGATTCTCTCTCCTCCAACTTAATTCAAATGAGGCACCCCTCTCATTTTATTTGCTCTACTTGATGCCAAGAAACATTAGGGACCTTATTGAAATGGTAATTTGCATATTTAACCCTAGGTTTTGGGTAAATTGCACATTATACCAAAACTAGGTTTTAATGCACAAGGATTGCTTTACAAGCTTAAACTTGATGCCCAAGCTTGTAAAAACCATACCACTACATCATATTCATTCTTATGATGTCTCAACATCAGAGGAATATCTTATCATGCAACATTTGCAATTTAACCCCTCAACTTGGGTAATTTCCACTTTAGTCCAAAATAAATAAACATTGCTTCAACATTGTTCAAGCATGACCAAAATTGAAACATAAGTTTCTCATGAGCTCTAATTACTCTTCCCATGATAAGATTAAGAATCTACTCAACCTTATTAAGCAAAACATCTAGGGTGAATTCATAACCCGGGTCAGGGATGTTTCAAATTATAAACCCCTAACAAGGATTTCATCCTCGAAATCCCAGGAAAAGGAGGGACAGATTGTTCATTAATCATGCCCTCAAGTCTCCACATCTTATCTTAATTCTATGGAGATACCATGGGTCTGTAGCTCACACAAAGTTCCTTCCATTAATTCAACCTTATCATTGTTTATGTTTATGCAGAGCATAAACCCCTAACATATGATATCCATATTATTGAAAGGAAGAAGCAAAAAAGAACATACATCTATCATCACCTAAGAACATTTATCAAAGGGGAAAAACATATATATCTAACAAAGATAATTTACTCAGTAATCCTTTATTCATAACATTTATTTAGTAAACTCTATGTAATTGGGAATGTTCACATAGTTCTTCCTATTAGTTGGGAATGCCACATAGCTTTTCCCTTTTTGTTGGGGATGTCACATAGCTTTCCCCCTTTTGGTTGGGAATGTCACATAGCTCTTCCCTTTTTGTTGGGGATGACTCATAGATTTCCCCTTTTGGTTGGGAATGTCACATAGCTCTTCCCTTTTTGTTGGGGATGTCACATAGCTTTCCCCTTTTGGTTGGGAATGTCACATAGCTCTTCCCTTTTTGTTGGGGATGTCACATAGCTTTCCCCTTTTGGTTGGGAATGTCACATAGCTCTTCCCTTTTTGTTGGGGATGTCACATAGCTTTCCCTTTTTGTTGGGGATGTCACATAGCTTTCAACTTTTGGTTGGGAATGTCACATAGCTTTTCCCTTTTTGTTGGGGATGTCACATAGCTTTCCCCTATTGGTTGGGAATGTCACATAGCTCTTCCCTTTTTGTTGGGGATGTCACATAGCTTTCCCCTTTTGGTTGGGAATGTCACATAGCTCTTCCCTTTTTGTTGGGAATGTCACATAGCTTTCCCCTTTTGGTTGGGAATGTCACATAGCTCTTCCCTTTTTGTTGGAGATGTCACATAGCTTTCCCCTTTTGGTTGGGAATGTCACATAGCTCTTCCCTTTTGTTGGGGATGTCACATAGCTTTCCCCTTTTGGTTGGGAATGTCACATAGCTTTTCCCTTTTTGTTGGGGATGCCACATAGCTTTCCCCTATTTGTTGGGAATGTCACATAGCTCTTCCCTTTTTGTTGGGGATGTCACATAGCTTTCCCCTTTTGGTTGGCAATGTCACATAGCTCTTCCCTTTTTGTTGGGGATGTCGCATAGCTTTCCCCTTTTGGTTGGTAATGTCACATAGCTCTTCCCTTTTTGTTGGGGATGTCACATAGCTTTCCCCTTTTGGTTGGGAATGTCACATAGCTCTTCCTTTCTTGTTGGGGATGTCACATAGCTTTCCCCTTTTGGTTGGGAATGTCACATAGCTCTTCCCTTTTTGTTGGGGATGTCACATAGCTTTCCCCAATTGGTTGGGAATGTCACATAGCTCTTCCCTTTTTGTTGGAGATGTCACATAGCTTTCCCCTTTTGGTTGGGAATGTCACATAGCTCTTCCCTTTTTGTTGGGGATGTCACATAGCTTTCCCCTTTTGGTTGGGAATGTCACATAGATTTTCCCTTTTTATTGGAGATGTCACATAGCTTTCCCCTTTTGGTTGGGAATGTCACATAGCTCTTCCCTTTTGTTGGGGATGTCACATAGCTTTCCCCTTTTGGTTGGGAATGTCACATAGCTTTTCCCTTTTTGTTGGGTATGTCACATAGCTTTCCCCTATTGGTTGGGAATGTCACATAGCTCTTCCCTTTTTATTGGGGATGACTCATAGATTTCCCCTTTTGGTTGGGAATGTCACATAGCTCTTCCCTTTTTGTTGGGGATGTCACATAGCTTTCCCCTTCTGGTTGGGAATGTCACATAGCTCTTCCCTTTTTGTTGGGGATGTCACATAGCTTTCCCCTTTGGTTGGGAATGTCACATAGCTCTTCCCTTTTTGTTGGGGATGTCACATAGCTTTCCCTTTTTGTTGAGGATGTCACATAGCTTTCCCCTTTTGGTTGGGAATGTCACATAGCTGTTCCCTTTTTGTTGGGGATGTCACATAGCTTTCCCCTTTTGGTTGGGAATGTCACATAGCTCTTCCCTTTTTGTTGGGGATGTCACATAGCTTTCCCATTTTGGTTGGGAATGTCACATAGCTCTTCCCTTTTTGTTGGGAATGTCACATAGCTTTCCCCTTTTGGTTGGGAATGTCACATAGCTCTTCCCTTTTTGTTGGAGATGTCACATAGCTTTCCCCTTTTGGTTGGGAATGTCACATAGCTCTTCCCTTTTGTTGGGGATGTCACATAGCTTTCCCCTTTTAGTTGGGAATGTCACATAGCTTTTCCCTTTTTGTTGGGGATGTCACATAGCTTTCCCCTATTGGTTGGGAATGTCACATAGCTCTTCCCGTTTTGTTGGGGATGTCACATAGCTTTCCCCTTTTGGTTGGCAATGTCACATAGCTCTTCCCTTTTTGTTGGGGATGTCACATAGCTTTCTTCTTTTGGTTGGGAATGTCACATAGCTCTTCCCTTTTTGTTGGGGATGTCACATAGCTTTCCCCTTTTGGTTGGGAATGTCACATAGCTCTTCCCTTTTTGTTGGAGCTGTCACATAGCTTTCCCCTTTTGGTTGGGAATGTCACATAGCTCTTCCCTTTTTGTTGGGGATGTCACATAGCTTTCCCCTATTGGTTGGGAATGTCACATAGCTCTTCCCTTTTTGTTGGGGATGTCACATAGCTTTCCCCTATTGGTTGGGAATGTCACATAGCTCTTCCCTTTTTGTTGGGGATGCCACATAGATTTCCCCTATTGGTTGGGAATGTCACATAGCTCTTCCCTTTTTGTTGGGGATGTCACATAGCTTTCCCCTATTGGTTAGGAATGTCACATAGGTCTTCCCTTTTTGTTGGGGATGTCACATAGCTTTCCCCTTTTTGGTTGGGAATGTCACATAGCTCTTCCCTTTTTTGTTGGGGATGTCACATATCTTTCCCCTTTTTGGTTGGGAATGTCACATAGCTCTTCCCTTTTTGTTGGGGATGTCACATAGCTTTCCCCTTTTTGGTTTCATTATACTCTCTAGATTGTTTCAGAATGATTGCTTGATCAGGGCAATAAAAAAGATACCAATCTAAGAGTTTCCATACTCACTTTATCATCAATAGTTGTATACCTGGCCAGGGTTTACAAATACTGAGATCAAGTAGTATGCACTTACATGCTATCATATTCCTTGCTTTTCATATCATTATACACACATGATTTTCCCTTGTTCCAACATGACTAAGTCATTTAGGAACTCTTTTAAAGCTCAAACTTTCTGTATTAAGGACTGGTAACCTAGATCGTAAGGCTAGTATCCAGTCCACTATATGCATTACTATTGCCCTAATCTGCCCAACAAGAGCATGATCATAGCATTCTCTATCCTGATTAGGTCTTAATGGGGATTCTCAGGCACTTGTTCTCCTCTTTCCTGGTCCCATGCACCCTCTCCTGGTGCAACAACATTTCCCTTAGCAATGTGTTCCTCGTGTTCTCTAGTCATTTTCAAGTTCTTCTTCTCCTATGTGAGCAGAAGATACTATCAGATAAACTGGAAGATACTTAGAACAGACTCTACAACCATAGTCATATGTCTCTATAGACTTAGTGAACCTAGAGCTCTGATACCACTAAACTGTGGCATACAACTCATAAAAACATAATTAACTAATGCGGAAGCATTCATCAAGCAGCGGATTAGCGAAAATCACTAAAAATTAAAACTTTTTGCAAAGAGATTCACACATTGGAAATCTTTTTCTTTAAGAGAAAAAGTATAACATTTACATTCTGTTTCAAAGTACATGTCTTGTACTATCTCTTCACGAGATTTACAACATCAGCTGTCTCCAACATAAAATATAGACAACATATAGCTTCGAGTGCATCAAGCCAAAATCTCAGATCGATTCATTAAAAAAACACTAACTAAAACTCCAAGGACCTGAGAGTACAGAGATGACACATAGGACTCTATATGCATCTGAACATGACATAACAACCAATGTATCCACCTGAGACTTCATTGTTGTCCCTGCTGCTGTTGTTGTCCTTCACCTACTGAAGGATTCTTGTCTCCTCATCCGCATCCACCTAAAAATGTGGTTCCCACGGGGGTGAGACAATTATAAAAATTGCCCGAGCGAGAGATATAACTCTCTGCCAGTAACATTATTATTGCATCTTAAGAAGATAAATATGAACAGAGGAAGCATATTTATTTGATAGCAGATATTTTAATGTCTAACAGATTAGAACATTATTCTATATCAGAAGCATTGCAACTATAACTTGATAAAATCAACATGTCACTTATCCTTTAATGAGTATGAAGAACATGTATAACATCTATTCAAACTACAGAATCATTACCACTACATTAACTCTCTTCAGGCTTAGATCATATATCTAAAGCCTGGCATTATCATTGTGGAGTATTGGCCCGTAGCCATACTCTTTTCATAAAGTGTTGGGATCTTAATCCCTCAATTCACAACTGGGAATTCTCATCCTTTCACAATTTGAATATGCTAACCATGTGATTCTGGGTATTTAAACCCTTAGCTCATCACCTGAGCATTGTTACCACATTCCCAAGTAACTAACACCTTTAGGTCATCTGACCAAGATAAGCATGATACTTGTTACACAAGCATCCATCATGACACTTGAGGCCCATTAACTCTCTTGCTACCTCTTACCAGGCAACAAGGTATATTATGGCACACAAGGCTCAATAAACAAATTCAAATTAAAAACACATCATAGCTCATACCTAGCTATGCCCATCATGTCATGGTACCTGTATGGTTAGCACATATGATAGCAGTACATCAATTATGTATCAACACCAAGCAAAAACAAATATATCATTAATTCAAGGGTATCACCCATATTCCTTTATTGGGATTACGATTCCCATCATACATTTCATGTGTCATTCATCCAATTGTATTGGACTTATAACACAACAAGATATACCAGCATTTGGGGTGTTGGATATGATATCTATCATATCTTGATGTATCACTTCCCTCAACACCTTTATCTTATTTGAGTTCATATACTTAGCTTGTATTAGGGTACTACCCATCCTAATACTTTATGCACAAGTTCATCACATTTATCATGTTAGGTCCTATTCAAATCAACTCTAAATCAAACATAGAGCACCACGGCCGTGCAGCCAGGAACGACCATGCAAAGAAAGTCACCACAGCCGTGCTACCTTGCACAGTTGTGCAAAGTGAATCCACCATGGCCGTGCTACCTTGCACGGTCGTGCAAAGGAAAGATACCATGGCTGTGCTACCTTACACGGTTGTGTCACAGGAGTTCACCTCATGAATCATTTTCAAGTATGAATTCTATTCTTTCATTAGGAATTAGGGTTTCACATACCATCTCCCTTCTTTTAGAATAGGGATTGCATATAGCATCACCCTTCATTAGGGTTTTATATCACATTGCCCATAATTATGGTTTACTAATCATTCCTAGTTAGGGTTTCTCATAAAATCACCCTCAATTAGGGTTTCACATGGATACACCCTCAGTTAGGGTTTCACATGGATACTCCCTCAACTATGTTTTTACATGGATACACCCTCAACTATGGTTTTACATGGATACACCCTCAACTAGGGTTTACTATTCATCCTAATTAGTGATTTCACATGTAGACAACCTCTTATTAGGGTTATACATGGAATCGGCCTCAATTAGGGTTTACATCATGTATTGGATCCATGAATTTGTTATGCATTATTGATTAGTACCATTAAGGGTATCTCTCACCTAATTACATTAGATTTCCAAAAAGGTTTGATCAATTGGACCTTCAATAACATTAGGTATCCAATTGAATTAGGGTTTCCAATGTTGATTCCTTCAATCATTGAATTCATGGAACCAATCATCAATTGGACCTATACTCATACTTTAATTGAGTTTAATAGTTCAACCTTCAACTTATTTGACCCTCAATTGATCATCAATTAGGGTTTGAATCAATTGAATTAGGGTTTGGAATCGAAGATCCTTTAATACTAATCAATGTAGACCTTCAAACACCTAACCATATTCAACCCTAGACCTCCAAACGGTCTTGGGTGACCACCAAACGGTTTTGAAACCGTTTGGATGAGATCCAAATGGTCTTGAAACCGTTTGGCTCATTCAACCTTTGGATTCTAGTGAAATTCCATTGGGGATTGGTCTATCGAGTTGATCAACAAATCAGCACTTAATTGCAATATGATTTGGTACCTTTGGACCTTCAATTGGTCCACTATACTTAACCCCAGACCTCCAAACAGTCTTGGGTGATCCCCAAACGGTCTTGAAACCGTTTGGGTGATCCCCAAACGGTTTTGAAACCGTTTGGGCCCATCAACCCAAACCATCATCTTAATCACTTGCAAAATCAGCACTTAGCCGATTAGGGTTCATACCACATCTTTGGATCTTCAGACACATATCCATACTTGACCCTAGACCTCCAAACGGTCTTGGGTGACCCCCAAACGGTATTGAGACCGTTTGTGTGATCCCCAAACGGTTTTGAAACCGTTTGGGCTAATCAACCCAAAATCTCAAATCAACTCATTGGAATTTCAGCACTAATTCCAATTAGGGTTTGCCTAATTGATTAGCCCTCAACTCATGATTCCTTGGGTATTAACCCACAAAATTTGGTGAGTCATTAAAAATTATAATTAGTATCAGGAATCTCAAACGGTCAACCATTGGTCAACGCTCTCAAACGGTTTTGAAACCGTTTGCCCAAAAGGTCGAATTAATCAAGCTGAAAAATCAGCACTTAATCCAATTAGGTTTCCCTAATTGATTAGCCTTCAACTCACGAATCCTTGGGAATGAACCCATCAAATTTTGTGATTCATTAAACAACATAATTAGGATCACGAATCTCAAACGTTCAACCCTTGGTCAACCATCTCAAACGGTTTTGAAACCGTTTGCCCAAAAAGTCAAGTTAAAACATATTAAAAATCAGCACTTAATTCAATTAGGTTTGCCTAATTGATTAACCTTCAACTCACGATTCCTTGGGATTTAACCCATAAAATTTGGTTAGCCATTAACCAACATAATTATGAACAGGATTTTCAAACGGTCAACCCTTGGTCAACTCCCTCAAATGGTTTTGGTGAAACCGCATGAGCAACGAATTGAAACTGTTTGGCTTTGATATTTGGTGAGGTGCTTGCTTATGATGATGTCATAATCATCAAACTCTAAACCCACGAAACCTTCTGTGATTTCCATGGAAATTTCATCAATAAACCAAACTTAATTTTGGAAATGTAGAATTGATCACCAATTGATAAGGAATTGATTGCAATAATAAAATCAAGGGTTCAAGTTATAAAACCCGCCTCCAATTGAGCTCCAAAGCTCCAAGCTCACGCCATCAATGGTGGATGAAGCTCTTGCAACTCCCCTTAGGCTCGACCTTAAGCTTTTGATTGTAAAAGTTGGCTAGGGTTGAAGAGGAGATCGAAATAAGAAGAAATCAATGATTTATTTTCAATTACCACCATGGAATCAAGGAGAACGAAGGTCAAGGGCTTACCAACAGGTAGCGAGTCATCCACCTACTCCTCCCTAGCTCCTTGGTCAGTTTTACAAGCAAGGGAAACAAAGAAATCCAAAAATGCCTTTGTTTTGGCTTGGAAAGGGCACTTTTATAAGGAAATTGATGAGAGAGAAAATGCCTCATTAAAATGCATTTAATCCCAAAAATGATGCCGCCTCTTCCGCCTCAACTCCTTGGATATGAGGATATATTCATTGCCTCATATTACTCTCAATTATCCATGATTTAAAGAAAAACAAATTAAGCACCTTAATGCTTATTATATTAATATCCCATATGTGAGTGGAAATTTCTTTCCTTTATAATAAGGTGAGTGGAGTTTCACCTCCTTTAGATATTTTAATTCCTTATCTTCGCAAGAGAACGTCCATCCTTATTCAAAATTAACCAATAACATTTTGGTTGAAGGCCCTTTAATTAATGCATTCATTTTTGCCCTAAATTGAATTAGGGTTTCACTTAAGATTAAATCTTGATTGTTTTAATATCAAGATTCTCTCTCCTCCAACTTAATTCAAATGAGGCACCCCTCTCATTTTCTTTTCTCTACTTGATGCCAAGAAACATTAGGGACCTTATTGAAGTGGTAATTTGCATATTGAACCCTAGGTTTTGGGTAAATTGCACTTTATACCAAAACTGGGTTTTAATGCACAAGGATTACAAGCTTAAACTTGATGCCCAAGCTTGTAAAAACAATACCACTACATCATATTCATTCTTATGATGTCTCAACATCAGAGGAATATCTTATCATGCAACATTTGCAATTTAACCCCTCAACTTGGGTAATTTGCACTTTAGTCCAAAATAAGCAAATATTGCTTCAACATTGTTCAAATAGGACCAAAATTGAAACATAAGTTTCTCATGAGCACTAATTACTCTTCCCAAGATAAGATTAAGAATCTACTCAACCTTATTAAGCAAAACATCTAGGGTTAATTCATAACCCAGGTCAGGGATGTTATAATGGCCTACCTAAATAGTCAAGACTGTGGACGATCAGCCAAAGCTGACTCATGACTTGATGAAATATGGATCTTGCCCACTAGAAGGTTATACACTACAATCTTCCGAATTGATGGTGAGGGCTATCAATTTGAAGTAAAATAGTGGGAGTGATAATAAATTAAAGGCCTAATTATATCGTCAACTTTTCAAATCAATCAAATAAGTTTTTGGACTAAAATTGCATATTTTCCTTTTGTAGTACAAATGACAAAAAACAACAATCACTTTTCTTTGCGATCCATCCTTGAAAAGGACAAGATAAATGGGACAAACTTCCACGACTAGTATAGGACATTGAGAATTGTTCTCACTTAAGAGAGAAAGCTCTATGTCCTAGATACTCCAACTCCAGAGGAACCTGCTCCTAATGCACCAAAGGCAGAAAGGGATGCTTACAAGAAGCATTATGATGATGCCATTGATGCAAAGTGCTTGATGTTGTGCTCTATGAACTACGAGTTGCAGAGACAACATGAGAACATGGGTGTCATTGAGATGATTCAGCATCTCAGGAACATGTATGAAGATCAAGCACGACAAGAGAGATATGATGTCTCAAGGGCACTGTTCAAGTGCATCATGACAGAAGGAGATCCAGTTGTTCCTCACACACTCAAGATGATTGGGTATGTGGAGAACCTGACAAGACTAGGATTTCCACTAATCCAAGAGTTGGCTACTGACGTGATACTGCAATCGTTGCCAGAATCCTACAGTCAGTTTGTGATGAACTACAACATGAACAACTTTGATAGGCCATTGTCAGAGTTGTTGGGCATGTTGAGGACAGTCGAGACACGGATGAAGATGGACAAGCCTAAGTCTGTGATGGTGATCATGAGCAAGAAAGGCAAGTCCAAGCGAAAGGGCAAGGGCAAAGCTAAGAAAGGTTCTGATGCTAGCCAGGAGCCCAAGTCATCTTCAGCTCTCAAGGCCAAGGGAGGCGTGACCAAGAAAGGCAATTGCCACCATTGTCAAAAGCCAGGACATTGGAAAAGGAATTGTCCTCTCTATCTGGAAGAACAAAAGAAGAAGGAGGTGACAAACATCTCTACTTAAAGGTGTCATGAAAGTAAACTGGTAACACTTTTGAGGTATATGATACCAAGAAGTAAAGTGTAAATCACTCAATAAATAGGGCAAGTGTTGCCGCCATAGATAGGAGTACATTAGTTTATTTTCAGCCTAAAAGGCATGTAATACAGTTATGAACTACTATTTCATATTTTCCAATAGATAGAAACACTTTATTTTTGCATATTGTATGACAATGATGGCAATCAATAAAGAGATGTTTCAATTTCTAAAGATATGATCTTTGTGGCAATGCCTTGTTTATCTTGTGGTATTTGATACACATAAGATAAAATGATACCTAAAAGTTATAGATAACTCAAACAATCAAATTAGCATCAATCATGAGAAATTAATTTTTAATTTCCATATGATGGATAAATCTAGCCTCTTTTGGTTAGAGAACCAGTAAGAGACATGAATATCTTCGACATGATTAATCAATCTTCACTAAAGGTAGTGGGAGAACAATTATCCTATTAGGTAGGATACATGTGATGTATTTACATACCTATTGGAACAAATGCTAATACTTCAAATGGTGTTTAGAGAAATACCAATATATCTTGAAATGTTCAAGATTATCATACATGAAGTGCAAATTGGATCAGATGTTTGAGATCCTTATGAGTGATTATGATAGTGTATCATAATGAACTCATGATTAAGGCATGTGATGTCTAAATCAAGAAGGAGTCATACTCTAAGGAGTTAGAGGATGATTATCAAATAACTGAATTCTTCTTAATAAAAGTATACCCCACACTAATAAAGTACATTAAGAATCACAAGGAGTTGTGAGTTCTTATATCCTTGACGGATACACCTCGTTTGTCTATGAGATCAGGTGTTCATGTGATGAGTCAACTATCTAGATGAATATGAGGAACCAAATTTTGAGTTATGGTGTATGACCATTATATCCTAAATGACATCCATGTGAACCATAAGGTATGACCTTGATGGTAGCACCCATTGGATGAAATCCATAAGTGCAAATGAATCTTAAGTGTTAAGACACATGGATAACATTTTGAGAAGGATGATGCTTGTTGATTGCAACTTAATGACTAAGACATTTGGTATATGGATACTAAAACCACATTCCTATGAGGAATAAAACAAGGATGTGTACGTAACACAACCTATAAGGTTTATGAATCCACTAATGCAAATGAAGTCTATAAGTTACAATGGACTAATCAATGTGATTGGTTGAGTAAAAGCAACTCAGAATTGGATCTTTACTTTGATGATATAGTCAAAGGGTTTGACTGATATGTCAAAGATAAAGAAGGGATATGTGATTTAGTGGGAGCGTGTTCACATTCCACATGTTGATGTGAAATGGAAATGTTCTAGAATGGAAATCCAAAAGTGAAAATTATCTTAAAGGAAGGTAGAGATGTTTCCTATGTGATAGGAATATAGATCTATAGAGATAGTTCTCGAAAAACCTCTTGACCTAAAAAGAGAAAGCATACATTGGAAATCTATACTGAAGGGTTCAGTATGCACAGATTCAGTGGGAGAAAACTTGTCCATGTTACATGGAGTTAGTATCCCAAGGCCAAGTGTCCAATCATTATGAAGAATGGGAACACTAAGAATAGATATGGATCTATTATGTATGTAATCACCCCATTATCTGGCACGTATCGACATGGCAAGAACAAAATGCATTCATCATCTTGTATGTATGACATGGCAATATGATGTACTCATCTTGACAACTCGTATGTGAGACATGACGAGTGGATGTCTGTCTACTTCTAGTAAGGGTTATTGGAATACCATGAGGACTTGATAAGTACCTGAGAAGTACTAGTTCTATGGAGATAAGGAAGAGTTCAATGTAAAGAGTTACATTGATGCGAACTTCCGAAAGGACAGAAAATTAATCGCAAATTATATATATAGGATATATAAAAGTGAAAGTTTGTTGATAATTGGAAGTGTTCCAATAAAACTATTTAAAAGGAAATGTCGAGTATCTATGTGTTGGAAAATAGCAGTGGATACTATATGGATATGGAAGTTCATGAGATGAACTTATAGATTTTCCGCTCATTGATGACAAGTATGGAATCCTTGATCATGCAATGTGGCTAAATGTTAGAAAAGGAATACTAGATCGCATATTACAGCAACTCCATCTCATACGTATGACGTACATCGAAGAGATGAGAGACATGCAATTAAAAATTGACTTTGGCAAGGTGTTGCCATTACTCACTATGTTGGCACTAGAGCATACTAACATGTGGGACATGTTTGAAGATCACTATGAATATGATTCAAGGGTGATTGGCTCGCAATGCAAGTGGGAGTCTGTTGGTATGTATGCCATGAGAGATAATCATGGGATGATTGGTGGGATACATTAGGATTTATTTGATAAACATCAAAGGCAAGCTTCCCATTCTTTTTGGTTCAGTCACATGAGATAGTGATAGAACAGATTCAATGTCTAGAAATGACAATACTCAATGACGTATGCCTTCAGGTTCAGGACCTAAACGATGAGATCATACGGATGCTAAGAGTTTGTACATTCTCATTATGTCCCTAGTCGGATGTCATTGTGGAAGGTAGATAGACAGCAATGACACACAAGACTAGATTGTGGTGTTGGTTGATGACAGAATCTCATTATTCATGATATAGAGATATCAAACCAAACACATAGGTACTTGTTAGAGAACAAGTGTATCGGATAGACCCACCGTGAGTTTGACACATGGAACAATGACATGGTAGTCACATTAGTACTCACAGTGATGGTGGTGAGTGTGATTCTTTGACCTGAAATCACTACACTCAACACATGTCGTTGGGCACAATTTGACATCATCAAGCACAGTCCTGAAACATGGGTTGTTATTAAAGTGATGATTGGGTGGCTTTGACACATGGGGCTTTTGAGGGGTGAGTGATAGATATGGGATTTGTCCCTCTTGAGGGAGTATGATATCCATGGCCACTTGATGAGTAGGATTGAGAAAGGCGTGCACGCATGTGTGAATCATTATGTGATATTGATGTCATACATATCTCTTCCAATCTACTCTAAGATCAAGAAAGTGAATGAACATTGACAGGATGAATATTACATGCCTCAAGTTCATTCGGGATATCAGTGACAAAGGAATGATACATTCACTGTAACACCATTCACGGATTGTAGGATTGAAAGCTGTTCTCCAACTTTCTATTTCACTTGGGTAGAACTGATGTGTGACTAGGCACCACTCTTTGCTTGTGAAGTCATAAGTGTTATGGACTTTCACTACCAACGTGAAATGGACCTGTAGGGTCACACACATAGGATTTAACCTGGAAGAGGAGTTTTGTCCACAAATAATGTTTAGATTGATTACTAAAAGAGTTTAGTAGTTCAATTAAACACTCAATTAATTGATAGCTCAATGTCATAATGTTCAAGGTGTTGGATACATTGATTGGAGTATCAGATTGATTGAAACTTCAATTGACTGATTCTGCACAATCTGCACTCCCAACTGATCGGCTCATGTGATGAATCGATCGGCTAAGCTTAGTGAACTGATCGACTCAGGTGGTGAGTCGATCGGCTCATGGATAGGGTGAAACAATTGCTTCAAGTATTGAAACGACCGGCTCAACTGATGCAACCGAGCAAGTTGGGAAAGTAGGATTGGTGAGAAATTTCTTTTCGTTTCACTTGCCCAATTTGATTGGAACAAGGATTGGTATTTGGTACCAATTAGAAACAAAAGAAAAAAACTCAATCGGGAACTGATCAGGACTACGAACCGACTGGTTCAGAAGTGAACCGATCATTTCATGGGTCCCAACCGATCGGTTGAGGTGTCAACCAACTGGCTTAGGTACCCAACCGACCGTTTCAGAAATGAAATGATCGGTTTAGGTTGCGCAGTTGGTTGTTTTTGTGGAAAATCTCGAACCCTTCTACTCCTACTTTAGTCCCATATTGCCCGAGATAGAGAACCCTGTCCCATGAACCTCCTATATATAGGGGTATTGGGGGCTTCTCAAAGAACAACTCAGTGCAACCAGTTCCTCTATAAAGTTGTCATTCTCTCTGGTTTTGGTAACCAAGAGAGCCTGAGCAAGTGCTACCCGATAAGGGAGACACAGCAAGGGAAAGACAACTGCAGAAAGCGAATGGTGGCAGGAGAGTGTGTCAGTGACTAGTACACAGATAGGAGGGTGCGACTCCTTCCAATTCCTTATGGGACAAGGAGATTGGAGTTCCAGGTGATCCGTGTGGACTACTTCAGAGGCGGGAGATTTCTGCCACTCGGAGGACAACTGTCAATCCCGATAGTCTCGGTGAGACCAGGAGTCATCAGTCCCGATGCGACCATGAGCTGCACAGACACCGTCCAAGACCGGAGGTGAAGACAGCGCAAGCCGCGAGGTATTGTCGCCGAGCAAGCCTCGGGACAAGGTATGATTCCACAAACCATCCTTTCCTATTGTATAGACGTTGACGCATTTCCTTGTTCTGGTTAAGGGAGGAGAAATTTTTTTTATTTCTGCTGCCTTCTCTGCCTCCCTTAAAACCCAATAGTGGTATTAGAGTGAGGTCAACTGCTCTATACTTTAGGATTATCGATATGATCGATTTTGGTTTGTCGCCTTTATTTATTGCATATGATGTGAATAAAATTTGCTTTATGCATGTCCAATCCTAAATCCACAAATCCCAATTTACATATATGATATGTATTATGAATGCACTCGATACGCGTCGCCCTTAAACGAGTTTTGTGGTTGATGTATAGTGTGATTATGGCCAATAAACCCTATCTGTGTATGGTTGTATGTGGTTGCTTGCATCTCAGTCTGCGCACCGATCTTCCTTCTCCTATTCCTGATGTAACTCGAAATAATTTGAGATTTCTTTCCTACCTTTGCAACCCTCAAATTGAACTCGAGGTTTCTCTTTTTACAATGTAAAATAGGATAGTATTTTATTTCATGTTATGTCAAAGAACGGAGGACATCCTGATGATAGCTGAGACGATCGGTTCAAGGTGTGAATCGATCGGTTGACGTTTGAGACGATCGGTTCAAGGAGTGAGTCGATCGGTTGATGACCAGTTCAAGGAGCGAGACGAGTGGGTGGCGGCCATGATGAGATGCACGACGACCAAGCGAACCGATTGGTTGGAGGAGCCAACTGATCGGCTGGTGGCACCCAGCCGACCAGCCTGATGGCGAGTCGATCAGTCATGTGATGAGTTGATCAAACCCAGAAAGGAAAAACATAGAGTCAATCTTGTACAGGTTGCACATGATGTATACCTAGATGATTGTGACTCCTCTTGGCTCGAGGAATCACATTAGGATGGACATAATCATCACTTTTATCATTTTGCATGTTTTCTGTGGGATATATCATGTATATGATATGTACTATATATTGTGGTGATTGGATATGTATATGTATATAAAACCAAATCTCTCATTAAAATATTAAGTCCTATATGCCTTCCATTAGCGGCACACATGAAAAACTCGATCGACCAAGCTTAGCTTATGCCAAAGCATGGTGCGCCGTCTATCTTGTGGAAGTGTGAAGGGTAGACATGTAGGTTTTGCCAAAGCAGGGTGCATGTTTACCGTGTCAGCTTTTGGGTTAGACTTAACTGGTGATTCTTAGAGCGTCTAAGCCCAGAGCAAAGGAATGTTCATGGCAAGGTGTTGCGCATGTTCATTCATCAAGATATGCATATGATGCAATTTGCATGATGGCCTACCTAAATAGTCAAGATTTTGGGCGATCAGCCAAAGCTGACTCATGACTTGATGAAATATGGATCTTGCCCACTAGAAGGTTGTACGCTACAATCTTCCGAATTGATGGTGAGGGCTATCAATTTGAAGTAAAATAGTGGGAGCAATAATTAATTAAAGGCCTAATTATATCATCAACTTTTCAAATCAATCAAATAAGTTTTTGAACTAAAATTGCATATTTTACTTTTGTAGTACAAATGACAACAAACAACAATCACTTTTCTTTGTGATCCGACCTTGAAAAGGACAAGCTAAATGGGACAGACTTCCATGACTGGTATAGGACTTTGAGAATTGTTCTCACTCAAGAGAAAAAGCTCTATGTCCTGGATACTCCAACTCCAAAGGAACCTGCTCCTAATGCACCAAAGGCAGAAAGGGACGCTTACAAGAAGCATTCTGATGATGCCATTGATGCAAAGTGATTGATGTTGTGCTCTATGAACCACGAGTTGCAGAGACAACATGAGAACATGGGTGTCATTGAGAAGATTCAGCATCTCAGGAACATGTATGAAGATCAAGCACGGAAAGAGAGCTATGATGTCTCAAGGGCACTATTCAAGGGCATCATGATAGAAGGACATCCAGTTGGTCGTCACACACTCGAGATGATTGGGTATGTGGAGAACCTGACAAGACTAGGATTTCCACTGAGCCAAGAGTTGGCTACTGACGTGATACTACAATCGTTGCCAGAATCCTACAGTCAGTTTGTGATGAACTACAACATGAACAACTTTGATAGGCCACTGTCAGAGTTGTTGGGCATCTTGAGGATAGCCGAGACACAAATGAAGAAGGACAAGCCTAAGAATGTGATGGTGATCACGAGCAAGAAAGGCAAGTCCAAACGAACGGGCAAGGGCAAAGCTAATAAAGGTTCTGATGCTAGCCAGGAACCCAAGTCATCTTCAGCTCTCAAGGCCAAGGGAGGTGTGACCAAGAAAGGCAATTGCCACCATTGTCAAAAGCCAGGACATTGGAAAAGGAATTGTCCTCTCTATCTGTAAGAACAAAAGAAGAAGGAGGCGACAAACGTCTCTACTTAAAGGTGTCATGAAAGTAAACTTGTAACACTTTTGAGGTATATGATACCAAGATGTAAAGTGTAAAGCACTCAATAAATGGGGCAAGTGTTTCCGCCATAGATAGGAGTACTTTAGTTTATTTTCAGCCTAAAAGGCAAGTAATACAGTTATGAACTGCTATTTCATATTTTCCAATAGATAGAAAACTTTATTTTTGCATATTGTATGACAATGATGGCAATCAATAAAGAGATGTTTCAATTTCTAAAGATATGATCTTTGTGGCAATGCCTTGTTTATCTTGTGGTATTTGATACACATAAGATAAAATGATACCTAAAAGTTATAGATAACTCAAACAATCAAATTAGCATCAATCATGAGAAATTCATTTCTAGTTTCCATATGATGGATAAATCTAGACTCTTTTGGTTAGAGAACCAGTAAGAGACATGAATGTCTTGGACATGATTAATCAATCTTCACTAAAGGTAGTGCGAGAACGATTATCCTATTAGGTATGATACATGTGATGTATTTACATACCTATTGGAACAAATGCTAATACATCAAATGGTGTTTAGAGAAATACCAATATATCCTGAAGTGTTCAAGATTATCATAGATGATGTGCAAATTTGGTAAAGTGTCAATCCTTCATGAGATCAATGAATGAAATACTTGGACCAAATGTTTGAGATCCTTATGAGTGATTATGATAGTGTATCATAATGAACTCGTGATTAAGGCATGTGATGTCTAAATCAAGAAGGAGTCGTACTCTAAGGAGTTAGAGGATGATTATCAAATAACTGAATTCTTCTTAATAAAAGTATACCCCACACTAATAAAGGACATTAAGAATCACAAGGAGTTGTGAGTTCTTATATCCTTGACGGATACACCTCGTTTGTCTATGAGATGAGTTGTTCATGTGATGAGTCAACTATCTAGATGAATATGAGGAACCAAATTTTGAGTTATGGTTTATGACCATTATATCCTAAATTACATCCATGTGAACCATAAGGTATGACCTTGATGGTAGCACCCATTGGATGAAATCCATAAGTGCAAATGAATCTTAAGTGTTAAGACACATGGATAACATTTTGAGAAGGATGATGCCTGTTGATTGCAACTTAATGACTAAGACATTTGGCATATGGATACTAAAACTGCATTCCTATGAGGAATAAAACAATGATGTGTACGTAACACAACCTATAAGGTTTATGAATCCACTAATGCAAATGAAGTCTATAAGTTACAATGGACTAATCAATGTGATTGATTGAGTACAAGCAACTCAGAATTGGATCTTTACTTTGATGATATAGTCAAAGGGTTTGACTGATATGTCAAAGATAAAGAAGGGATCTATGATTTAGTGGGAGCGTGTTCACATTCCACATGTTGATGTGAAATGGAAATGTTCTAGAATGGAAATCCAAAAGTGGAAACTATCGTAAAGGAAGATAGAGATGTTTCCTATGTGATAGGAATA
This sequence comes from Alisma plantago-aquatica, assembly GCA_963693085.1. Classification (NCBI taxonomy): domain Eukaryota; kingdom Viridiplantae; phylum Streptophyta; class Magnoliopsida; order Alismatales; family Alismataceae; genus Alisma; species Alisma plantago-aquatica. The sequence goes on from OY856409.1 coordinate 1,214,383,358, forward strand.
GAGATCTATAGAGATAATTCTCGAAAAACCTCTTGACTTGAAAAGAGAAAGCATACATTGGCAATCTGTACTGAAGGGTTCAGTATGCACAGATTCAGTGGGAGAAAACTTGTCCATGTTACATGGAGTTAGTATCCCAAGGCCAAATGTCCAATTCTTATGAAGAATGGGAACACTAAGAATATATATGGATCTATTATGTATGTAATCACCCCATTATCTTGCATGTATCGACATGGGAAGAACAAAATGCATTCATCATCTTGTATGTAGGACATGGCAATATGATGTACTCATCCTGATAACTCGTATGTGAGACATGACGAGTGGATATCTGTCTACTTCCAATAAGGGTTACTGGAATACCATGAGTACTTGATAAGTACCTGAGAAGTACTAGTTCTATGGAGATAAGGAAGAGTTCAATGTAAACAGTTACATTGATGTGAACTTCCGAAAGGACATAAAATTAATCACAAAATATATATAGGATATATAAAAGTGAAAGTTTGTTGATAATTGGAAGTGTTCCAATAAAACCATTTAAAAGGAAATGTCGAGTATCTATGTGTTGGAAAACAACAGTGGATACTATATGGATCTGGAAGTTCATGAGATGAACTTATAGATATTCTGCTCATTGATGACAGGTATGGAATCCTTGATCATGCAATGTGGCTAAAGGTTAGCCAAGGAATACTAGATCGCATATTATGGCAACTCCATCTCATACGTATGACGTACAGCGAAGAGATGAGAGACATGCAGTAAAAAACTGACTTTGGCAAGGTGTTGCCATTACTCACTATGTTGGCACTAGAGCAAAGTAACATGTGGGACATGTTTGAAGATCACTATGAATATGATTCAAGGGTGATTGGCTCGCAGTGCAACTGGGAATCTGTTGGTATGTATGCCCTGAGAGCTAATCATGGGATGATTGGTGGGATACATTAAGATTGATTTCATAAACATCAAAGGCAAGCTTCCAATTATTTCTGGTTCAATCATATGAGATAGTGATAGAACAGATTGAATGTCTAGAGAATGATAATACTCAATGAAGTATGCCTTCAGGTTCAGGACCTGAACGATGAGATCATATGGATGCTAAGAGTTTGTGCATTCTCATTATGTCCCTAGTCGAATGTCATTATGGAAGGTAGATAGATAGCAATGACACACAAGACTAGATTGTGGTGTTGGTTGATGACAGAATCTCATTAGTCATGATATAGAGATATCAAACCAAACACATAGGTACTTGTTAGATAACAAGTGTACCGGATAGACCCACCGTGAGTTTGACACATGGAACCATGACACGGTAGTCATAGTCAGTACTCACAGTGATGGTGGTGAGTGTGATTCTTTGACCTGAAATCACTAAACTCAACACATGTCGTTGGGCACACTTTGACATCATCAAACGCAGTCCTGAAACATGGGTTGTTACAAAAGTGATGATTGGGTGGCTTTGACACATGGGGCTTTTGAGGGGTGAGTGATAGATATGGGATTTGTCTCTCCTGAGGGAGTATGATATACATGGCCACTTGATGAGTAGGATTGAGAAAGGCGTGCATGCATGTGTGAATTAGTAGGTGATATTGATGTCATACATATCTCTTCCAATCTACTCTGAGATCAAGAAAGTGAATGAACGTTGACAGGATGATTGTTCCATGCCTCGAGTTCATTCAGGATATCAGTGACAAAGGAATTATACATTCACTATAACACCATTTACGGATTGTAGGATTGAAAGTTGTTCTCCAACTTTCTATTTCACTTTGGTAGCACTGATGTGTGACTAGGCACCGCTCTTTGCTTGTGAAGTCATAAGTGTTATGGGCTTTCACTGCCAACGTGAAATGGACCTGCAGGGTCACACACATAGGATTTAACCTGGAAGAGGAGTTTTGTCCACAAACAATGTTTAGATTGATTACTAAAAGAGTTTAGTAGTTCAATTAAACACTCAATTAATTGATAGCTCAATGTCATAATGTTCAAGGTGTTGGACACATTGATTGGAGTATCGGATTGATTGAAACTACAATTGACTGATTCTGCACAATCTGCACTCCCAACCGATTGGCTCATGTGATGAATCGATCGGCTCAGCTTGGTGAATCGATCGGCTCAGGTGGTGAGTCGATTGGCTCATGGACAGGGTGAAACGATTGCTTCAAGTGTTGAAACGATCGGTTCAACTGATGCAACCGAGCAAGTTGGGAAAGTAGGATTGGTGAGAAATTTCTTTTCGTTTCACTTGCCCAATTTGATTGGAACAAGGATTGGTATTTGGTACCAATTAGAAACAAAAGAAGAAAAGTCAATCGGGAGCTGATCAGGACCATGAACTGACCGGTTCTGTAACATCCCAGGATTTGAGGCCTCGAATAACATGATCTTAAAAGGAATGATTAGACTACCCATATCACCAAGGTGCACCTCCTTTTCTGGGAACCCATCTCTAAAGAACTCTGCGGTTAAGCGTGCTCAACCCAAAGTAGTACTAGGATGGGTGACCAGTCGGGAAGTTGATCCTGGCTTGCGCGTCAGTGTGGACAAAGTGCGCAGTTAAGGCTAGTGGTGGTCTGTGGGGCCAGTCGTCATTCCTGAAACTCTACTAGAGCCTAGGGCAGTGGGCCCGGGCATTACAAATGGTATCAGAGCCATAACCCCTCCAGTAGGTGGGGCCCACATGGGCATGTGGCATGCCAGTCTTGAGTCGTGCGGTCCAAGCAAGTTGGAAAGGGCTATCCATAGAGACGAGATGGAGCCGCCCTTGCGCTGGTAGCCATGGACGGGAGCTGGGTGTCCATGGGCCATTGTGGGTCTGCACTGAAATGGGGTCAGATTATGAGGCCATATAGTTGAGCCTTGACGAGGACGTCAAGAGTCTAAGTGGGGGAGATTGTAACATCCTAGGATTTGAGGCCTCGGATAACATGATCTTAAAAGGAATGATTAGACTACCCATATCACCAAGGTGCACCTCCTTTTCCGGGAACCCATCTCTAAAGAACTCTGCGGTTAAGCGTGCTCAACCCAGAGTAGTACTAGGATGGGTGACCAGTCGGGAAGTTGATCCTGGCTTGCGCGTCAGTGTGGAAAAAGTGCGCAGTTAAGGCTAGTGGTGATCTGTGGGGCCAGTCATCATTCCTGAAACTCTACTAGAGCCTAGGGCAGTGGGCCCGGGCGTTACATGTTCAGAAGTGAACCGATCATTTTATGGATCCCAACCGATCGGTTGAGGTGTCAACAGACTGGCTCAGGTCCCCAAATGACCATTTCAGAAATGAAATGATCGGTTCAGGTTGCGCAGTTGGTTGTTTTTGAGGAAAATCATGAATCCTTCTACTCCTGCTTTAGTCCCATATTGCCCGGGGTAGAGAACCATATCCCGTGACCCTCCTATATATATAAGGGTATTGGGGGCTTCTCATAGAACAACTCAGTGCAACCAGTTGCTCTGTAAAGTTGTCGTTCTCTCTGGTTTTGGTAACTGAGAGAGCCCGAGCAAGTGCTACCCAATAACGGAGGCACAACAAGGGAAAGACAACTACAGAAAGTGAATAGTGGCAGGAGAGTGTGTCAATGACTAGTACACTGACAGGAGGGTGCGACTCCTTCCAATTCCTTGTGGGACAAGGAGATTGGAGTTCCACGTGGTCCGTGTGGATTACTTCAGAGGCAGGAGATTTCTACTGCTCGGAGGAAAGCTATCAATCCTGACAGTCTCGATGAGACCAGGAGTCATCAGTCCCGATGCGACCAGGAGCTGCACAGACAACGTCCAAGACCGGAGGTGAAAACTGCACAAGCCGCGAGGTATTATCACTGAGCGAGCCTCGGGACAAGGTATGATTCCACAAACCATCCTTTCCTATTGTATAGACGTTGATGCAATTCCTTGTTCTGGGTAAGGGAGGAGAAATGTTTTTTGTTTCCGCTGCCTTCGCTGCCTCCCTTAAAACCCAATAGAGTTCATATCATTAAAGATAATTGCACCATTCATATGTGTAACCTATGCACTTCATGGTAAGAGTGATAGGTTAGTGGATGAAAGGATTAAGAAGGGAAATACCTTAATCCAAGATAAGCTGATAACTTAAGAAAGTTGGAAGTAATGAGGTAAGTGATACATCAAGATATGAAAGACTTCACAGTTAGCATCTCAAAGTTGATATACTTTGATAACTATGAAATCCTAATGTGAGATGGGAAACCTTAACCCTAAATTGGGTAATGGGACAAGAGAAATCATAATATTATATGAATAGTAAGCCCTAACCCTATTGAGGGAATAGAGGTGTTACTATTGTATTACATGAAGTAATATGTTATGTTGCCTAGTGAGAGGTGACAAGATGCTTTATGGGCCTTATGAGCCATGAGAGCAATTATGCCATAGTGAGAGGTACCAAAATGATTATAAAAGTTTATTATAAGAAAGGATAATGTTTTAATAAACTTAATAAGAGGAACAAGTGTATTCAATAAAGAATGTGTAAAGCTATGCAGGCTAACCTCAGGGTTCAGAGCCTAAAGCAGTATGTGATGATCAATGATGAGTTAAAGGAATTAAATTCCATGAACTATGAAATCAGGATAGGTTAGAGTCTAATGCCTGGTTGTGAAATCAGGATTGGTTGGAGTCCAATGTCTGGCTGTGAAATCAGGTTTGGTTAAAGTCCAATACCTGGCAGAGGTGTAATGCCTGTAATCAGGATTAGTTAAAGTCCAATGCCTGGCTGTGAAATCAGGATTGGTTAGAGTCCAATGCATGGCTATGAAATCGGGATTGGTTGGAGTCCAATGCTTGGCTGTGAAATCAGGTTTGGTTAGAGTCCAATGCCTGGCTGTAAAATCAGGATTGGTTAAAGTCCAATGTCTGGCTGTGAAATTAGGTTTGGTTAAAGTCCAATACCTGGCAGAGGTGTAATGCTTGTAATCAAGATTGGTTAAAGTCCAATGCCTAGCTGTGAAATCAGGATTGGTTAGAGTCCAATGCCTGGCTGTGAAATCAGGATTGGTTAGAGTCTAATGCCTGGTTGTGAAATCAAGATTGGTAGTGTCCAATGCCTGGCAGTGTAATCAGGTTTGGAAGAGTCCAATACCTGGCAGAGGCTAAATGCATGTAGTGATAACACATGATTGGTAATAGCCCAATGCTTGTAATGATGATTTAGGATTGATATTAACCCAATTCCTATATTGATGATAAATGAGAACATGGTAGATATATCTCTTTATCTATTTAATAGGTTGGCTAAGGCCAACAGAATGAAACAAGAATGTTTCATTGGTAACATAACAAGATGATGAGTTTTACAAGAAAATTTTGATATGATGGTATATATGTTGGATAAATGATATACATGTCATTCATATTCCTTATTATAAGAATAGATGATATATTGCTCTATCATAAATAGTTGCAATGCTTACAAAGTTGAGGATGCTTTAAACTGCTTAACCTCTGCTCAGTTTCATATCTTTAAATTGCAATACAATGTTTTGGCGGAGAGTTATATCTCCCGTTGGGGCAATTTACAATTGTCTCACCCCCGTGGGATCCAATGTTTTTAGGTGGATGCGGACAAAGGGGCAGGAAACCTTTGGTAGAGAAGGAATAGTAGTAGCATCAAGGACAGCAGTAATATCTCAGGTGGAGATACTACCTATCCATATGTATAGATAGTATTCCTATGTGTCGTCTCTGTACTCTCAGGTCCTCGGGATTTATAGATAGTTCTTTCATCATTGACTCGAGATTTTGGCTTGATGCCTCAAGGTTTTTGTGTTGTCTGTATATAATTTTATACGACAACTAATGTTGTAATCCTCGAGAAGAGATAGTACAAGTCATGTACCTTTAAATCAGGATGCATATAATGCTATACAATGGTTCTTGATGTAAGAGATTTCTTATGTTTGGATCTCTTTGCAAAAAGTTTTTATTTTTAGTGATTTTCAGTAATCTGCTGCAAATGATTCACTTCCGCTTAAGTAAATCTCATTTGTATAAGTTGGATGCCACAATTTAGTGGTATCAGAGCTCTAGGTTCACTGAGTCTACAGAGACATAGGGCTAAGGTAGTAGAGTTTGTTCTAGTGTCATCCAGTGTATCTGATAGTGTCCTCTGCTCATATAGGAGAAGAAGAACTTGAAGATGACTGGGTCACATGAGGAGTTTACTGCAGAAAGTAGCAATGCTGCACCAAGAAGAGGTGCAGGGAGGCATGCAAGAGAGGGACAATTGCCGTAGAACACCCTAGCTAATCCAATTGTGATAAGAAATCCTTCCTTAGGAATCACTGTTGGGGAATTTAGGGCAACCATGATGTATTTAGTTGATCGAGCACTAGTAGTGCAACCTAGATGACCAGCCCCTAATGATGATTTTTTGGACATCAACTGGATATGTAATCCACATCAGTAGGTGGAAGCAATGGGAATTGATGAAGTTCTGGACTTACAACAAGTCTATGCTCAACCTCAGCCTGTTGAATCAATAAATAGTGAAGGAAGGAATAGGTTTCAACCCAAAAGTAGAATTTTCTATAGGTGCAGAAAGCCTGGACATATTGTAAAGAATTGTCCAACAAAGAACAAGGAAGAGAGAATTGAGAAAAGGCCTATCCAAATCTAGGGACAGAGGCCTAATAGTTCCAAAAAGGGAAAGATTTTGGTACCACCAGTAAAACTAGGACCTAGTGCACCAAGGCAATGGTCATCTAGAAAGGGCAAAGAACCCTCTAGACCATACCTGGAACCCAAAATTTGCTACCTATGTAGACAGGTTGGACATCTGGCAAGAGATTGCTCAGCCAGAAATGTTATGGTGAATAAACCCCTGAGGCAGAATCAGCCTGAGGCAATGAATAATCCACGAATCATGACAGGTTAGAAAAAATAATGTCATTCTAAAATGTCTTTTGTGGTTTCCTGAGTTAATTGGGAAGGTAATTGATTGAACTTTCTTTGATTAATCCTGTAAGGACTTGCATTTTGCATAATAAACATTATAGATGTATCATGTTGTTCTTACCTCTATGAGAAGAAGATGAGGTATTGAAGAGATGCCTGGATAAAATCCAGTGATGTCAAACCTTATATTTGTGATAATACAAAAAAGAAGGGATATTATAGCATAAAAAGTGCATACTACTTAATCTCAGTATTTATATATCCTGGCCAGGCATACAACTATTGATGATAAAGTGAGTATGGAAACTCTTAGATTGTAATCTATTTATTGCCCTGATCAAGCAGTCATTCTGATACAATCTAATGAGTATCATGAAATAAGAAGCATGGAATGAATAAATGTGTCCAGTTCTAAGCATAAGAAAGAGAAATCTGAGATAACCTCATATGAGCATGTTTGTATGAGGAATTAAAAGCATAATCCTCATAAGATTAGAATGAGGAATATGATTCCTTGTTTTCTTTTCTCTCAGGACATGGAAATCAAGTGGGTCATAGGACACTTGATGTGCATAATATAAAGATGTTTATGTGATGGATACATAGAAAGGTATCAGTTTATCTTGGACTTTGGCTCCAAGATGAAGATATATCTAACAAGTAATGTCCCAAGATGAAAGGAAGATAAATAAGTGATGTGTTTTTAATACATGTGATAGATACCAAGGTAAGAGATTCTGGTATCTAAGAAATAATAGATGGTTTATGTTGAATATGTGAAATGGTCAATTACGAAATCAAATTAATCATGTAAAATAATATGAACATCACATGTTAGGGGTTTATGTTTTGCATAAACATAACAACTCAAGATATCTTTGAGATAAGTTCTTAATTGATAAGTAACCTTTCCTTATGATAAGAGAATGTATAACTAATGAGATAGTTAGTGCAGGTAATAAGGAAACATAGTATGGTGTTATCGGGTGAGATGACACAATCAGGGTATGAAAAGACTTATAGTCTCAAGTGGATGACAGAAAATAATGGTGATCTTGAAAGAGAAATACTGAACCAACTAAGGAACATGGGAGTATGTGTTCCATGTGAACCATTCCATGATAAATTTGTGTGAAACAACTTTTTGTTGATCAAAACTCTATGGTCTCTCCATAATAATGAGGTGTTATGTGAGGACATGATGATATGATGCACAGATAATATATGTTTCCCTTTATCTAGGATTTCAGGGACGAAATCCTTGTTAGGGGTTTATAACTTGTAACATCCTTGACCTGGGTTACACTTTAAACCTAGGTGTTTTGACTAAGAAAGATTATTATATGTTTAATCTTATCTTGTGAAAAGTAATTAGGGCTTATGAGAAACTTATGTTTCAATTTTGGTCATGTTTGAGCAATGTTGAAGCAATGTTTGCTTATTTTGGACTAAAGTGCAAATTACCCAAGTTGAGGGGTTAAATTGCAAATGTTTCATGATAAGATGTTCCTCATATGTTGAAGCATCATTATAATGAAGATGATGCAGAGGTATGGCTTGTGGTAGCCTGAGTACCAAGGAAAAGTTGATAAAGCAATGTTTGTGCATGAAAACCTAGTTTTGGTGTAAAGTGTGATTTACCCAAAACCTAGGGTTCAATATGCAAATTACCACTTCAATAAGGTCCCTAATATTTCTTGGAACCATGTAGAGAAAATAAAATGAGAGGGACGCCTCATTTGAATTAAGTTGGAGGAGAGAGAATCATGATATTAAAATAATCAAGATTTAATCCTAATTGAAACCCTGATTCGATTTAGGGAAAAAATAAATGTATTAATTAAAGGGCCTTCAACAAAAATTAAAATGGTTGGATTCATATGTGCGTGGACATCCTTGAGCCTTGCAAGGACCATGAAAATATCCAAGGGAATGGATAACTCACTCACAATTTTATAAGAAAAAGAAATATCCACTGACATATGGGTATTAATATTATATGATTTAAGGTGATTGATTTGCTTTTCTTTAAATCATGGATAATTGGGAGGAATAAGAGTCACAAAAGATAGCCTCTTTCCTAAGGAATATTAAGGCGAAGAGGAGGCCATATTTTTGGGATTAAATGGATTTTTACAAAGCATATTCTCTCTCATTGAAATTTTTATAAAAAGACCCTTTTACAAGCCAAATGAAAGGCTTTTACGACCCCACTTCTTCTCCTTGATTGGGAAACGACCAAGGGAGCTTGGGAGGATCAGGAGGACGATTCCCTACCAGTTGGTAAGCTTCTTTACCTTGGTTCACCACGATTTGATGGTGGAAATCACAAATCAATGCATGATTTCTTCCTATTTCGATCTCCTTTTCAATTCTAACCATTCCTTTTCACTCAAACCTTGAGGACGAGCCTTGGAATGGTGAAAGGAGTTGCATTTTTCCGTGATCTTGGAGATTTGGATCTCAATAGGAGGCAAGTTTTACAACTTGAACCCTTGATTTTGTTATTGCATTCAATTCCTTATCAAATAATGATCATTTCTACATTTACAATAATTGATTTGATTGATGGATGCAATCACCATGGAAACCACAGCAGGTTTCATGAGTTTAGAGGTTGAAGATGATAAGCACACACCTCTCCAAATATCCAAGGCAAACGGTCTTGATTGAGTTGCTCAAACGGTTTCCCAAACTGTTTGGGAGCAAACGGTTTCAAACCGTTTAGTAGCAAACGATTTCACCAAACCGCATGAGACCAAACGGTTTCAGACCGTTTGGTGATGTTGATCAGGGCTGAACATTTGGGGTCTTGTTCATAATGATCTAGGTTAATGACCCATCAATTATTATTGATTAACTCCAATCAGTTCATGAGTTGAAGGTCCATCAATCACTGAAACCCTGATCGGGTTGAGTGCTGATTTCATAAGTGATTGAGTTTGAAACTTGGGTTGATTGAAAACCGTTTGGGAATCACCCAAACGGTCTCAACACCGTTTTGAGGTAAACCAAGACCGTTTGGAGGTCTATGGTTGAGTATGGTTAGGTATTTGAAGATTCAAACATATGGTATAAACCCTAATCGGCTAAGTGCTAATTTTGCAATTGAATGAGTTGATGCTTTGGGTTGATTGACCCAAACGGTTTCAAAACCATTTGGGGATCACCCAAACGGTCTCAAAACCGTTTGGGGGTCACCCAAGACCGTTTGGAGGTCTAGGGTTAAGTTTGGTCAAGTTTTTGAAGGTCTAAAGATACCAAATTGAAATACAATTAAGTGCTGATTTGGTGACCAATCCTAGGATCGAAACCCTAATTGAATGATATGGTTGATGATGATATGATGGGAAAACGGTCTCAAGACCGTTTGGAGGTCATACAAACGATCGCAAGACCATTTGGGGGTCACCCAAGACCGTTTGGAGGTCTAGGGTTGACTATGGTTAGGTGTTTAAAGATCTAAAGGTACTAAGTTGAAGTGCAATCAAATGTTGATTTGGTGATCAATCCAATGATCCAAACTTTGATTGATTGACTTGGATTTTGATGTTGATATGGGCAAATGGTCTCAAGACCATTTGGAGGTCATCCAAACGACCTCAATACCATTTGGGGTCAGGTCATGTTCAATTTGGATGATGGTTCAATGGTTTCAAAGTAACTAATCTTACATTGATTAATGTTGAAGGATCATCGATTCCAAACCCTAATTCAATTGATTCAAACCCTAATTGATGACCAATTGAGGGTCAATTGAGGGTCAAATTAGTTGAAGGTTGACCCATTTAACTCAATTGAAGTATGATGATAGGTCCAATTGATGATTGGTTACATGAATTCAATGATTGAAGGAATCCACATTGGAAACCCTAATTCAATTTGATTAGTTGAGACCATATTTGGTCCCTGCGGTTTTGAGGAGGTTTGGGACCAAACGATCCCAAACCAGTTGAGTTTATGTGGTTTCAAGAAGGTGCTTTAGCAAATGGTCTCAAGCACCACCTTTACCAAATGGTTTCAAACTGTTTGAACTTTGAAAGACCAAGACTGTTTGGGGCTCAAGTAGTCATAATGTAATTGAGGACTCAATTGGTTAATCCACTTGGACACCTATTGTAATTGAAGATTCAATTGGTCAATTCAATTAGATACCTTATGTAATGGAGGTCCAATGTAATTGAATCTCTTGAGAATTAAGATGATGAATGATCCATTGATCCAATGATGATTAGTAATGATAATCAATGAAGGTACAAAGTTTGAAACCCTAATAGTACCTAAGTGATTAGTGCCAATTAAGGGATAAACCCTAATTGCCTATAAGAACAGTGACTTGGTACATTATGTTAATCATAATTGTATGTACTTGATTGAAGGGTTGATGTAACCTAATCAAGTAGAGAGGACGATGGAAAGGAATTCATATATGAGTATTGATCATGTGATGAATAGGGTATGATCCTTAATAAAGAGATCATGAAACCCTAATCAAGAAGGTTCTTGAGCCCTAACCCTAATTTAGAGCAATATCAGATGTAACCCAAACCCTGAGTAATGTTGTGACTCTAAACCAAGATAATAAAATGTGAATCCCTAATTGAGGATGATGCCATGAGAAATCCCTAGTTGGGATGAATAGTAAACATTAAGTATAGGCAATGAGATGTGAAAGCCTAATGAAGGGTGATGCTATATGCAATCCTAACTCTAATGAAGTATGATAGCATGTGAAATCCCAAAGCCCTAATAAAGGGTAAAGGTATGTGAAACCCTAATTGAAGTTATAATACATGAAGCCTTAATCTTGGACAACATGATGACAACCCAGAACCCTAATAATAAAATAGTGGGTAAAACCTTATAAGGGTGAAATATCATAAATGGTTTATTATAGGCAAGCTTATTGTAAGCAATGCCTTAACCTGAGATGAGTTCATATCATTAAAGATAATTGGACCATTCATATGTGTAACCTATGCACTTCATGGTAAGAGTGATAGGTTAGTGGATGAAAGGATTAAGATGGGAAATACCTTAATCCAAGATAAGCCGATAACTTAAGAAAGTTGGAAGTAATGAGGTAAGTGATACATCAAGATATGAAAGACTTCACAGTTAGCATCTCAAAGTTGATATACTTTGATAACTATGAAATCCTAATGTGAGATGGGAAACCTTAACCCTAAATTGGGTAATGGGACAAGAGAAATCATAATATGATATGAATAGTAAGCCCTAACCCTATTGAGTGAATAGAGGTGTTACTATTGCATTACATGAAGTAATATGTTATGTTACCTAGTGAGAGGTGACAAGATGCTTTATGGGCCTTATGAGCCATGAGAGAAATTATGGCATATTGAGAGGTACCAAAATGATTATAAAAGTTTATTATAAGAAAGGATAATGTTTTAATAAACTTAATAAGAGGAACAACTTTATTCAATAAAGAATGTGTAAAGCTATGCAGGCTAACCTTAGGGTTCAGAGCCTAAAGCAGTATGTGATGATCAATGATGAGTTAAAGGAATTAAATTCCATGAACTATGAAATCAGGATTGGTTAGGGTCCAATGCCTGGAAGTGAAATCAGGAATGGTTAGAGTCCAATGCCTGGCTGTGAAATCAAGTTTGGTTTAAGTCCAATACCTACAGAGGTGTAATGCCTATAATCAAGATTGGTTAAAGTCCAATTCCTGGCTGTGTGATGCGATGATTTTGAGTCGCATTTAGAGACCTATTTCATATGTGTTTTGTGCTTTAATTACTCATTTTCATGGATATTATTGCATAATTCACTTTATTTGGTCTTTGCCATCATTTTATATCAAATCCCATTTGTTTTACTATTTTGAGCATTATTTATCATCTTATTATAAATTGTGTGGATTTACTTGGGCTTGTTGGGAAATTTCAGGAAAAACAAGTATCTGCTTCTGTCGATACCATCGACGGAAGTCGATACCATCGACCAAGCCACAGGTTGTCAGCCGAGAAAAGCAATACAGAGTCGATACCATCGACACCTAAGTCGATGGTATCGAGATCCCTTCAAGTTGCTGGAGAGGAAGCTGTCGATACCATCGACCCAAGTCGATGCCATCGACACAAGGGGAGCTACAGCGTCGCTAAACGACAACAACCGATGCTAAAGGAGTCGATACCATCGACACACAAGTCGATGGTATCGAGATCACCACAGGCGCTCAGAATAAAAGAAAAGAAAGCTGCCGCTAATCCGCCAGGTCGATACCATCGACCCGCGTCGATGGTATCGACGCCGGCAGATATGCGTTGGATCTGTTTTGATCTCGATCGGACGGTTGTTGTTATTTGACGACCTAATTAGGGACTTATACCTAATGACGGCCGCCCAGACAAGGACATCATCTCATTTTTGGATTGCACGAGTGCCGAGGAGGAGAGAAAGGAGAACGGAGGCCAAGAAGCTCATCCCGGGTGATTCGGACGCTGCCGAAGATGATTTCCACCACCGACAGGCGGGGAAGCTCGTGTTCTACGCCAAGGATCCACCGGTTCTTCTCCGTTCAGGGGTTTTCCCATTTATTTCCCATTTTTCTTATGAATTCCCCAATTTCTACCATGTATTCGTGTGAGATGAACATGAGAGGCTAAAACCCTCAATCTTTAGGACCGGGAGTAGCCCGGGAATGCATTGTATGACATTTTTATATCAATAATTCATATTTTTCTCTCAAATCTGTGGTATAGATTCGTTTTCTCCATTTCTATTGTTATGCTTGATCACCATAATAATAATTTAACACCCTTAATCACTTCGACAGAAGGATTAACGGTTGAAAAGAGACGAATTCTACATTAATTAATAAAACCCTTGACAAAGGAGTTGTAAAATTAATGGTGGGAACTGAGAGACCATTTTTAATGCACTTAGTTTAGGGGAATGATTACTACGACGGTGGAATCAACCTAAATCTAAGTAGTGAATTACACCACGACAGTGGGTAATTCTATTTTCAGGCCACTACCCGGATAGAGAGATAAGTGTGAGGAATTATATGAAACTTAATACAATGTTGACCCGCGGTGAAACCACCATCCTAAAGATATCCTTTTGAATTGATTAAATTAACCTTTAATCGATTGTTTTCTTTGTTTGATTTTTATTTTCTTTTTAATTTGAACAACAAAACCCTACTTTGTTAATCGGTCTAGCTGATTGTGATTAGTTAGTAGAAGTCTCCAATAATTCACGTATCCCTGAGTTCGATTCGGGCCTCACAAGGCCTATATTACTCGACGCGTATACTTGCGTTTAAGCGCATAGTAAAATACACGTCAAGTTTTTGGCGCCATTGCCGGGGATACGGCAAATTATTGGCACTTTGAGTGCTAAGAGCGGCCACTCTAGGCCACATTTTTTTATTTATTTTAAAACAATTTCAAAAAAAAAATTCCTTTATTTCTCTATAATTGTGTTGACTCGTTCAAGGCATTGTACTGAACCACTATTTCCATATTTCAGGTACTTTGCATGGTGTGCACATGTAGTCGAGACTACGTGAATCGCACACCTGAGGTTCCATCTGCGGGACCAGAGGACGAGGACTACTACGAGGAGGAACACCACAGTGATATAAATTCTGAATCTGATCAAGAACAAGAAGAAGTAATGGCTGAAGCACAGACAATATGGGAGAAGATCAAGGCGTCTTCTTCCTCAGCATCAAAGGGGCCTATAAAGAAGCAGGCGATCAACATACCGACATACAAGATCGATCCAGCATTGATTAACCTGGTTAAATCAAATGCATTTCACGGATTGAAAAATGAAGATCCAGTGGCACACATTAGTCAGTTTGTTGAAAATTGCGATATGGTGAAGATCGACAGGTTCCCACAAGATGCGTTGTATCTCAAGTTGTTCCCAAGTTCATTGGCAGGAGCAGCGCGAGAGTGGCTTCATAACCTCGACGATGAGTTTGTTGAATCATGGGATCACATGGTGGAGGTTTTCTTCGAGAGGTTCTTCCCTCCTGAGAAGACCAATGATATGATCAGGAAGATTCACAATTTCACCCAACAGGCGGGTGAAACTTATTCCGAGACTTGGGAGCGATTCCAGGTCATGTTGAGGAGATGTCCACATCATGGATTGGACAAGGAAACCCAAGTGAAGATCTTATACTTTGCTCTCTCCGAGCATGATAGAAGCAATTTGGACTCGGCTGGCTCCGGATTTTTCTTAAATAACACCGATACAAGATGCTGGGAAATACTGAAGAACATGGCTAGGAAACAGTCATGGGGTGATAGAGGGGCTGTGGAACAGGTCAAGGCTACTGGTGAATCCAGAATAGTGAGGGAGCTGAATGCCAAGTTAGATCTTCTAGCCAAGAAGGTGCTAACTAAGGAGGATGCATCTGATGATGGGGAGGCCCAAGTGAAATTCATGCAACAATAGGGCTATAGAAACAATGACTATGCATGGAGAAAAGATAAAAAGTTTTCATGGAAGGATCTGAACAATTTTCTACAGGATCCGGATGCCAAGCCACAGCAGAAAGCCGAGGACAAGAACACTGAATTACTAACTCAAATGGTCCAGCAAAACCAAGAGATGATGGCCATGTTTGGAAAACAATTGCAATCTCAAGGTGATATTCTAACCAAGTTTGGGCAGACGCTGCAAAGCCATGGAGCACAAATGTGGGCATTAGAGACCACCGTGGCGCAGATTTCGAGTGAAGTGGCGGCCATTAAGCACGCCAATCAACAGAAACCAGCCGAGAATGCAAATGTGGCTCAAGCACATCATCAGGTTAAGTACATGTCGGTGGTAAGAAATGAGGAATCTCAGGTGCAAGAAGCTGTAGAAGAAAGAAAAATGACTTTCAATGTGAATGCAACACCGGCGATACCATATCCACGCACGTACTATAGATTGCCGGGCGGAAACCATTTCTTCAGGAAATCAGAGAGAGTTGTGAGTATGGTATCTCCATCTAGGCAAGATGAGCAGGTGCAGGTTGTTTGTGCACATGTGGAGATATTTCGAAAACTCCACATCAATATTCCATTAGTGGAGATGATCGAGAAAGTACCCGCCTATGGGAGGTTCATCAAGGAAATCATTAATAAGAAGAGACGGATAAAAGACGATGAAATTTATTGGATGAATGAGATGGTGAGCTCGATGATTCATGGGAGTTCACCACAGAAGAGAAAGGACCCAGGAGGTTTTTACATTCCGTGTTCAATAGGTGGTCAACATGTTTCTAAAGCGCAATGTGATTCCGGCGCTAGTATAAATCTCATGCCTTCGGCTACATTTCAAAAGTTGGGGTTAAAAGAGATAAAGAAGTTGGCTGCAACAATTGAATTGGCAGATGGGTCTACCGTGAGACCCTATGGAGTATGTGAAGATGTTCTCGTCAAAGTGGATAAATTCATATTCCCTGTGGACTTTGTCGTCATGGATATGCCACCACTCCAAAGTTGTGAAATTCTCCTTGGAAGACCGTTTCAAGCAACGGCGGATGTCGTGACTGCCTTAGGCAGAGGGACTTTGTCCTTGGGTATTGGAGGAGATCGAGTCGAATTCAAATTACTAAATGATCCTCTAAGCCCAGTTCCCAAGGTGAAAAGATGATGATTGTCACACCGTCTAGCCTAAGACGCTAAACAAGGGCGCTTGTTGGGAGGCAACCCAACCATCGGTACATTAGGATAGTTTAATTTTAGTCATAGATTGCTTTTATTTCATTTGAATTTTAGTTTAAAAATGATACCTTGATTCGTTTGTTGAATGTGCAGGCATAGGCAGGGTCGATACCATCGACACACCCATCGATGGTATCGACATGGGTTCAGGTTGACACCAGCAAAAAATCGCACTGCTTCGATACTATCGACACCCCCGTTGATGGTATCGACATGGTCACAGACAGGTCGCAATAAAAGTGTCGATGGTATCGACACCCCAGTCGATACCATCGAGATCTCTGGAGATATTCAGACGAATTTTGCTCAGTCAACTCGATACCATCGACGGCCTCGTCGATGGTATCGACATCATCACAGGTTGAATGCAACACAACGGCAATGTCGCAATAAAAGCAAGTCGATACCATCGACATCTGTCGATGGTATCGACGGACATGTCACCGATCCACATACAGACATCGACGACGATCGCAACAGCCACGTCAGGGATCCGGGTGCTGCGTCGATACCATCGACCCGCGTCGATGGTATCGACACATCAGCAATCTGGGTTTCTCGATCCAGCAAACGTCAGCCGTCGATACTCGCGAGGGAGGCGGATACCCGCGAGATGTGTCGATAACATCGACCCGCGTCGATGGTATCGACGGGCCAACAGGGGCGCCGATCAAGCCTATTTAAGGGGACTTGCAACGTCACTTGACGTCACACCTTCAGAGCAAGTATCCTCCTTTGCGCCGAACACTCCCCCGAGCCCTCCAAGACTGTAGAGAAGCGTCATCGAGCGGAGATCTTCATCGAGCGGAGAATTTTTTCTCCATCTTCACCGAGCTCTTTTCTTCTAATCCCATCTTTTCTCGCAACCATGGTGCACACCGCCAGAGCGTCGTCCTCAAGCGCTCACCCTATGGAGATCGAGGAGTTTGTTCCTCCCCCACCCGCTTCCATCCCTCGTCCACGCCTAATTCATGCCAACATGGATGTGAGGAAGGTCTACGAGGATATTATGAAGCGAAAGTTCGAGCCCACCCGGTATGTGGACCGGGGAATGATCCAGGAGTTGGGGTTCGAGGCCAACTTGGCCTATGTGTTGGCCGGGCAAGTGCGGAACAGTAATCGCCTTTATGAGATCGACTGTCATGCGGATGGGCAGCCGTTTTTCGGCGAATGGCCCACATACAAGGAACTGGTGGCCGAGTTCATGGCGTCTCTTGATATCTGCGTCGTACCAAATGACGTGGTACCATCGGACCAGACGTGGATCCGGGGAAGGGTGTCCTTCCGACTCTTCAACAACAATTACAACATCACGTTGAAGCAGTTCAACGACATCTTCAACTGGAACCACAGCCGCAACGATCACCGATGCCCCGACGCCCGCACCGACTACGAAAAAATCTTCGCCGAGCTAGTTACAGTGCCGGCAGGGAAGACTGTGAGCTACCATAATGCAGCGGTAGCGGATTTTGAGCACCCATTCGTCCGGGTCCTGCACAGGATGTTGAGCTTGACTTTCTTCGCTCGAAGCGATCTTGCTTTGAGCAAGTTTCAGGAGAGTGACCTGTTCTTTCTCTACGCACTCCTGAAACGTCAAGAGTGCAACTGGGGGGCGTTCTGGCTACAGCACGTCCTGGTGGTGAAGAGGAGCACAAGGAAGGCTCCAATCCATTTTGGTGGCCTTGTCACCAAGTTGGCGCTTTACTTGGGGCTGAACCTTCAGTCCATGACTCCGATCTTTACGAGGAGCAAGGTGAACGTGCAACATTTGTACCGTTCAAACCTTATTCTTTTGTGGGACGGGTTGGCGTACGCTCATTGCCACGTCAACCAAGCTTATCAGGAGAGCTCCCTACCGGACGACGTCTTCAACATTGAGGGCAAGCAGCACTTCCGGTGGCCAATAATAGCCATCGAGTCCTCCGAGGAAGACGACGGTGGTGACGAGCAAGAAGGCGAGGCTGCAGAGGAAGAGGAGGCTTTCACACCTCTTTGAGCACGTGTGGCACCACGGAAGCGTCCTAGGATGCATCCGGGTGCATCTTCATCATCTCAGCCCCCGCCGCCATCACCACAGTACGAGCAGCCCTCCATGGATCCCTATTCCATGCAGGGGATGTACACCATGCTGCAGGACATCCAGCAGACTCAGCAGCAGCACATGGGTATGTATACCGGCATTAATGAGACTACGAGCCGGGTACTTGACAACCAACGGGCTATGTTCGAGAACGAGCGGCTCATCCTCGCCAACCAAGAGCAAATGCACACCCAGTTGCAGCGGATAGAGACGCAACAGGAGCCCTTCTTTGACCATTACTGGAGTCAAGACTACTTTGGAGGCTATCCACAGCCTCCGCCGAGGACCCAATATGATCCAAGCTTCCAGGGGGAGTACCCGTCTTGGGATCCTACGGCACCGCAATACCCACCACCGCCTCCGCAAGATTGATTAGGGTATCATTGTTCCACCCTTAAGTTAGTTTTTGACTATGAGGCCATAGTCGAATTCAAGCTTAGGGGGTGGCTGGAACAGCTCTATCTTTTATCTTTTCTTTAGTTGTTTTTAGTTTCTGCTTTGTTATTTGTTCTTGCAATTTTAGTGTTTGTTTAGGATCCACATCTATCTAGTGTAATCGTGGATGTCTTAAAAAAATTGTCATCTCGCTTTTTCATGGGAAATTTAAGGGAATTTCAAATTTTTTGTGTCTTTTTGATAGCTTAACTTGGTTGTCCTTGGGAAATTTGTCCTATGAAAATGATTGATTATGTCAACTTTGAAGCAATATGTCACACCCACACCCCCATTTACTCATGAAAAGTGGATAGTAACGGTTGTTTGAGCCTAACCTAATCAAATGGTAATGAAACCTTAATTGGATATACGAGAAAGAACCCTTTGAACTACTACACATGTCAGTAAGGAGGGACACATGATATTTTTCTAAGGTTCAGTAACTTAATCTTGTGATCATTCCACTTCATATTTTTCCATAATCCACCAAAGAATTGGAAGTAAAGTACAGTTTTAATTCCTTCTTGCGTGCATAGCATGTAGATAGGATTTGCATTGTTATTTTCATATTTTTGCATAAAATGAAAAAAATGGATAGTGATTCATGCACATTACCTTTAGGTGCATGTCATGTAGTTGCACTCATAACTTTCATGATTTTCATGCATAAGTACACCATGTACCTCAGTTTGTCTTGAAAAGTGATCTAAATTGTTCCATACCCTCGAAATAGTACAAAGATTTCCTATCATGAAGAAAATAGCCTAACACATGTATCTCTAAGAAATTATGGATATGTGGGCTAAGAGGAAAAAAAGAAGAAAAAAAAATCTGAAAATCTGAAAAAAAATTGAAAAAAAATTAGAAGGAAATGGAATAAGAGGGAGAAAGGAGCATGATATCACTTGCATAACAAGGAAACTGAGTACATGATGTGGCTTAATTAGATTTCTATCTCTTTTTGAGGTGGAAGGTTAATGCATGCATCATTCCACCCAATTTTAAGCATTAGGGCATTTTCAATGTGCATTGGCATCAATTAGGGCATTTTGTTGTATACATTTTGAAACTGTGTAATACTTCCAAATTCTTCCATGAACCACCCATTCCATCCACCCGTTGCTCGGATCGGTAGGCCACCGTGATTATCTCCTCACTCATGTTTATCAGGAGAACTGCTTCCATGTAGATGGTAGTTAGGGAGAGCAACGTAGTGTAGGCGATCACAAGATGCACTAATGCTGAATCGGAAAATTTTATTATGTTAACTGCCTTATGTGATAGTGTTCATCGGTTTGAAGGATAATTTCTTTTATTGATGATTATTGTCGCCTGTAGGGTAATTACTGTTCTGTGATTAGGAAAGGCCGGTTTGAGAACATTCAGTGGGAGTCATGTGGAATGTGGGGTGATGTATTGATTGTTAGTTGACATCTGCAATTCTATTCTAAGGATTAGTTGCTCGAGGGCGAGCAATGTTTAAGCTTAGGGGAGTTTGATGCGATGATTTTGAGTCGCATTTAGAGACCTATTTCATATGTGTTTTGTGCTTTAATTACTCATTTTCATGGATATTATTGCATAATTCACTTTATTTGGTCTTTGCCATCATTTTATATCAAATCCCCTTTGTTTTACTATTTTGAGCATTATTTATCATCTTATTATAAATTGTGTGGATTTACTTGGGCTTGTTAGGAAATTTCAGGAAAAACAAGTATCTGCTTCCGTCGATACCATCGACGGAAGTCGATACCATCGACCAAGCCACAGGTTGTCAGCCGAGAAAAGCAATACAGAGTCGATACCATCGACACCTAAGTCGATGGTATCGAGATCCCTTCAAGTTGCTGGCGAGGAAGCTGTCAATACCATCGACCCAAGTCGATGCCATCGACACAAGGGGAGCTACAGCGTCGCTAAACGACAACAACCGACGCTAAAGGAGTCGATACCATCGACACACAAGTCGATGGTATTGAGATCACCACAGGCGCTCAGAATAAAAGAAAAGAAAGCTTCCGCTAATCTGCCAGGTCGATACCATCGACCCGCGTCGATGGTATCGACGCCGGCAGATATGCGTTGGATCTGTTTTGATCTCGATCGGACGGCTGTTGTTATTTGACGACCTAATTAGGGACTTATACCTAATGACGGCCGCCCAGACGAGGACATCATCTCATTTTTGGATTGCACGAGTGCCGAGGAGGAGAGAAAGGAGAACGGAGGCCGAGAAGCTCATCCCGGGTGATTCGGACGCTGCCGAAGATGATTTCCACCACCGACAGGCGGGGAAGCTCGTGTTCTACGCCAAGGATCCACCGGTTCTTCTCCGTTCAGGGGTTTTCCCATTTATTTCCCGTTTTTCTTATGAATTCCCCAATTTCTACCATGTATTCGTGTGAGATGAACATGAGAGGCTAAAACCCTCAATCTTTAGGACCGGGAGTAGCCCGGGAATGCATTGTATGACATTTTTATATCAATAATTCATATTTTTCTCTCAAATCTGTGGTATAGATTCGTTTTCTCCATTTCTATTGTTATGCTTGATCACCATAATAATAATTTAACACCCTTAATCACTTCGACAGAAGGATTAACGGTTGAAAAGAGACGAATTCTACATTAATTAATAAAACCCTTGACAAAGGAGTTGTAAAATTAATGGTGGGAACTGAGAGACCGTTTTTAATGCACTTAGTTTAGGGGAATGATTACTACGACGGTGGAATCAACCTAAATCTAAGTAGTGAATTACACCACGACAGTGGGTAATTCTGTTTTCAGGCCACTACCCGGATAGAGAGAGAAGTGTGAGGAATTATATGAAACTTAATACAATGTTGACCCGCGGTGAAACCACCATCCTAAAGATATCCTTTTGAATTGATTAAATTAACCTTTAATCGATTGTTTTCTTTGTTTGATTTTTATTTTCTTTTTAATTTGAACAACAAAACCCTACTTTGTTAATCGGTCTAGCTGATTGCGATTAGTTAGTAGAAGTCTCCAATAATTCACGTATCCCTGAGTTCGACTCGGGCCTCACAAGGCCTATATTACTCAACGCGTATACTTGCGTTTAAGCGCGTAGTAAAATACACGTCACTGTGAAATCAGGATTGGTTAGAGTCCAATGCCTGGCTGTGAAATCAGGATTGGTTAGAGTCCAATGTCTGGCTGTGAAATCAGGTTCGGTTAGAGTCCAATGCCTGGATGTGATATTAGGATTGGTTAAAGTCCAATGCCTGGCTGTGAAATCAGGTTTGGTTAAAGTCCAATACTTGGCAGAGGTGTAATGCCTGTAATGAGGATTAGTTAAGGTCCAATGCCTGACTGTGAAATTAGGATTGGTTCGAGTCCAATGTCTGGCTGTGAAATCAGGATTGGTTAGAGTCCAATGTTTGGCTATGAAATCAGGACTGGTAGTGTCCAATGCCTGGCGGTGTAATCAGGTTTGGAAGAGTCCAATACCTGGCAGAGGCTAAATGCATGTAGTGATAACACAAGATTGGTAATAGCCCAATGCATGTAATGATGATTTAGGATTGATATTAATCCAATTCCTGTATTGATGATAAATATGTACATGGTAGATATATCTTTTTATCTGTTTAATAGGTTGGCTAAGGCCAACAGAATGAAACAAGAATGTTTCATGGGTAACATAACAAGATGATGAGTGTCACAAGAAAAGTTTGATATGATGGTATATATGTTGGATAAATGATATACATGCCATTCCTATTCCTTATTAAAAGAATAGATGATATATTGCTCTATCATAAATAGTTGCAATGCTTACAAAGTTGAGGATGCTTTAAATTGCTTAACCTTTGCTCAATTTCATATCTTTAAATTGCAATACAATGTTTTGGCAGAGAGTTATATATCCCGCTGGGGCAATTTACAATTGTCTCACCCTCGTGGGATCCAATGTTTTTAGGTGGACGCGGACAAAGAGGCAGGAAACCTTTGGCAGAGAAGGAACACCAGTAGCATCGAGGACAACAGTAATATCTCAGTTGGAGATATTGCCTATCCAGTTGTATAGATAGTATTCCTATGTGTCGTCTCTGTACTCTCAGGTCCTCGGGATTTATAGATAGTGCTTTCATCATCGACTCGAGATTTTGGCTTGATACCTCAAGGTTTTTGTGTTGTCTATATATAATGTTATAGGACAGCTGATGTTGTAATCCTCCAGAAGAGATAGTATAAGTCATGTACCTTTAAATCAGGATGCATATAATGTTATATAATGGTTCTTGATTTAAGAGATTTCTTATGTTTGGATCTCTTTGGAAAAAGTTTTAATTTTTAGTGATTTTCAGTAATCTGCTTCAAATGATTCGCTTCCTCTTAAGTAAATCTTATTTTTATAAGTTGGATGCCACAATTTAGTGGTATCATAGCTCTAGGTTCACTGAGTCTACAGAGACATAGGACTAAGGTAGTAGAGTCTGTTCTAGTGTCATCTAGTGTATCTGATAGTGTCTTCTGCTCATATAGGAGAAGAAGAACTTGAAGATGACTGCGTCACATGAGGAGTTTGTTGCAGAAAGCAGCAATGATGCACCATGAAGAGGTGCAGGGAGGCAGGCAAGAGAGGGACAATTTCCTGAGAACCCCCTAGCTAATCCAATTGTAATAGGAAATCCTTCCTTAGGAATCATTATTGGGGAATTTAGGGCAACCATGATGTATTTAGTGGATCGAGCACTAGTAGTGCAACCTAGATTACCAGCCCCTAATGATGATTTTTTAGACATCAACTGGATATGTAATCCACATCAGTAGGTGGAAGCAATGGGAATTGATGAAGTTCTGGACTTAGAACAAGTCTGTGCTCAACCTCAGCCTGTTGAATCAATAAATAGTGAAGGAAGGAATAGATTTCAACCCAAAAGCAGAATTTGGTATAGGTGTAGAAAACTAGAACATACTGTAAAGAATTGTCCAAAAAAGAACAAGGAAGAGAGAATTGAGAAAAGGCCTATCCAAATCTAGGGACAAAGGCCTAATAGTTCCAAAAAGGGAAAGATTATGGTACCACCAGTACAACCAGGACCTAGTGCACCAAGGCAATGGTCATCTAGAAAGGGCAAAGAACCCTCTAGACCATACCTGGCACCCAAAATTTGCTACCTGTGTAGACAGGTTGGACATCTGGCAAGAGATTGCTCAGCCAGAAATGTTATGGTGAATCAACCTCTGAGGCAGAATCAGCCTGAGGCAGTGAATAATCCACGAATCATGACAGGTTAGACAAAATAATGTCATTCTAAAATGTCTTTTATGGTTTCCTGAGTTAATTGGGAAGGTAATTGATTGAACTTTCTTTGATTAATCCTGTGAGGACTTATATTTTGCATAATAAACATTATAGATGTATCATGTTGTTCTTACCTCTATGAGAAGAAGATGAGGTATTGAAGAGATGCCTGGATAAAATACAGTGATGTTAAACCTTATATTTGTGATAATACGAAAAAGAAGGACTATAATAGCATAAAAAGTGCATACTACTTAATCTCAGTATTTATATACCCTGGCCAGGTATACAACTATTGATGATAAAGTGAGTATGGAAACTCTTAGATTGTAATCTTTTTTATTGCCCTGATCAAGCAGTCATTCTGATACAATCTAATGAGTATCATGAAATAAGAAGCATGGAATGAATAAATGTGTCATGTTCTAAGCATAAGAAAGAGAAATATGAGATAACCACAGATGAGCATGTTTGTATGAGGAATTAAAAGAATAATCCTCATAAGATTAGAATGAGGAATATGATTCCTTGTTTTCTTTTCTCTCAGGGACATGGCAATCAAGTGGGTCATAGGACACTTGATTTGCATAATATAAAGATGTTTATGTGATGGATACATAGAAAGGTATCTGTTTATCTTGGACATTGGCTCCAAGATGAAGATATATGTAACAAGTAATGTCCTAAGATGAAAGGAAGATAAATAAGTGATGTGTTTTGAATACATGTGATAGATACCAAGGTAAGAGATTCTGGTATCTAAGAAATAATAGATGGTTTATGTTGAATATGTGAAATGGTCAATTATGAAATCAAATTAATCATGTAAAATAATATGAACATCACATGTTAGGGGTTTATGTTTTGCATAAACATAACAATTCAAGATATCTTTGAGATAAGTTCTTAATTGATAAGTAACATTTACTTATGATAAGAGAATGTAAAACTAATGAGATAGTTAGTGCAGGTAATAAAGAAAGATAGTATGGTGTTATCAGGTAAGATGACACAACCAGGGTATGAAAAGACTTATAGTCTCAAGTGGATGATAGAATATAATAGTGATCTTGAAAGAGAAATACTGAACCAACTAAGGAACATGGGAGTATGTGTTCCATGTGAACCATTCCATGATAAATTTGTGTGAAATAACTTTTTGTTGATCAAAACTCTATGGTGTCTCCATAATAATGAGGTGTTAAGTGAGGACATGATGATATGATGCATGGATAATATTTGTTTCCCTTTATCTGGGATTTCGGGGATGAAATCCTTGTTAGTGGTTTATAATTTGTAACATCCCTGACCTGGGTTACACTTTAACCCAAGGTGTTTTGATTAAGAAAGATGATTATATGTTTAATCTTATCTTGTGAAAAGTAATTAGGGCTCATGAGAAACTTATGTTTCAATTTTGGTCATGTTTGAACAATGTTGAAGCAATGTTTGCTTATTTTGGACTAAAGTGAAAATTACCCAAGTTGAGGGGTTAAATTGAAAATTTTGCATGATAAGATGTTCCTCATATGTTGAAGAATCATGAGAATGAATATGATGCATAGGTATGGCTTGTGGTAGCCTGAGTACCAAGGAAAAGCTGTTAAAGCAATGTTTGTGCATTAAAACCTAGTTTTGGTGTAAAGTGCAATTTACCCAAAACATAGGGTTCAATATGCAAATTACCACATCAATAAGGTCCTTAATGTTTATTGGCACCATGTAGAGCAAAGAAAATGATAGGGCGCCTCATTTGAATTAAGTTGGAGGAGAGAGAATCTTGATATTAAAATAATCAAGATTTAATCCTAATTGAAACCCTAATTCGATTTAGGGCAAACATAAACGTATTAATTAAAGGGCCATCAACCAAAATTAAAATGGTTGGATTCAGATGTGCGTGTACATCCTTGAGCCTTGCAAGGACCATGAAAATATCCAAGGGAATGGATAACTCACTCACAATTTTATAAGAAAAAGAAATATCCACACACATATGGATATTACTGTTAGATGATTTAAATTCTTGATTTGCTTTTCGTTAAATCATGGATAATTGAGACGAATAAGAGTCAAATAATATATCCTCGTTCCTAAGGAAGATGAGGGGGAATATGCGGCCATATTTTTGGGATTAAATGGATTTTTACAAAGCATATTCTCTCTCATTAAAATGTTTATAAAAAGACATTTTACAAGCCAAATGAAAGGCTTTTACGGCCCCACTTCTTCTCCTTGCTTGGGAAACGACCAAGGGAGCTTGGGAGGATCAGTAGGACGAATCTCTACCTGTTGGTAAGCTTCTTGACCTTGTTTCACCATGATTTGATGGTGGAAATCACAAATCAATGCATGATTTCTTCCTATTTTGATCACCTCTTCAATTCTAACCATTCCTTTTCACTCAAACCTTTAGGACGAGCCTTGGAATGGTGAAAGGAGTTGCATCCACCATTGGTTCCGTGATCTTGGAGCTTTGGGACTCAATAGGAGGTGGGTTTTATAACTTGAACCCTTGATTTTGTTATTGCATTCAATTCCTTATCAAATAATGATCATTTCTACATTTACAATAATTGATTTGGTTGATGGATGCAATCACCATGAAAACCACAGCAGGTTTCGTGATTTTAGAGGTTGAAGATGATAATCACACACCTCTCCAAATATCCAAGGCAAATGGTCTTGATTGAGTTGCTCAAATGATTTCCCAAACCATTTGGCAGCAAACAGTTTCAAACCGTTTAGTAGCAAACAGTTTCACCAAACCGCATGAGACCAAATGGTTTCAGACCGTTTGGTGATGTTGAACAGGGTTGATCGTTTGTGTACTTGTTTATAATGATCTAGGTTAATGACCCATCAATTATTATTGATTAACTCCAATCGGTTCATGAGTTGAAGGTCCATCAATCACCTAAACCCTAATCGGGTTGAGTGCTGATTTCATAAGTAATTGAGTTTGAAACTTGGGTTGATTGACCCAAACGGTTTCAAAACCATTTGGGAATCACCCAAACGGTCTCAAGACCGTTTGGAGGTCAACCAAGACCGTTTGGAGGTCTATGGTTGAGTATGGTTAGGTATTTGAAGATTCAAACATATGGTATAAACCCAAATCGACTAAGTGTTGATTTTGCAATTGAATGAGTTGATGCTTTGGGTTGATTGACCCAAATGGTTTCAAAACCATATGGGGATCACCCAAACGGTCTCAAGACCATTTGTGGGTCACTGAAGACCGTTTGGAGGTCGGTTTAAGTTTGGTCAAGTGTTTGAAGGTCCAAAGATACCAAATTGAAATACAATTAAGTGCTGATTTGGTGACCAATCCTAGGATCCAAACCCTAATTGAATGACATGGTTGATGATGATATGATGGTCAAACGGTCTCAAGACCATTTGGAGGTCATCCAAATGATCCCAAGACCGTTTGGGGGTCACCCAAGACCGTTTGGAAGTCTAGGGTTGACTATGGTTAGGTGTTTGAAGATCTAAAGGTACTAAGTTGAAGTGTAATCAAATGTTGATTTGGTGATCAATCCAATGATCCAAACTTTGATTGATTGACTTGGATTTTGATGTTGACATGGGCAAACGGTCTCAAGACCATTTGGAGGTCATCCAAACGACCTCAAGACCATTTGGGGTCAGGTCATGTTCAATTTGGATGATGTTTCAATGGTTTCAAAGTAACTAATCTTACATTGATTAATGTTGAAGGATCATCGATTCCAAACCCTAATTCAATTGATTCAAACCCTAATTGATGACCAATTGAGGGTCAATTGAGGGTCAAATTAGTTGAAGGTTGACCCATTTAACTCAATTGAAGTATGATGACAGGTCCAATTGATGATTGGTTACATGAATTCAATGATTGAAGGAATCAACATTGGAAACCCTAATTCAATTTGATTAGTTGAGACCATATTTGGTCCATGTGGTTTTGAGGAGGTTTGGACCAAACGATCCCAAACCAGTTGAGTTTATGCGGTTTCAAAAAGGTGCTTTAGCAAACGGTCTCAAGCACCACCTTTACCAAACGGTTTCAAACCGTTTGAACTTTGAAAGACCAAGACCATTTGGGGCTCAAGTAGTCATAATGTAATTGAGGACTCAATTGGTTAATCCATTACAATTGGTCAATTCAAATAGATACCTTATGTAATGGAGGTCCAATGTAATTGAATCTCTTGAGAATTAAGATGATGAATGATCCATTGATCCAATGATGATTAGTAATGATAATAAATGAAGTTACAAAGTTTGAAACCCTAATATTACCTGAGTGATTAGTGCCAATTAAGGGATAAACCCTAATTGCCTATAAGAACAGTGACTTGGTACATTATGTTAATCATAATTGTATGTACTTGATTGAAGGGTTGATGTAACCTAATCAAGTTGAGAGCCTGATGGAAAGGAATTCATACATGAGTATTGATCATGTGATGAATAGGGTATGATCCTTAATAAAGAGATCATGAAACCCTAATCAAGAAGGTAGTTGAGCCCTAACCCTAATTTAGAGCAATATCAGATGTAACCCAAACCCAGAGTAATGTTGTGACTCTAAACCAAGATAATAAAATGTGAATCCCTGATTGAGGATGATGCCATGAGAAATCCCTAGTTGGTATGAATAATAAACATTAAGTATAGGCAATGAGATGTGAAAGCCTAATGAAGTGTGATGCTATATGCAATCCTAACTCTAATGAAGTATGATAGCATGTGAAATCCCAAAGCCCTAATAAAGGGTAAAGGTATGTGAAACCCTAATTGAAGTTATAATACATGAAGCCTTAATCTTGGACAACATGATGACAACCCAGAACCCTAATAATAAAATAGTGGGTAAACCTTATAAGGGTGAAATATCATAAATGGTTGATTATAGGCAAGCTTATTGTAAGCAATGCCTTAACCTGAGATGAGTTCATATCATTAAAGATAATTGGACCATTCATATGTGTAACCTATGCACTTCATGGTATGAGTGATAGGTTAGTGGATGAAAGGATTAAGATGGGAAATACCTTAATTCAAGATAAGTTGATAACATAAGAAAGTTGGAAGTAATGAGGTAAGTGATACATCAAGATATGAAAGACTTCACAGTTAGCATCTCAAAGTTGATATACTTTGATAACTATGAAATCCTAATGTGAGATGGGAAACCTTAACCCTAAATTGGGTAATGGGACAAGAGAAATCATAATATGATATGAATAGTAAGCCCTAACCCTATTGAGGGAATAGAGGTGTTACTATTGTATTACATGAAGTAATATGTTATGTTGCCTAGTGAGAGGTGACAAGATGCTTTATGGGCCTTATGAGCCATGAGAGCAATTATGCCATAGTGAGAGGTACCAAAATGATTATAAAATTTATTATAAGAAAGGATAATGTTTTAATAAACTTAATAAGAGGAACAAGTGTATTCAATAAAGAATGTGTAAAGCTATGCAGGCTAACCTCAGGGTTTAGAGCCTAAAGTAGTATGTGATGATCAATGATGAGTTAAAGGAATTAAATTCCATGAACTATGAAATCAGGATTGGTTAGACTCCAATGTCTGGCTGTGAAATCAGGATTGGTTAGAGTCCAATGTCTGGCTGTGAAATCAGGTTTGGTTAAAGTCCAATACCTGGAAGAGGTGTAATGCCTGTAATCAGGATTGGTTAAAGTCCAATACCTATCTGTGAAATCAGGATTGGTTAGAGTCCAATGCCTGGCTGTGAAATCAGGATTGGTTAGAGTCCAATGCCTGGCTGTGAAATCAGGTATGGTTAGAGTCCAATGCCTGGCTATTAAATCAGGATTGATTAAAGTCCACTGCCTGGCCGTGAAATCAGGTTTGGTTAAAGTTCAATACCTAGCAGAGGTGTAATGCCTGTAATCAGGATTGGTTAAAGTCCAATGCCTGGCTGTGAAATCAGGATTGGTTAGAGTCCAATGCCTGGCTGTAAAATCAGGATTGGTTAGAGTCCAATGCCTGGCTGTGAAATCAGGATTGGTAGTGTCCAATGCCTGGCGGTGTAATCAGGTTTGTAAGAGTCCAATACCTGGAAGAGGATAAATTCCTGTAGTGATAACATAGGATTGGTAATAACCCAATGCCTATAACGATGATTTAGGATTGATATTAACCCAATTCCTGTATTGATGATAAATGAGTACATGGTAGATATATCTCTTTATCTGTTTAACAGGTTGGATAAGGCCAACAGAATGAAACAAGAATGTTTCATGGGTAACATAACAAGATGATGAGTGTCACAAGAAAAGTTTGATATGATGGTATATATGTTGGATAAATGATATATATGTCATTCCTATTCCTTATTAAAAGAATAGATAATACATTGCTCTATCATAAATAGTTGCAATGCTTACAAAGTTGAGGATGCTTTAAAATGGTTAACCTCTGCTCAGTTTCATATCTTTAAATTGCAATACAATGTTTTGGCAAAGAGTTATGTCTCCTGCTGGGGCAATTTACAATTGTCTCACCTCCGTGGGATCCAATGTTTTTAGGTGGACGCGGACAAAGAGGCAGGAAACATTTGGCAGAGAAGGAACAACAGTAGTGTTGGCTTTTAGGCTAATGAGTTTCAATCAGACTAATGATCCTTTACTCGGTTAAACCAACTCCGCAAGTATACGGAGGTGATGTAGTCGGGATCAAACTCAAGGAGCTTAAGAAAATTAATTGAACGCAACAGTCCTAGCTTTCATCAATCTAGATCGATTTTTAAAAGAGTTGACTATTTAATGTCTAAAACAGGAAAAGTTAAGAATAAACTTTACACAAGTTTAGGCGGATTAACAAGGTTTTAGTCAAATGCTAAAGGATCCTGGACATTGGGGGTTCATTCACATAGCATAGCAATTAGGTAAACTTGGCAATCTAAACATATCTAAACTCTTATCTCAAAAGGTCGATGTGTTGCATTTTTATCTCCCGATGCAAATGCAACGATCGCAACATCAAACAACATTCTCATGTTAATTTTCGTTTTTGATCACAAACAACCTTTCAACTATTTCTAGCTCCTCTCATAGACTAGAAAGAGTTGTTATAAAAGATACCATCCATACATTCATGTTTATCTTCTCAAATCAAACATAAATGCAGAAAACATGCACACAACATGGCCAATATCATATGCAAGAAGAGAAGAACCGGTATTTTTATAAAGAGAGACAAGAAACATAGACATTTAGTACGAGATTATGTAGTTTTACACATGCTATGACATGGGAACTACTTTCCCATGCCCAGGAAAAAGGAAATTACTCGTCCATAGCTATGCGTTGCATGAATTCAGCAGAATATGAAGTTTTTGACATGAAAAAGAGAAATAAAAACTAGAAGAAACAAGGTGTAACCAAGAGAAGAAGGAATTCCGGCTAGGGGACAAAATTCCTCTTCTAAAACTCCTCCAAAACGTACTAACTCCTCGCCAAAAAAACTTCGCGGAGATGGGGGAGCTCTGCTGCACCTTGCTGCTGCAAATGGAGAAGAAGAAGAAGAGCAATGGTCTTCCTTCTCAAGAAAACCTTTGGAATCCTTCAAAATCGCCTCCTCTCTGCTTTACTCTCTGTCTGGGACGAGCAAGACGTTCCAAATGACCAGTGATAACTGTCCCTTGACTTCCCTCCTCTCTTTAGATTCAAAATCTCGAATTTCCAAATTCTGAAACTGCCGGCTGAATGGCGTGCAGATGATTGAACGTTGTGCACTTCACAAAATGCGGCAGTTATCAGTACTCTGAACGGCGTTCAAAGGGAATTTGCACCCCGTGCAAGTTTCCAGAAAAGTCTGTAAAATGCGCGTTCCATCTGAACAGCGTGCAGACGGCTTTGAACGTCGTGCAAACTTCTTTGCATGCTACAGAAAGGTTGAACGGCGTGCAGATGAGTTTGCACCCCGTTCAAGTTTCTAGAAAAGTCTGCAGGAAAATGAGTAGGATTTGTGGGAACTTGCACGCCATTCAAACAAGTTGAACGCCGTGCAAGATGCTGTTTCTGCACAAAAAAGCATTGAAATGAGTTGTTTTTAAACCAAAAAGACAAGGCAAGTTATGGTAAAGCATTTTTGACGAATTGATGGCAAAAGTAATATGAAAAGAGACTAAATTAAATCAGAATGAATCAAAATGTTGTGTGAAAATATGATATATAAATCACACAACAAATCCCCCTAAGCTTGAACTGTTGCTTGTCCTCAAGCAAAGAGAAACATGGCTATATGAAAGAAATAAATTTTTACCCATGTGTGAATGAACAGAGAAACAGATATGCAATAAGCTCAGACATGTGTGCAATGAGTTCATGTTTTTAGAAGATATCTCCAAAATCTCAACATCAAAGGTAGAAAGAATTAGTTCATTAAGGTTGATTCCAAAACCAAACAAATACCTAACTAACAGCACTAATAAGAATATGGATACTTAAATCAAAAGGTTAGTGCATTTGCATAACAGAATTTTCAGCTATATGGATTTTTGAAGACCAAAAGAATGTTGTCCTTAACCAATTTGATTGAACTATTTTCCAAAAGATATAGCAATAAGATATTTGGGTTTCCAGCATTCGGCTGCTAATTTAGGCTTATGCACACGTGGAATGCTGGTTGGGGTGTTTTTCTTACCCTCTTTTCATTACTCATATCACCTAACCGTCGTTGCCAGATCGGGCTTACACTAGGCTAGCATAATATGTGGGCCATAGGGCCATCTTTTATTGGGTAAAGGTATGAAACAAAACAAAAAGTCAAATAAGAAGGTTAAAGACAGCAAGGTTTTTGTCATTCTTTTTAAAGGTTTTCACTGTAAAATTCGTTTTCAATTGCACTAACAGTTTGATAAAAGTATCCTGTATTTTCACTAGTGTTGCAGGTTAAATGATTTGCCAAAAATTTTCGAATCATTACATGTTTTGAGTATTCCATGATGCATAAAAAGGGAGATATCAATTACAAACACATTCTCATCAATGTACATGGGTAATTTTCAGTTTCCATTTCATTCAACATGTTTTCAAATTTTTCTCTTACATATAGCCAATCATATCTCATTGAGGAACAAAATAAAAGGGGTTTCATTCTAACAAGGTAGTCTTTGATCATATGGAATTTTGCCATCAAAGAACAAAATAGACTGACATGAAAGAAAAAGAACTGACACACAGACTCAACTGAAAGAAAAACTGAAATACAACTGAAAGAAAAACTGAAATAAAGATACAACTACCAAATACCAAATACCGGTCGGTTGTGTCCCCCCTAAGCTTGAAATCAGCAGTGGCCTCACTGCTTCATTCAAAATTCAAGAGGTACACAACCGGGTACCTGTCATCATGGATGAATCAGAGAAAAGATCTGTCGCCCCCTTGGTCGGGGAAGAACTGGCTGACAATATCTGGAACGTCCATCGGCTGTGTGGATAGATCATGCTGCTGCTCAAAGGGCTGTTGCAACGGCTGAGGTGGAGGATAGTGGCCCTGAGAGATGTGCCAACTGTCCATCCGACTGACCATATCATGTGTAGCTGTGTACTGTGTGGCCAAGCTATCAAACCGGGTGTCGAAGTGGGCGCTCATCTGGTCAAAGCGCGTCTCGATGTGATCAAACCTCCGCTGAACATACCCATAAAGATGATGCATGTCCGTGTTCACCCAAGAGTATCCAGTCTGAGTTCCGGTAGAAGGAGGAAGTGGCGGTGCGTCTGTGGGAGCAGGTGCTGGCGTAGAAGACCTAGCACCATGAGTAGCAGTCGCCTCATCTGGATCCGGCCCAACCCATTTCCAATTCTCTTTCTTCCTGATGTCATTCTTCGATGTGTTGGGAAGAATGAGAAACTGCTTCTTGGTGATATGAAACTTCAACTTTTCATCATTATTACCATATCGATGCAGAACACCACAAGAGATAAGATAAGACATGTCCAAGAGGTTCTTTCCAGGAGTTGGCTCTAAACGTGTAAGATCAAGATTAAGGTTCAATGCAAGTAGAGTAATCATGCCGCCACACATGATGTCACCTCCTTCTTTTCCCTTCCTCTTCTTGATGGTGTTTAAGAGTTTTTGTACAATGTAGAAACCAGTAGATATATCATTGTCATGCGCCATACACCATAGGAAAAAGAGGTCGATCTTACCCACAACCCCTTGTGTTTCATTCTTAGCGAACAGACCCACACTAAGAATACGATGCAAGAGTCTGAAAATGGGATTGTGGATGGAAGTAGCACGTGCCTTATTGGCATGGTGATGCATTTCTAAGGAAATTTCAGTCCAAAAATGGTCACTTTGGAAGGCCGGAGGGAAATCGATGTAGCCACCATAGTTGCAGTTAAGTAACTCAGAAAATCGGCGAAGATCCATAGTGTAAGGCTTGTCCAAAAGCCAAAAACTAATGTGCGGAAACTGTGTCAGGCGGCGCTCAGGATCTTGTCGTGCTTTAAAAGTAGTCATAAATTCATATACTAGATGAGGATAAGTCTTGCATACTCTTGTGCAAAGGGTATGGAGACCAGTAAAAGTCAAATGGTTGTATACCTCGTTCTTGCATTGCAGCCTGTCGAGGGTGTCCTCACAAATCTAGCGGGTGAGGAGAACCCGCCTAGCTATCAGGTACTGGTAAGCGGTGTCTTCTTCTGGAGTTACCCTGAACTGGGTAGAAGGTATGAAGTTGACTGGAGCAGATTGAGAACCCTCACCCTGAGTTTCTGAAGAAGGCCTCCTAGCCGGGCGCTTGGTTGCTCGCTTGGTCGGTGCCATGGAGCCGATGAAGAACGGTGAAGAAATATGAATTTTTCTTGTGTCTGCAGAACTTTGCACGGCGTTCAGCAGGTCTGAACGGTGTGCAAACTAGCCAGTGCTGAACAGCAGAATTGGGCAAGATTTTTGCACGGCTGGAAGTTGGCGTGCCTCCTCTGTGAGAGATCTGGAGAGGGGAGGTGCACGACAGCTTGTTTCTTCCTTGAACGGTGGAGAGATAGAGTGGAGGACACGGCCTCGAGGAGAGCTTGCACGGAGGTGTGCACGGGTCGAGGTGCAGGTCGTCTTGCACGACGGCGAAGATGGAGATGCACGGCAGAGTGCACGGCTGAATGGCTTGAATCGGCTGAGAAGGAGGAGGACGAGCGGCGTGCACGGTTGCTGCTCGTCTTGCACGGAGGTTGGAGCAGGTGAGGGTGGCTGCACGGCTGCTCTGGAGGTGCGGATTTGGTTGCACGGAGGAAAGAAGATTAGGGCAAGTAATGGCTAAGGCGTCCACTCGTCCCACTTGACAAGTATTTACGAAAAATTGAACGCCATGCAAAATTTTTGTATGTCGTTCAAAATTTCCAGAAAACCCTGTTGAAATTGATCCTTCGTTGCACGCCGTTCAATATTTCCTGTAGATTTAACTTTGATTGCAGCCCAGATTGCACGGCGTTCAAGGGGCCTTGCACGCCGTTCAAAATTGTAGAAAGATATGCAGTAAAATTCTTCTGAATTTGCACGTCGTGCAAACTGGAATTTTTGTAGAAAAATTGCAGCTGTAAGCACAAATAGCAGCGGAATTTAGTCTAAATTTGTCTACTTTATTACATTCATCCGTGACAACTTATTGAAATGTTCTTGACTCAAAAACTCAAAGGAAATCTATCCTAATGTGGGGTCAACTCCCACAAGGTCCTCCATTTAGAGTCTGGAGTAAGACTCTTCAATCATTCATGCGTCATGGAGGGAGCAAGAGGCTCCCTTGTCTAGAATCTCAGAAGATGAATACAGCTTGCATCTTTGTCCATTCACTTTGAAACTCCAATCTTTTCCTTGTAATTCCACAGCTCCATATGGAAAGATCTTCAATACAAGAAAGGGGTCATACCACTTTGACTTTAGCTTTCTCGGAAATAACTTCAACCTTGAATTGAACAATAAAACTTGGTCTCCTTCTTGAATATCTTTCCTGCATATTCTTTTTCCATGCCATGCCTTTGTTCTTTCCTTGTACAGCTTTGCATTTTCATAAGCATCGAGGCGCAGCTCTTCAAGTTCTTGCAATTGTAGAAGGTGTTTCTCTCCAGCTTTCTTCATATCAAAATTTAAGAATTTGATAGCCCACAAAGCACGGTGCTCAAGTTCAAGTGGAAGATGACAAGACTTCCCATAGATAAGCTTGAAAGGAGTGGTTCCTATGATGGTCTTGTAGGCTGTGCGGTATGCCCAAAGTGCATCATCAATCTTCAAAGCCCAGTCTTTTCTTGAACTAGAGACGGTCTTCTCAAGAATATTTTTCAGCTGCCTATTAGAAACCTCCACTTGCCCGGATGTTTGAGGATGATAGGGCGTAGAGATCTTGTGAGTGACACCATACTTGGAGAGAAGGTTGTTGAATTGTTTTTCAGCAAAGTGTGTCCCTCCATCAGAGATGACAGCACGTGGAACACCAAACCTAGGAAAGATGATCTTCTGAAAGAGCTTGATTACTGATTTGGCATCGGGTGATTGGGTTGGAATGGTCTCAACCCATTTAGACACGTAATCAACAGCAACAAGAATGAAATGATACCCGCATGAGGATGGGAATGGTCCCATGTAGTCAACACCCCATACGTCAAACACCTCAACCTCTAGGATAGAGTTGAGTGGCATGTCATCACGGCGGGATATACCTCCAGTTCTTTGGCATTTGTCACAGGATTTAACAAAAAGATTTACATCCTTAAAGAGCGTAGGCCAATAGAAACTGACTTGGAGTATTTTTGCAGCAGTCTTTTCTCCTCCAAAATGGCCTCCATAAGAAGAAGCGTGGCATTCAGCAATGATGGTGGGAATTTCTTCTTCAATCACACAGCGGCGTATTAACCCATCACTCCCATGTTTGAATAGGAAAGGATCATCCCAATAATAGAACTTTACGTCATGAAAGAATTTCTTCTTTTGTTGATATGTCATGCCGGGTGGAAGCTGCCTTGTAGCAAGAAAATTTGCAATGTCGGCAAACCATGGTGCTTGAACGGATGATAGAGCATAGAGTCTTTCAATGGGAAGATGATCTTCAATAGGTAATGAGTCTCCCGCTGTAGTGGATAATCTAGAAAGATGGTCAGCAACACTGTTTTCAGTTCCTTTCTTGTCCCGAATCTCTAGATCATATTCTTGTAGAAGAAGCACCCAACGAATAAGGTGTGGCTTTGCATCCTTTTTGCTCAAAAGATATTTGATTGCAGCGTGATCAGTATAGACTATCACTTTGGAACCCACAAGATATTGTCAGAATTTCTCAAAGGCATACACAATAGCAAGCATCTCCTTCTCTGTAGTTGTGTAGT
This sequence comes from Alisma plantago-aquatica, assembly GCA_963693085.1. Taxonomy (NCBI): domain Eukaryota; kingdom Viridiplantae; phylum Streptophyta; class Magnoliopsida; order Alismatales; family Alismataceae; genus Alisma; species Alisma plantago-aquatica. The sequence continues at coordinate 1,214,421,141 of OY856409.1, forward strand.
TGATTTGCGCATCATTAAGGGTCTTGCTTGCATAATGAATGGCATGGAGTTTCTTGTCTTTCCACTGTCCTAGAACAGCTCCTACCGCATAATCACTTGCATCACACATTAACTCAAAGGGAGCATCCCAATCTGGAGGTTGAATGATGAGGGCTGAAATGAGAGCTTCCTTGAGTGTAGTAAAGGATTTATAGCATTCTTCATCAAAGACAAAATCTGCATCTTTTGCAAGGAGAGAACACAACGGTTTTGCAATCTTTGAAAAGTCCTTTATGAATCTTCTATAGAACCTTGCATGTCCTAAGAAGCTTCTTATGTCCTTGACTGAAGATGGGGTGGACATTTTCTCAATCGCTTCCACCTTTGCCCTGTCAACTTCAATGCCCTTGTTAGAAATCACATGTCCTAGTACTACACCGGATTGTACCATAAAATGGCACTTCTCCCAGTTTAGCACTAGGTTAACCTCTTTACATCTGGCTAAGACTAAGGACAAATTATACAAGCATTGATCAAATGAATCTCCGTAAACACTAAAATCATCCATGAAAACTTCCATAATATTTTCAATGAAATTCGAGAAAATGGCCATCATGCACCGCTGAAAAGTGGCGGGTGCATTACAAAGACCAAAGGGCATGCGGCGATAAGCATATGTGCCATATGTGCAAGTGAACGTGGTTTTTTCTTGATCGGGCGGGTAGATAGGAATCTAGTAAAACCCGGAATATCCATCCAAATAACAAAAATAAGAGTGTTTAGCAAGGCGTTCCAACATTAAATCAATGAAGGGTAAAGGGAAATGGTCCTTGTGAGTTTCTTTGTTTAGACACCGGTAGTCAATACACATACGCCAGCCTGTGACCATGCGTGTCTGTATCAACTCATCATTGTCTCCCTTTATGACAGTTGCACCCCCCTTCTTAGGTACTACATGAATAGCACTAACCCAGGGGCTGTCACTAATGGGATAAATAATTCTGGCATCCATTAGTTTTAAAATCTCTTTCTTTACCACATCAAGCATGTTTTTATTTAAACGTCTTGGTGGTTTAGTGGTTGGTTTTGCATCATCCTCCATGTTTATTCTATGCATGCAGATTTTAGGATGAATGCCTTTCAAGTCATCAATGGAATAACCAATCACATCTTTATACAAGCGCAATTCAGCAAGTAATTTATTTTCTTGTTCCTTGGTTAATTCATCATTTATTATAACAGGAGATGAAGAATTTGGGTCTAGAAATGCATACCTCAGCCCCGGTGGAAGGGATTTAAGTTCTACCTTTTTCTTTAAAGCTTCTTCATCAACCTTTTCTTCATCACGTGGAGCTTCTTCTTGATTTGCTTGAGCTTTATAAATAGGAATAGCTCCAGAATTTTCAGAATTATCATTTTCAGCAATGACGTCATCACAATAGTTTATCATGAAATCTATCATATCATCAACATAATCATCCATTGGATCAGCAGTATCAAATAAACAAATCTCCTTTACTTGTATGGGTGCTTTCATGGCATCGGAAATAGAGAATTCAATTTCTTCTTCTCCCACACGTAGGGTCAACTTTCCTTCCCGAACGTCAATTAGACAACCAGCAGTCCTCAAGAAAGGTCTCCCAAAAAGAACTGGATTGTGAGGGGTCTCTACCATGTCAAGCACTACAAAATCACATGGTATATAGAATTTGCCAATCTGTACAAGCACATCTTCTAATACACCTTCAGGGTGTTTAAGAGAATGATCAGCTAGTTCAATAACCATCTTTGTTGGCTTTAGATCCCCAAGATCTAGCTCTTGCCATAAAGTGGTTGGAATGAGGCTAATGCTAGCCCCCAAATCCACTAAGCCTTTTTCAAAAGTGACATCATTGATCTTACATGACAATGTGAAAGGTCCCATATCATCCAGCTTTTCCGGAATAGAAGGAATGTGGTTTTGAATAATGGAGCTCACATGTTCAGAAAGTTTGACTGTTTCTACTTGATCAATTCTTCTCCTTCTAGATAAGATGTCTTTTAAGAACTTGGCATAAGAAGGCATCTCAGCTATAACATCAGTAAAAGGAAGATTAACTTGCAACTTGCTAAGAATGTCCATAAATTTCTTGAACTTGACATCATCTTTATTGTTGACAAGCCTATGAGGGAAAGGTGCAGTAGCTTTGAAAGAAGGCGGATTTTCAGATTTACCTTGCTCTTTGTTGCAATTAGGAATGTGAGATTCTTCCTCATTAAGTACCTCCATGTCCTTCTCCTTAGGTGGCGAAGGTCTTTCAATTTCAGCTCCACTCCTTAGAATAATGGCATTGGCTTGATGTCTTGGATTCACTTCCGGCACACTAGGGAGAGAACCAGATTGCTGTCCTTGTTGAGAAAGAGCTTGTTGAGCTATTTGATTCTCCAGCATCTTTGTATAGGTGGATATGTTGTCTACCTTGGCTGAAAGTTGAAGAATAGCATCCTTAAGTAGCTTATCATTCCCCCTAAGCTCTTCATTTTGCTGCGTTTGTGTGTTAATGAATTTCTCCATCATAGCCTCAAGACAAGATCCTTGGGGCTGTTGTTGCTGCCCTTGATAACCCCTGTTGTTGTAACCAAGCAGATTACCTTGGCGGTTGAACTGTGATTGCTGCGGTGGTTGTTGTTGCCCTTGCTGAAAATTTTGAGCATTGCTAGTATTCTTGTAAGAGAAGTTGGGGTGATCCCTCCACCCTGGATTATATTGATTTGAATAAGGATTATATTGCTTGTTCATCTGCATCTCAATAGCATTAACCTGTTCAAGATCTCCGCCCATAGTGTTTGGAGAAAAATATTGTGAAGAAGTATGCCCTGGATTACCACAAGCTTCACATGTGGCTTCAACAGATTGGACCGACAATGTAGTCAACTTCTCAAATTTTTGAGTGAGAACATCAAGCTTTGCAGCAATAAGATCAACGGCGTCAACGGTGTATTTTCCTCCCGGCTTTGCACTAGAAGAACTTGCATTTGATGATGAATTGGCTCCTCTATCACCTCCCCATTGGAAATGGTTGAGTGATATATCTTCAATGATGTCATAGGCTTCTCTATAAGATTTGGTCATAAGAGCACCACCGGCTGCAGCATCAAGCGTCATCCGGGTGTTATAGAACAGCCCGTTGTAGAAAGTCTGAAGAAGTAGCCAATTAGTAAGACCGTGGTGAGGGCAAAGACATTGAAGGTCTTTGAACCTCTCCCAAGTATCATAAAGAGTTTCACCATCATTTTGAGAAAATTTAGTGAGATGATTTCTCAAATGAGCAGTCTTGCTTGGAGGAAAATATTTGGCAAGAAAAACATTAAGTAGCTGGTCCCAAGTTTTTATAGACTTCTTCGGAAGAGACAAAAGCCAAGTTTTGGACTTATCCCTTAGAGTGAAAGGGAAAAGCATCAGCCGTACTCCATCTACAGATACGCCATTAATTTTGAAAGTGTTTAAGTACTCCAGAAATTCTGCAATGTGAAGACTTGGGTCTTCATTAGTGGTACCCCCAAAGAGGTTTTGTTGGATCATCTGCATCATAGAAGGAGCAATGGAGAAATTGTTCGCTTCTATGGCTGGTAGGTCGATGGCTCCACATATGTTTGTGGCCACCGGCATAGCAAAGTCCTTGAGCGGGCGGTCGTCTTCCATGATTGGAAGGCTTGGTGAAATTTCCTCAACGGATGAAAAAGATGGCGTGGATGATGATGGAGATGGTGATGGTGGCGGAGTAGTATCCTCTAGCGGTGATTGTTCTTTCCTCCTTGATCTTCTCAAGCTTGAGAGGCTTCCAAAAACTTGTTGGCTTTTAGGCTAATGAGTTTCAATCAGACTAATGATCTTTTACCTGGTTAAACCAACTTCGCAAGTATACAGAGGTGATGTAGTCAGGATCGAACTCAAGGAGCTTAAGCAAATTAATTGAACGCAACAGTCCTAGCTTTCATCAATCTAGATCGGTTTTTAAAAGAGTTGATTGTTTAATGTCTAACACATGAAAAGTTAAGAATAAACTTTACACAAGTTTAGGCGGATTAACAAGGTTTTAGTCAAATGCTAAAGGATCCTGGACATTGGGGGTTCATTCACATACCATAGCAATTAGGTAAACTTGGCAATCTAAACATATCTAAACTCTTATCTCAAAAGGTCGATGTGTTGCATTTTTATCTCCCGATGCAAATGCAACGATCGCAACATCGAACAACATTCTCGTGTTAATTTTCATTTTTGATCACAAACAACCTTTCAACTATTTCTAGCTACTCTCATAGACTAGAAAGAGTTGTTATAAAAGATACCATCCATACATTCATGTTTATCTTCTCAAATCAAACATAAATGCAGAAAACATGCACACAACATGGCCAATATCATATGCAAGAAGAGAAGAACCGGTATTTTTATAAAGAGAGATAAGAAACATAGACATTTAGTATGAGATTACGTAGTTTTACACATGCTATGACATGGGAACTACTTTCCCATACCCAGGAAAAAGGAAATTACTCGTCCATAGCTATGCCTTGCATGAATTCAGCAGAATATGAAGTTTTTGACATGATAAAGAGAAAAAAAACTAGAAGAAACAAGGCGTAACCAAGAGAAGAAGGAATTCCAGCTAGGGGATGAAATTCCTCTTCTAAAACTCCTCCAAAACGTACTAACTCCTCGCCAAAAAAACTTCACGGAGATGGGGGAGCTCTGCTGCACCTTGCTGCTGCAAATGGAGAAGAAGAAGAAGAGCAATGGTCTTCTTTCTCAAGAAAACCTTTGGAATCCTTCAAAATCACCTCCTCTCTGCTTTACTCTCTGTCTGGGACGAGCAAGACGTTCCAAATGACCAGTGATAACTGTCCCTCGACTTCCCTCCTCTCTTTAGATTCAAAATCTCAAATTTCCAAATTCTGAAACTGCCGGCTGAACGACGTGTAGATGATTGAACGTCGTGCACTTCACAAAATGCGGCAGTTATCAGTACTCTGAACGGTGTTCAAAGGGAATTTGCACCCCGTGCAAGTTTCCAGAAAAGTCTGTAAAATGCGCGTTCCATCTGAACGGCGTGCAGACGACTTTGAACGTCATGCAAACTTCTTTGCATGCTACAGAAAGGTTGAACGGCGTGTAGATGAGTTTGCACCCCGTTCAAGTTTCCAGAAAAGTCTGCAGGAAAATGAGTAGGATTTTTGGGAACTTGCACGCCGTTCAAACAAGTTGAACGTCGTGCAAGTTGCTGTTTCTGCACAAAAAAGCATTGAAATGAGTTGTTTTTAAACCAAAAAGACAAGGCAAGTTATGGTAAAGCATTTTTGACGAATTGATGGCAAAAGTAATATGAAAAGAGACTAAATTAAATCATAATGAATCAAAATGTTGTGTGAAAACATGTGAAAATATGATATATAAATCACACAACAAGTAGCATCGAGGATAGCAGTAATATCTCAGGTGGAGATACTGCCTGTCCAGTTGTATAGATAGTAGTCCTATGTGTCTTCTCTGTACTCTCAGGTCCTCGGGATTTATAGATAGTGTTTTCATCATCGACTCGAGATTTTGACTTGATGCCTCAAGTTTTTTGTGTTGCCTGTATATAATGTTATAGGAAAGCTAATGTTATAATCCTCGAGAAGAGATAGTACAAGTCATGTACCTTTAAATCAGGATGCAAATAATGTTATATAATGGTTCTTGATGTAAAATATTTCTTATGTTTGGATCTCTTTGCAAAAAGTTTTAATTTTTAGTGATTTTCAGTAATCCGCTGTAAATGGTTCTCTTCCACTTAAGTAAATCTCATTTTTATAATTTGGATGCCACAGTTCACCCACACGAAACTCTCATTCACCCAAAACTTTTTATCATCTCAAAACTTTCATCCACCCAAAACATTCATTTACCAAAAACTTTAATCGAGCAAGAATTTTTATTGACACAAAACATTCATCCACCCTAAACTTTCACCGACCTAAAACTTTCAACCACCTATAACTTTTATCCTCCTAAAATAATTATCTTTCCATAACTTCCATTGATCGAGAACTTTCGTCGAACCAAAACCTTCATCTACCAGGACTTCCATCATCCCAAAACTTTCATCCACCCATAACTTTTATCAACCCATAACTTTCATCAACACAGAACGTCCATGATTCAAAATTTGCATCCACCAAGAGCTTTAATTAACCTAAAACTTTCAACGACCCAAAATTTCCTTTGAACTATAATTTTCATCGACCCATAACTTCCATCGACCTAGAACTTTCATCGATTCAATATCTCCATCGAATCAAAGTGATTCAATGGAAAAGTAACACACCCAAATATATGTGGGAGGTTGTAATCATAGTGGGAATCAAACAACTACTCATACCGTAAGAGGTTGGCAAGGAGGGGTGTTGGATTCCTTTTTATGAGGTATGTAGCTATTTCAAAAAATAATTCCAAAACATTTTATGGGACAGAAGCACTAGTGAGAAGAGTTAGTCATGTATCACCAATTGTCAATTTATTTATTCAACAACACCATTTTATTCTTATATGTGTAGGAATGAGACCCGAAGATGAGAAAAAAATAGGAGCTTTAAATTCAAACATTTAATCACTCTAATGACATTTTTCAAAATTCATTACAGGGAGTTTTCGGTCGAGTTTTATCGCAACAAACTCGACTGATCCCCTTCATGGATTTTGAGAAAATTTAGGTTTAGTCGAGTTTACCATACATAGAACTCAACCGATCCCTCCACTAAACAAAACTGATTTAAGCATTTAGTCAAGTATCATCTAGTATAAACTCAACCAATGCTTTAAATTAGCTTTGTCGCATAGTGCAATTGATCAAGTTAACTTTATTAAAACTCTACCGAATGCACTGTACGGAAAGTGCAGAAAAGGTGATAATAACTATTGGAGTTATAAAAAAATCAAACTTATATTTGTTGCAACACCCCAAATGGCTAGAAAATGTACCTTAGTGCTCCTAGCCTCTAGTGGACACTCCCAACTATAAATAGGACCTCTTGGAGCTCATTCCAAGGTTGCTCCTTAATTCTATTCAGTATCCTAGCTATAGTTTAGTACATCCAGTCCACTTGAGCCCCTTTCTCTCACTTGTTTGCAAATCAAAATTTCCATGAGTGAAATAGGATTTGTTTGAGAAAGATACTTGATTGTAAACTTGTAAAGCACTTAAAGCTTCCCTTTCCCCAACCCATTTCTTTAAGATCAAGTTAGTGAAAGCTTGTCCAAATGAAGGAGAAGGGGAAAGCTTATTGAAGTTGTAGAAGAAGGTGCAAAATCTTCTCTAAGGTGAAGGAGAAGGTCAAGGATGAAGATGTGGGAGTAGAGTGGGTAAATCCTTCAAGGAAAAAGACTTGTTACAAGAACGGGATCTCCTTGGCAAAGGTGTCTGGCTTCTTGCAAGAGTGGGTAAGACCTTATAGAGGTAGACGACTCTAGCTCCTCCAGATAGGTAAGACCTTGGTTGATTATTGGCTCGCTTGTCCTCAAAGGGAAGGATGGGTACCCTTGTCCTCAAAGGAAAGGTTGTGTATCCTTGTCCCAGAAAAGAAAGGTCATCTTGTATGTCTTATAATGGAATATGTGTATACATTGGTTGCAAAATCTTAGGGCTTGACCTCTATTAGTAGAGGACTGACTTTCTCCTAGTTTGGGGATTGAAACCACTCTAAATAGCTTGTATTCTTGCTCTTGTTCAATCTGTCTCATCCTTGATATGTATGTTTAGTTTCACTACAAATTCAATATTTACAATCTCATACATTGTAGTCACTTGAAGGTCCAACAAATTTTATGCAAGTGTTTTTAGCTTTATCACCCCCCTCTAGAGCCCATTTGATCCAACATGGTCAGGTAGATGGGTAGGGGTTTGCATAGGATAGAAAGGGTACAAAAGCCAAACTGGCATTCACTAATGTCCAAAACTTTCATCCACCAAGAACTTCCATCGACCCAGAACTTTCATTGATACAAATTGTTCACCCACACGAAACTCTCATCCACCCAAAACTTTTTATCATCTCAAAACTTTAATGCACCAAAAACATTCATTTACCAAAAACTTTAATCGAGCAATAATTTTTATCGACACAAAACATTCATCCACCCTAAACTTTCACTGACTTAAAACTTTCAACCACATAGAACTTTTATCCTCTAAAATAATTATCTTTCCATAACTTCCATTGATCGAGAACATTCGTCAAATCGAAACCTTCATCTACCCAGGACTTCCATCATCCCAAAACTTTCATCCACCCATAAATTTTATCGACCCATAACTTTCATCAACACAGAACGTCCATGATTCAAAATTTTCATCCACCAAGAACTTTCATTAACCTAAAACTTTCAACAACCTAGAATTTCCTTTGAACCATAATTTTCATCAACCCATAACTTCCATCGACCTAGAACTTTCATCGATTCAAAATCTCCATCGACTCAAAGCGATTCATCCACCAAGGACTTCCATCGACCTAGAAATTTAATTGACTCAGAATTTCTATTGACCCAGAAAATTCATCGAACCAAGGCTTTCATCGACCCTAAACTTCCATAGACCCATAACTTTCATCGACCCTCCACTATGGTACATGATATGGTTCAATTGAATTTAGATTAGAGTCTTATTTTGACCAATTGATTTCAAGCCTCAAACAAGTATGTGTATGAACAAAAATTCATGTTTAGACAATTTTCCTCTATTATGTAATTAAGTCCTCATACTTTGTTGAATTTACAATAAAGTTTATGACTTGTAAGAAATCTTGAAATTAAGGAAATCAAGGTGCAAATTGAACTAAATTAGAGATATTTCTTAATGAATTGGTATAAAAACTTAGTCCAACATAGAACAAATATAATAAAGTAATATTAGATTTAAATTGGGTAAAGCTAGGTTCATGGTCTCACATCCATGCTTGTAAACTTTATGTGTAGCCTCATCAAAAGTTGCTTGACCTACCTTGAAGTTATTTGAAATATTCTCATTCAATGGAGAGAAACTAGTATGATGAACACAAGTGTTCTTTCCATTACTCCAATTAAATAATAATATATCAACATGTCTCTAGGCATGAAGACCATCATGAGGTGTCCCTGGGAAGGTGATTGGAGCTTCTTTCAAGGATTTTATCCTAGTATGAGAAATAATGTCAAAAAGGACATCTCGAACGATATCATGATAGAATTTGAATCTTGGACGGATGCGACATTCCACCGCGTGGTCAATCAGAGTAACAACGGGGGCAATGATTGTTGTAATGATATAGAGGGTATCATCAATTAGTAATGTAGAATAGCTCGTTACTCAGTCGGTGTCATAGATAATCTAAAACCATTGATACAAATGGAAAGAAGAAGGTCTTGTGCATAGTCAGCCTATAAGGAGGCCAAAATAGTCCATTATTGTTGAGACAACTCTAGTCCCTTCAAGCGTTGGAAGGTCGTGTTATAATAGGTGTCTTCCGAAAGAGACTTTATGTTGGAGTGTCAGAAGTAGTACATGACAACTTGGACCAGTAAAAGGATAGTAGAAGCTCGTGTGGATGGAAGCATAAAGTGCCTTCAGCAGGATAGGACCAACATCACGAAGAATATGGTCAAAAAACTTTATCGTGTGAACCCAAGAAGCAACAAATGCATACCTTCCCACACCCCGAGAAGTTGTAATACCCCAACCTTTCAAGATGCATAGATAATGTGGCAAGATATGATTGTAGATCACCAAAACAAACTTCACCAACATCAATGCGTGAAAGGCGAAAGCAGAGTCCGCAATCAAGTTTTCCAAGGCAGAAAAAATAAAATCTGGGGGTGTTGTTGGTAGAGAAAACAAGAACTTTGACATTCCAATACATGACAAAAAGAGGAGAAGTTCACTATGTAGATAATTAAAGAAAACAATCATATCCAGAGATTTGACCACTTTCGAAATTAAAATATAAAAATCTGAAGCAAAAGTTATACAATGTCATATTTCTATTAGTTACGCAATTTGTTTAAATCCAGATGACGTTTTGTTTACAGAGTCAGAGTCAGATGGTAGTATCAACTTTTTATTTCAGGACTCCCAACCTATAATTGCGGACCAGTGATTTCGCCTCCTAAACGCGACCAAGTAACACGAAAAGTCGATGACGGACTCGGTACAGTGGGGGATGCCCGCAGTTTTACGATGAGTTGTGAAGTCGCCTTTGGTGGCCTGGCTGTTCATATGCAGTGCTTTCTTTGTCATACAAAACAATGATTCCGAGTGGTCTGTTTCCAATTTGCACCATTATCTATAACGTCCATAGTCTTTTCCCTTTTTTTTCCTTTTTTTTTGATTTTTTTTTCTTGCTTTCTCTACCATCTGAGCTACATCCCCTAGTCTTTTCCGTTTGTGAGTGATTTTGGTCTTCTTATCTTCTTGTTTTATTTTTAAATTTTCTATAATCGGATACATCTTGTCCATACAGTCGTTCAACGAGAAATCGAGCATGCGCCTCATGACTGTTGAAGCATCTCCCTTGTCGTTGTCTTCCTCATCATTGTTTTTCATCATCAAGACAATCCAGTCCGGTATTCATATGTGGGTTCGGGGAAGCGGTGATGTTTTTCTTCTTGATCGTTGTATTCGGACTCTTTGGACGAGAGCTTTCCGAAGACGAGCCACGAATAGTATTTGGCTTTATACAGCGCTTTGAAGGGAGGTCTTTCATTGACCAGGATTTACCAAAATCATGTATTATGTCCATCCTGCATTACTGAAATTTTGCATTCTCAAAATCCCGCAAAGTAAAATTTTATGTTTGTTTTGCTGGATTTTGTAAGTGTGTGATTTTTTTTTTTCATGTCTGATGTCTTGTCCATGATGGATTTTAGCGTCCGAGAGAATTTTGATGGAGACCAAAATGTGTGATTCCTATTCTGTCTGAAAATTCCGGGATTAGTCCAATTTTTCTAATCCCACAAACCAAATATAAAAGTTGCTGAATTGAAATCTAAAATACAATTAAAATTCAAGTAACCAAACGAGCCATAAATCCAGCAGGATTCTTAAAGTTAGTACACAAACGGCGAGCGATAGTGCGGCGCGCCTCGGCCTCAGCTCCCAATGCATCGTCCATTGGTCTTTATGCCGTAGGTGAAGCGAGATGAGGTACATCTTTTCTAACACCCAAGTATACGGGGTCGAGGACCCTCGGCGGTAGCTGCTTCATTAGGTATTTGAGCGCGCCCCTTTCTAAACCGTTCAGACTAAGCAGGCCAGCGCACCGACGCCGGGGACACCCGTGCCACGTAATAAGAATTCTACAGTCACGACGGCGATCTCTCAAAGTATGGAATTTTCCTAGTTCAGCCGCTCAGTTACATTCATCTTGAAAATGTGGATGTTAATGTAAAAAGGAAAAACGATAGGCCTCAGGCATGGCCCTCCGATTCCAAATGTGTCTGATCTATTGGAAGTGGAACTGGACGGAGGCGGGCAATCATGTTCGAAAGAAAAAAAAAAAAGGAAAAATGAATGGAGGGAGGGAATGCCTTTAGCTGTTAGATTATCTAGTAAAACTTACGGCTGGTTGTAATCACTAGTGATACATATCACCCTTTTATTCCCGATATAATATTTAATTTTCTTGACAATGAGGGAGTCCCTTGCCGCGGTAAGTTTCGACAAAATGTTGAGACTTCCAAAAAGAAAGAAACTTTCTTAAAACTTAAAACCTCAACATAAATAAATAATCAGTAACTAATTAGCCTAATCTTTGTTTAGGAAGAAAAAAGGTAATAGTCGAAGACAATATTAACAAATTTTTTAATACAAATATTATAAACTATAATAGGTATCATAAATAAATAAAACAATATAATACACTTTGAAGTCATAAAAGTATGAAAATGATATTCACGAATAAATAAAAATATATTTCACATAAAAATTATTAAATTATTCAAGAAAACAAAATTGTACTAATAACTCAATATACATAGAAATATAGAATACTAACAATACAATACCTAAATAAATAAAATAATACGATACAAGTAAAATTTATAAAAGGTACTCAAAAAATAAAAATATAGTACTTATAAATGAGACATTTTTTATTATCTCCAAACAATTATTCTTGGTTTCTTATCAAGAGATTACTTTCATAACTATGTTTTATTCTCTCTTCCTCCCTTCTTCCCCTTTTCCTTTATCCAAGATGATTTTCAGGCATCAAGGACTTCATATCATAAGAACTTATGCTCGGTTGACCTTCATGAAACATTGTATGTTCAAGGGAACGAGTGGGGCAACATCTATCTTTTTTGTAAAAATAATTACTTCTTGCATTGTAAGTGTGACAAAGACTGAGACATTGGCCCCACCGAAGAAAAAAAAGCTATCGTAAAGAGTAGAGAGCGGGGTGAAAGAAAACATACTCAATGCTTATAATACATTTAAACCATTAGAAATCATTTCAAAATCCATCAATTATGAATAAGCATTTATAAAATAACTGTGTGCCTTCAATGAATACATCATGGAATATTATCCATGTACTTCATGTATGCAATCCAAGAATCAAGCAATCAATCAATATGCATGTATGTATAACACTAAGGTGTCACCATGTATTCATATGATTTATATAGAGTCTAATCTAAGTCTAGATCCTTATTGGTTTTTATTTAGGGTTGATACAAGCGTTAGGTCTCAAAACCCTAGTTTCCATATTTAATATGTAATGACATAGAAATCCTAAATAGGTATTATTATCATCATAATCTTAATAAGATCTTGAGACACCACTATCATTCACAAGTATTAGATTATATCAAAAAAATAACAATGTCCAACCACCTATTCTTCAAAATTAGGGTTTACTTATATCATCACTTATATACATGTATTAACCATACTTTTCAAACTATTTAGGGAATCAACATGAAATCTGTTTCGTTTGGATTCTATGTGTTTTTTTGATAAGTTTTTATACAGATTCACTAGTATATAAGCTAGTGTTTGTTTTCTATAAATAATACATAATAAACATACTTTGGCCAATGAGGGGATTCAACATCCGTAATTCTGAGATTTGAAATTCTACCTCAGTCCGTCTTTTGAGCTAAGGAAAAAGACTAATGTACACCCACCTCACCTCATGAGATGTGCTTTCGATTGTTACACGGGGAGGTACATGTAACGTCCCCGGATTCCACCTTCTCGAGACTTCAAATGCCCGAGAGGACAAACTTTGAAAATGTTAGGCAATCATTTTAGAGCGTGATGCGAAAGCACTATTTTGATACATGAACATTCAACTATATGCATATACCTTAACATTTTTAACATTCAATATGTATATTATTATCATCAAAACAAATTATTACAACATGAATTACAGTTACATATTGAAAGATGATTTTACAAGTCTATGAACATGTATGCTAACATGAACTTAACACAATTGGTACAACCTGGACATTGCTCACTACCCGTCTTTTCTGCAATGCTAGCTTTAAACATAAAACATACATGAAATAATGGATCAACACACAAGGTGTTGTGTACGTGGGATAGAAAGATACATACTAATATGCTTGTATAATTAAAATAATTTAAGAAAAAAGTAAAAGAAAACATTAAATAATGTTAAAAATAGGTAAACACATATTTTCAGATGTCTTTTGATGCGATTGTACTAAGTGGTTTCACATTTCATTTTCTCCAGCCCCTTGGGCTATGGGGATGTGTCGACCTTATATTTAGAAAGAGTGAGAGAAATAGATAATTTTAAACACTTAGTAGCTACAAATCATCTATATTCTTTGTTGTCCTTAGTGAAATGATGAAGTTCAATACTATAATCATAGTACATCCAAGCAATATTGTCGAATAAGAACAAGTAATACATCATAGATATTTCACACAAAAGAACTAGGCATATACTTAGATAAGGCCCACATACCTGAGTTCAAAGTTTCCTTTTACATCCATGACCATTTGGAAAATCTGGTCATTTCCTAATTAATAGCAATTAATCATCATTAATACAAGATTCATTATATTGTTGATATTTTTTGGTCCAAATTAGGGTTTATCCAAATCTAGGTTCAACCAACCTAGATCATGTGTCTGGTATTTTTCTGCTGATCAATAGGTCACATACTAGGGGTGTAATCTAATTTTCATATTTTTTGATGATTTGTCTATTTTCTAGAATTAAAATGAGGCTAAAAGCACCTAATTAGTCATTATTTAGGAAAGACATAATATTTAGCAATACTATTCATATCAGAGCCCACATTTATATTCATAATTATGATAGCTTTTAGGACTATTTTTCTCAAATTTATATTCATCATTCGCTACTTATTCTAGTCAGCTAACCCTAACAAGATGTGTTATCATCTATATCAGAGACCATTGATAAGAAAGCCTTAAGAGTCTAATCTTTGAGTTTCATCACAAAGTACATATGTTTCTGAGTCTAGGATTTTTTTTGAGGATTTATTGGCCATGGAATATATTTTTAATGTCATTTGTAAGATATGTACATCACTCGAGATATTTACCATTTTTTGAAATTCTATGGTCGTCGGATCTCCACATCTGGTGTTGGATAGGCGCCACATCACTCTTTAGGCATTTGATTTACTCCTGCTAGATCATGTGGGTCGACTACTTTACTCTGCTTGTCGGACTGGGTTCAGATGTTGGTCTATTTTGACCAAACTCACTCTGTCCCTCTAGTTCACGGTGGAAATTGTGCAACTCCCTGTTGTCTACCTTGTGTGAGCGTTGTCATGGAGAGTGACTCTAGTGAGTGATTAGTGGCTTGAACCTCATCCTCGCCATCAAAAGATCATCGTAGATGATTTTCCTCTGGTTCTCTATCCTCCACATCATTGTTTTACAAGCAAAGGAGCTTTGAAGCTCTGTCGTGGCATTGGTTGGTCAAGGTGATGTATCAGGTAGAAATTCGATTAGGGGGTTTTACTATCTTGCTCGCATAGCATTTATATGATGCTCCAAGTGTCTTTACAGACCACATATGATCTTGAAGTAATCTTTTGATATGGTAGATATGCCTGGAGACATACCCCTAAGGTCGTCCTCCTCTTCCCCTCGGCAGCTATCTAGGAGGCCATGGAAATGACTATGTTCCTAGATGTATTGGGTCGAGTGGGATATTGTAGTTAGTGGAATGATTTTTCCCTCATGACCCTACCTCTTATAACCCCTTTCTCCATCTACTCCTTCCTCTCATCCCATGTATTCTAAGGTGGAGAGGTAGAGATTTGGGGGAGGTTGATCTCTTAGTATCATGGGTCTCCAATGTAGTGTGTGGGGTTAATGTGTTCAAATTGTTCCATAGATCATGGTTTTGCCAATGATATTCCCTTTGATTGCCCCCACCTTTATTGGATCTAGAGGACACCTCACTAAGTTATGTTCGTCCATTTCTAGAAGTAGTTGATGACTCAAAAGTCATCAAATCATTGGTAAATCAACATGCCAGATGCTTACGTGGCTGTGATCCTTGGATCCCACTTAAAGATGGGTAGCATGACATATATTTTTCACAAGCCTAAGTACTAGATGACTACAAGAACATAGTTCGATCACCTTTATATCATTAGTGTCATGTTGTTCATATATAAATCTCTTTATAGTAATCTCCAAAATTTTTGAAATTTTTGACATAATCTTATAATATCCTAAGGTAGCTTCCAAAAAAGCTCGAGACAAAAAAATTAATTATACCATCATGCAAATTAATTCCTCAAACAACCTTAGAGATGGACATATGAACTGCAAACAAATTTTATTTAGTCATCAAATCTTGATCGAAGAAATCTCATAAGACATTTTATGAACCTAGCAACTTTAAGGATTATAATTTTACCACTTGAGATCATAGATACTATTAAATGGGTACCTTGGCCTCATAAGTATTCAAAAAACGTAATCCAGTTTTTTTCATTAAAATTAAGCTCAATGAAATGTCATCATCATCAATTGTATCTCTAATAATACTTTCAATTGAAAGAATCCAAAATGGAGTAAGTGGTTTCTAAATTGGGTTCAACCATCTAAAGAACATTTGTGGTCCATAAATACCATATCATGTAACAAAACACAAATTTATAGTTATCACATTCAACCCATAATATAAGAAATTTCATCCTCTAAACTCAACTAATGTCATTGTTAAGGTGATACCAAAGGGTTCAACTTCATATAAGTCATCACTTCTAGGCTTCAAGGCTATCATGGAACTTGATGTATCCTAAATTGTCATTTTAGGATTTGAGAGCATCAAGGGTGTACCCACCCGACCTTATATAGGTCAAAGTGTCATTTATCGTGTCAATCATACATGACATTATTTTAAATTAAGATTTGCATACCTTATCTCCCTATTAAATAAGGTTTTATGCATAAGTATGGAGTTGAGAAGGTATTATTCAATGTCTCATCTTTCACCCCCCCCCCCCGCCTAGGTAAGGTGATATCAAGATTTCATTTAATCTATTAATACAAATGTTCCACACTCAACATCATTATTACGATTTATATCAAACATCATTCTAGGATATCATTAATAAAGAAAGGGCTCCTTTATATACATGAATATCAAGATTTCACCCTAATTTGTGAGAGTTATCATTAACTAGAAGTTGGATTCAGAGATTTGAGGTTGTGAACTTTACTTTGAGATCATTTAATCTTTGATACTAAGGCATATATGTTTCAAATTCATGATTTCAAATTATATATTTCATGTATTATATGAATGGAAATAATATATACTAAATCAAGCCTATCATGATTTCAAACTTGAATATCACATGTATGATATAGGAAAGGATATAGAATAGGTGAAGCTTCTATCAGTGAATCCTCATATATAATCATCTATGTAGCTCAAGTGAGGTTTCTAGCATCATATATGATAGAGAAGTGGAAGGAACAATATTTATGAGTATCTAACGCACAAAGAATTTTACTCTCATAACTAGATTTTCATATATCACCTCACTTGCAACTAATGATGATCTTCACAAACTTAAGTCGCTCAAGCTAGGACCTAGTTCAATGATTGAATTTCCTATAATGAGTCTTCTACCCATCACATTAATTTTTTTGTACCCAACTCTCACATTTAGGACTTATATTAATAATATGAATCATGCTTAAGGACTCAACTTATCAACCCAGGAGTAATATAGCTTAGGACGCATCATTTCACATATATCTCATATTTCTTATATATTGCAAGTTAGGTCCTACGACCCTCTCCCTGTGGGTCTCACTCTCTATAGAATTCACTACTCATTAGGTCCTAACACTCAACGTCCTCCTTGTTAACAAGCTCGAGGCTCATGCATATTTAATAATGACTTAAATTAGATAACCTTATGTAAGAAAAGCCTAAATACTTTCATCATCAAGACTTAATTCATATTTTCAAAATTGGATTTAAATGATATACATAACTTTGTTCTAAATAAGCAGCTTGTATCCTTACATATAAAACTTAATGGGATCATCCATTCTTATATCAACTATCATTCTATCATCTACTCTATGTATCACATATCATAGTAAGGCTCTAGACATTTAATATAAAACTACTCTATCTTTTTAGACTGATGCCACTCTCTTTCACATAGGTGCATGAACACCTCCTACTCTCCTTTGTGAGGCACACATTTTTTATATTTACATATATATATATTATAATATTATATAGTTTTATTCTGAGAAAGAAGATGTCAGAGAAAACTATGGAGGCTCAAGCTGATTGGATAATAAAACCAAATCAACAAAATGAGTGTCCCACGCACAGTAGCTAGCCTAGTGTTATTTCATTTAGTATAATGGTGAGAACATGGTTTAAACTAGTGCAACTACCCAATACATATGAGCTCTATATGAAAAGGGTTTCAACAACCTATCTAGACCTAGTTCTCAAATATCTAGGCTCTAAATTAGAGGCTAAGTAATCCTAGTTCCTATAGAACAACTTACTAAGTTTATAGGATTTCAAGTGAAATGTGAAATTTAGTTTTATGTTTCATGGTGAGTACCTATCAAGTGTAGCTATTGTTCATGATCTAATACCAACTATAACATTCCCAGATTCTGCATTCTCAACACTTCAAATGCCCTAGATGACAAACTCTAAAAACATGAAGCAACTGTTTTAGAGCATGATGTGGTAGCATTATTTCAATACATGAACATTCAACTATATACATACACAATAAAATTCACAACTTTCAATGTATATATTATTACCAAAGTGAATTATTACAACATGAATTACAATTACATATTGAAAGATGATTTTACAAGTGTATGAACATGTATGCTAACATGATCTTAACACAATAGGTACAACATAGACATTTCTCACTTCTCATCTTTTCTCCCATGTTAGCTTTGAACCTAAAACATACATGAAACAATGGATCAACACATGAGGTGTTGTGTACATGGGATGGAAAGATGCATACTAATATTCTTGCATAATTGAAACAATTAAAAAAAAATAGTAAAAGAAAACATTGTATAATGTGAAAATCAGGTAAACACATATTTCTAGATATCTTTTGATGTGATTATACTACTAAGTGGTGTCACACTTCATTTTTTCCTACCCCTTGGGCTATGGGGATGTGTTGACCTTATATTTAGAAGGAGAGAGAGAAAGAGATAATATTAAACACTTAGAAGCTACAAACCATCCATATTCTTTGTTGTCTATAGTGACATGGCAAAGATCAATACTATAATCATAGTACATCCAAGAAATATTTTCAAATAAGAACAAGCAATACATCATAGCCATTTCACATAAGAAAACTAGGCATATACTTAGATAAGGCCCACATACCTGAGTTTAAAGTTTCCATATGCATCCATGACCGTTTGGAAAATCTAGTCATCTCCTAATTATTAGAAATTAATCTTCATTAATACAAGATCTTATATTCTTTATATTTTATCTCCAAATTAGGGTTTAGACAAATCTAGGTTAAAATAACCTACATGTGTCTGGTATATTTTACTGATAAGTAGGTCATACTAGGGGTGTGATCCAATATTCATAACATTTTTTATGATTTGTCTATTTTCTAGAATTAAAATGAGGATAAAAGAATCTAATTAGTCATTAATTAAGGAAGACCTAATATTTAGCAATAATATTCATGTCATATCCCAAATTTACCTTTTTAATATGTTAGGTGTTTAGGAGTATTTTTCTCAGATTCTATTGTGATCATTTGCTAATTATTCCAGTCAACTAACCCTAACACTATGTATTATCATATATATTAGAAATCATCAATAATAAAGCCTCAAGAGTCTATTCTTTGGGTTTCATAATAGATTACATATGTTTCTGAGTCTAGTGGTATTTTTTGGGAATTTATTATCTAAGGAAGCTATTTTTAATGTCATTTCAAAGATATGTACATTATTTGAGATATTTAGCATTTTTGGGAATTTACTAGACGTCAAATTTCCACATCTAGTACTGGATAGGCTCCACATGACTCATCAAGGCACATAATTTACTCCTGCAAGCTTAGGTGAGTCAGATGCTTTACTCTAGTTGACGGACCAGGTTCATATGTTGGTCTGTTTGGACCAAACTCACTCTATCCCTCTCGTTCATGATGGAAATCGTGCTGCTACTTATTGTCTGCCTTGAGCAAGTGCTACCATGAAAAGGGACTCTCATGAGCAATCAATGGCTTGAACCTCATCCTGGACATCAAGAGATCATCACATATGATTTTCTATTGGTTCTTTGGCATCCATGATATAATTTTGCAAGAAAAGGAGCTCTAAAACTCCATCGTGGCCCTGGCTGGTCAAGTTGATGTAGTAGGTAGGCTTCAAATTAGGTATTTCACTATCTTGATTGCATGGCATCTCTATGATGCTCCAAGTGTCTTTGAAGACCATGTATGATCCTGAAGTGATCCTTTGAGACAGTAGATACACACGGATACATACCCTTGAGGTCGTCCCCTTCTTCCCCTTGATGGTGTAAGGACCCTGACTTGGGTTTTGGGATGACCCTAGAATTTTTGCCTAAATAAGATGATTAGAATCTTGTCTTAATCTTTTAAAAAGTAATTAAGACCTAAGAAGGTCTCAAGTTTCAAGTTTGAGCCTATTTGAAGAATGTTTGTGCTATATATGATAGTTTTGGTGCAACTTGCAAATTACCCAATATATGGGGTTGATGTGCAAATTACCACCTCTAGAGTGTTCCTACTCTCTCTTAGTATCTTATAAAGGAGAGATATAGGATGGGGAACCTTGTTTGAGTCTTGGTTGAGTGATAACACTCTTGAATACTTAAGAACCATAGAATGTTGAGTATCTTGAATTCTAGATGAGGTAGTGTCGAGTTGTGAACGGTATATGGGGTTTCTTATCGGTTTAAAAACCATGGAGGAAGTCACCTATCATTTTAGAAGCTTTTTGGAAGAATTCATGTCAGACTAAGCACCTCAAATAGGTGAACCCTATCGGTCCAAGACTTCCTTATAAAAGTAGTATCAGTTTGTATACAATGTGATATCGAGTTGTGATATCTTGTCAAGCAAGACACCCAATGGATGATATCTCACCCTTGGACTATCCACAAGAGTTTTGTATGTAAAGATAAACTTGGTTCCAAAGTGTCACCATGCATGAACATGTATCACCCATGTACATATGGTTATGACACTTCATACATACTCTCTTTCATGAGCCTCAACTATATATACCCCTCTTTTCACCTCCTAGTAAACCTTTCGGCTCCTTTACTATATATTTCTTAGTGGATGAACCTAGGAGCTCAAGGATAAAGGGGAAGGCCAAACAACTTTCCCAAGGTAAATCCATGATCATCTTCATCCTTAGAAAGACTATGCTTCTCAAATCATGATTCCTTTCTTTATTTCCTTCTTCACCAAGTTCCATACTATGGTATCTCCTTTCATATAGTGGTGTTATGATCAAGCTTGGACTTTGGATAAGTCATCTTCAACCTTGGGAACGTGGAGCATTGAAGCTTCAATCTATAGTGGTGATCTTGAGGTGGGTTGTATAACTTGAACTCAACTTTATTACTATTCACCCTCTACCATGCAATACTTGATGATTCCTTTTCTACTTTGACTTTTCTTATTTGAATGATGGTTCTATGAGTTCTAATGGATATATGGGGCTGATTTCCATAAACTAGAGTGTTAATAAATGAAGGGTTGAAGATTTAAGGTGATGGAAAATGCTATGCACAAACCGATATTAGTTTGTGGAAACCTTAACCTGATACAATGGGTGTATGAATGTAAACCGATACACATAAATTCCTAACCTCCTATTGGTTTATTACATGTGTAGGACTACTATCATTGAAGTTGTCTAACCTGTCACCTAAGTATGAAGAATAGAGAAGGTCAATATCTAAAATATGGCCAAGTTAACACACACTTGTGTTATAACATGGATGGTTGTCATGACATGTGATGCTTAAATGATGTGTTACTTATCTGTCACAACCTAGAGGAGCTAGGCCGATATGCTAGGTACCATAAAATGCTATGCCTTAATGATACTAACCCGCCATGACCAAGGGAATATCTTGTAAGATGGAGTATCAACTATAGTGCCTTAGTTGAGTGTAGAGGTCATCATGGCCAACCCTAACTCTAATCTGATACACTCACCATATGATATCCCTCTAGCCCGACAAAAGTGTGACGGGTGACACATTTAGCCTAACACCATTGTGAAGGTGTGGGAAACACATCCCTTGAGGTCATGGCCGACATACCAAGTAGTGGTGAGGCTGATAGATTAAAGAATACAAGGTATTTATGGGGACTAACCCGAGACAACTCAAACCCTAGAGGCTGATATCCCAATATGATGGTGTAGTTTATACACTAGATGATGGTATGGCCGAAACACTAGTTGATTGAGTGGCTGATACATAATGTGATAGTGTGGCTGATAGACAAAAATACTCTATGGACGATATACCTCAATCACCTCTAAATGATACCACTTGATGTGCCTTGGCCGAAACAAACGGTTTAGTATGTAGGCCGATACACTTAGGTCGACACATTATGATGAGTGTAGGCCGACACACCTTGATGAGTGTGAGTTGGTACACTTTGATTATAACTATTTGATACATTATGAAGCAATAAGATGGATGCACTTTACAAAGTATGGGGATGATAAACCCTAAAGTGGATTCAACTAATGTAATAAGTTTGCTGAAATCAATATTTTAATAAGGAAGAGAGAGAAACTTGTACTAATATGAGAAAGGTAATACCTCATGTTGATAATCAATTGATGATGATTAGTCAAAGTAATTAAGTATGCTTGAATACTTATAGCAATATTATAGCTCTTAGGATGAGAATTAGGGTGTGGTTGAGAACCCTAATTGGCTATAAGAGGAAACCCTAACCCTAATTATGAGAAGAATGGAATTTGAATGATCCTCTATATGGCATGGTGTTACCATTATTTTATATTGCTTTTACCATGAAACCTTAATCATGTAGATAATGAGCATAGCTAGGTATGACCTATGATGAATTAACATGAAACATATTATGTAAGGCTTTGTGAGCCATGTGGGAGGCTTGCACAATAAATATGATGAGTATGAATCTAAAGACCTAAAGACGATGACATTGTTCAAATGATGAACTAAGGGCTTGACACCCAAAACATGTGAAATCAGTATGAGGCTTAATCGTAAACCATAGATCTTATGATACTTTGATTGCTTTAGTTAAAGGTGTTTAATGTGTTTTGATATATCCTCATTCTAAACATAATGGTTAAAGGTAGTTATGACAAGTACATTTAAATTGGTATAAGTAAAGATCGGCATGATCAATGCTTATATGCATAATGAGGCATGATGAGATAATAATGAATCACCATGTGTGTTGTGATGGGTTTTAGAACCTAGTAAGTGCATAATGCCTAATTGAGGTCATATCCTCTGGTAATGATATGAGGAATTGATATTCCATGATAATATGTGATAATGATAGCCTTGTCACTGGCATTGATATAGTATCATGAAGTGAATGAAATCAGATTATAGTTTCAATAATTATATTTGTTGTTGTAATACTCTGAGCCTTTCTTTTGTAGAATTTGTTTGTGGTTCGTACATCATAACTTGATTGATGCTAAAAACACTTCAATTGGTCTAATTAGTCAAGTGGAACTAAAAATATAATTTCCCTGGACAGAGATCCATTCGGTGTCAGGACTTACTAAATTGTGAAATGAGTTTAACTCAGAGTGCATACTATTGAATATGCGGGGTGAAAGTTTAGGTATCTCCTTGTATCCTTAATTCACAGGACTGGCTTTGAGCCATTTCCTATAAAAAAGAGTGTGGTTGTAGGTTGTAGCTCTAAAACAAAAAGAGCATGGTTGTGGCCATGACTCAATATATATAAGTAGGTTTGACTGAATGTCATACCCTGAATAGAGAATGTGCTACACGCTTTATCCCTATAGTGAAGAGCCTCTATACGCCAGGCTAGCTATAATGCAAATTGATTCATATGTATCTGCCACATTCGTACTGACCAAGAGGATGTAGTCGATGATTCTGACTCTTCCATAGACCTTTATGGCATTGATGCTTAATTCACAGTGGTCAGTTGGAGCACGAATGGTATATTCTCATCTTCGTAGGGTATAAGATTGATGGTTGAAAGATTTCATCAACCACATTATGTATTTTTTTAGGATCAAATATGGAAACATTAGTTGAAGCCTTGCCTTACTTTTATACTATTTAGTTTATAGCTGTAACATCCCAGGATTTGAGGCCTCAGATAAAATGATCTTATAAGGAATGATTGGACTACCCATATCACCAAGGTGCACTTCCTTTTCTGGGAGCCCATCACTAAATAACTCCATAGTTAAGCATGCTCAGTTTGGAGTAGTACTAGGATGGGTGACCAGTTGGGAAGTTGACCCCAGCTTGCGCGTTAGTGAGGACAAAGTGCGCAGTTAAGGCTAGTGGTGGTATGTGGGGTCGGTCATCATTCCTGAAACTCTACTAGAGCCTAGGGAAGTGGTCCCATGTGTTACAAATGGTATCAGAGCCATAACCCTCCAGTAGGTGGGCCCACATGGGCATGTTGCATGCCAGTCTTGAGTTGTGCGGTCCAGGCATGTTGGAAAGGGTTTTCCATGGTTGAGGTAGCCACCCTTTCGCTGGTATTCTGTGATCAGGAGATGAGTGTCCATGGGCCATTCTGGATCTGCACTGAAATGGGATGATATTATGAGGCCATATAGTTGAGCCTTGATGAGGACGTCAAAAGTCTAAGTGGGGGAGATTGTAACATCCTAGGGTTTGAGGCCTCGGATAAAATAATCTTACAAGGAATGATTGGACTACCCATATCACCAAGGTGCACCTCCTTTTCCAGGAGACCATCACTAAAGAACTCCATAGCTTAACTTGGAGTAGTACTAGGATGGGTGACCAGTCAGGAAGTTGATCATGGCTTGTGTGTGAGTGAGATTAAAAGTGCACAATTAAGGCTAGTGGTGGTCTGTGGGGCCATTCATCATTCCTGAAACTCTACTAGAGCCTTGAATAGTGGGCTCAGGCATTACAATAACAATTATACATGTTCTTTATATTCCTTTAAAAGTATTTACTTGATCTACTATTCAATCATAGCTATCTGAACTGCTTAGTTAAGTTATTATTTCTTCATGCTTTACTTTCTATTTAAATAACAAAGTACCTATGATGATAATATTGTGGGCAGAGAGTTATATCTCTCACTGGGACTTGTTGTCTCACCCTATAGGTTTCACAACTTTTTAGGTGGATGTGCACAAGTAGTAATTGTGTAGTCGAGAATGGGCAGCAGCAAGGACATCAGTAATAGCTCAGGTTGAGTGTGCTGTTATGTGTCTTGTAGAAATAGAGTCATATGTGTTGTCCATGTACTCTCAAGTCCTTATGAGATAGTTTCATATCCAGTTTCAGGATTGATCTGAGATTTTTTCTGAGAGTGCCACAATGTATAATATTGCTTTTTTATATGTTTTGGTAAAGCAACTGATATCTCATATCTTTGTAATATTAGGGAACTATGTATGTATATATGGCCTTGTGCCTTTTGGAAAAAAGTTTCTAGTAGTGGATCATTATTGAAAATGGTTTTAACTTTTAGTGATTTTTGGTAATTCACTTTTAATGGTTGTTTTCACATGGTTTGGTGTGATTTCGTTATCAGTTAGATAGAGGTTGTCACAAGTTTAGTATCAGAGCTATAGGTTCACTGAGTCTACATGACATAGGATTAAGGATGTTGATTATGTTCTAAGTGTCCTCCAGTATGTCTAATATTGGCTTTTGCTAATTCAGAAGAAAGGATGAAAACCTAAAGATGTCTGAACAACACAAGGAACATGCAACTGAAAGCAATATCGCTACACCAGAAGGAGGTGAAAGGGATCAAGAAAGAGGAGAGTGAGTGCTGGGAATCCTCAGTTGGATTAGTCTATGCGAGAAAATCTTGCTTTTCATGCTCTTTTTGGGTAGGTTATGACAATAGTTTTTCATATAGTAGACCAGACACTAGCAATACCACCTAGGGCACCAGTCCCTAATACATAATTTTCAAGTTTTGGTAAGATCTTTAAACAGTCACGTCATGTTAAAATAGTGAAAATGCGGTAAAAACTAAAGTATGTGAAGAAAACATAGTCTGCCACAAGTGTAGACAGATATGACATCTGAGGAGGCAATGCCTAAGAAGGGACAATGAACAGAGTATTAAGGAAAAGTCTATACAATCTCAGGGATAGTTTACTAGTAGCTTGAAAAGACCAAATTTTTTTGTGCCACCAGTACAAAAAGCACCTAATGCACTAGGACAGTGGTCATCAAGAAAGGGAAAAGGTCCTAACTTTCCACCTATAAGAACCCTTGACTTAGCCTCTACATTAATAACAAGACTGACCAGACAATGGTACGAGGACAATATATGTTTTAGATGTGGACAGATTGGGCATACTTGTAAAATCCCTGACATGGGTTATGTACTAACCCTAGGTTTTTTGCCTAATAAAGTTGATTAGATGTTTTCTCTTATCTGTTGAAAAGTAATTAAGGCTTTTGAGGAACTTATATTTCAATTCTAGTCCTTTTTTAATAATGTTGAAACATTGTTTTGTTAATAATGGACTAATGTGCAAATTACCCAAGTAGAGGGGTTAACTTGAAAATTGTACATGTTAAGATGTTCCTATGATGTTGAGATATCATATGAATGAATATGATGTAGTGGTATGGTTTCCACAAGCTTGGGCACCATGATAAAGCTTGTAGAGCAATCCTTGTGCATTAAAACCTAGTTTTGGTGTAATGTGCAAATTACCGAAAACCTAGGGTTCAACATGCAAAATACCACCTCTTGAGGGTTACTCATGTTTCTTGGCATCAAGAAGAGCAGATAAAATGAGAAGGGCGCCTCATTTGAATCATCATGGAGGAGAGAGAATCTTGACCTTAAAATAATCAAGATTTAAGCACAAATGGCTCTTTAATATAACTTAATGCAAAAAGAAAGGAATTAATTGAGGAACCCTTCAACTAAAAATTGAAGGATGTGTTTGCAATAGTTTGGACGAGCTTGTGCCATGCTTGGGCACAAAAAGATCTTGGTTGAGTAGAAGCCATTCACATTAATATAATACAAAGCAATATCCAATAAAAGGATGGATATTAATATACAACTCTTTAAGGTGTTTAGTTCCTTTTCCAATATTCCTTGGATAATGGAGAGGTTTTTCTTGGATATATAAGGTGGCTACGTGGCCAAGGAGTGGAGGAGGACTTGGTGGAAATAATTGGGAAATAAAAAGAATTAATCCTCTTTTTTTATTTTCCTTGAAAACCCATATAAATATCTCTTATGTATATCTTTTGCAATACACATGAGAACTGTTTCCTTAGTTTCCTTCTCTTTTCACCTTGCTTTGTTCGACCAAGGAAGAGCTCTGGAGAATAGGAAGGATGACCAAACCTATAGGTGAGTTTTGATCATCTCCTACCTCGGATCCATGGTGGAAACCCTAAAACAAGGCTTGATTCATGATTTTCTTCACTTGGTTTCCATTTCTAGCAAGTTTGTTCATCCAAAAGTTGAAGGACAAACCTTGGACAACTTATGGAGCTCAATCCACCATTAAATCTGTGGAGGTGGATCTTGAGATCAGTTCTAGAGGTGGGTTTTATAACTCTAACCCTTAAACATTAGTATTGCACTCTTTTCTATAAGAATCATTGGTTACTTTTCTTCCTTTGATACTCTTTTGAGTTCTTGCTATAACTTCTGTGAAGAACATCAACAGTTCTTGGTTGAACAGAGCAAGACAAAGATGACATCACTCTAGATAAATATCCAAAAAGTTACTTTACCAAACGGTTTGCTTTGTTTCTCAAACGGTTTCCCAAACCGTTTGGGAGCAAACGGTTTCAAACCATTTGAATGCAAACAGTTTCTCCTAAACCGCATAGAAGCAAACGGTCCAAGACCGTTTCATGGCATTGACCAAGTGTTGACCGTTTGGAGACCTGTTGAAAATAATGTAGTTTAATAACCTATCAATAATTTTTGATTAATTCCAATGGATTCACCAATTGAAGGTCCAACAATCACCCAAAACCCTAATCGGGTTAGGTGCTGATTTGATAATTGGATGAGTTCAAAATTTGGGTTGAGTGACCCAAACTGTCTCAAGACCATTTGGGACCAAAAGGTCTCAAGACCGTTTGGGACTAAATGATCCGAAACCATTTAGGTTCATGTGGTTTCCAAATCGATCAAGTTCATGAGGTTTCAAATTCAACTTTGGGCAAACGGTCTTCACCACCTATTTTCACCAAACGATTTCAGAGCTTGTGCAAGACCGCATGGAGGTCTAAACGGTCTTAGAACGTTTGGATGTTTGTGGTCAAGATCGTTTGGGGTTTTTTTAGCCAAGTTCATTTGGTGAATAATTAACCAAAACCACACGGATACTTAAAAGTGGTTAAAGGTTAAGTTGGTTAACTAATACATGATGTAATCAAAGATGATTATGGTAATTATATCTTAATGGGGTAAGGTGATTAGTACCCTTAAATAAATAAGTCTTAATGATCATGATATAAACCATATGTGAATTCTCTTTTATGTTGAGTTGACTTAGCCTAATCAAGGCTAAAGCTAATATCATCCTATAGGGGATGAGAGAGAAAAGACTTCTTATATGAATGTTAATTATGTAATGGACTCTTATTATGAATAGATGTCTAATTAGGGTATGATCCATGATAGTGAGATCATGAAACCCTAATTATGAAGGTTAATGAATCATAACTCTAACTGATGGTATTAATGGAAGTAATCCTAATAAATGATGATGGTAAGATCTTAATTCACATAATGACATAATTAACCTTAATTCAAGGTATTTTGTTGATCACTCCTACTTAGGGTGAATAGTAAACCCTAAGCTAGGGTGATGTGATATGAATAGTAAACCCTAACCTAGGGTGAAGTGATATGAATAGTAAACCCTAACCTAGGGTGATGTGATATGAATAGTAAACCCTAACCTAGGGTGATGTGATATGAATAGTAAACCCTAACCTAGGGTGATGTGATATGAATAGTAAATCCTAATTCCAAGTAAAGTAAATGGAAGTGTGAAACCCTAATTCTGGGTTATGCTTTAAAGCATGAAGCTCTATGATTGGATAATGAAATGAGGAGTCACTAATCCTACTTGAGCTTAAGGGGGATGATAAATCCTTTTGAATTAAAAAGGGAAACTCTAACCCTGGTAAGGGATTAGTGGTGCAACCCTTGAATAGTGATGATATTATTGTTTTGCATTATGCTTGTATGAAATAGATGTATCTGTTATCATTTGTACTAATCATGCAGGATTTATGAGATATTGAACATAGCCAGGTAAGAGCTAAGATGCTTTGTTCATTAAAAGTACTTAATGAGCTTTATAAGAAATGATATGTTATGTTTCCTATTGAAAGATAACAAAAGAGATTGAAAAGTTGTATGAGCTATGTGAAATACCTGCATTGCTACTATCATGTTCACACTGTTAAATAATTTGATGGCATTAAGTTACCTGTTAAGGTGGTAACAAGTGATTTGATAATCTAAGGGTTTGAACACCCACATTCTTGAATAATGATGATTAATTGATAGGAGTTTGAGATCCCAGTGTTATAAAGCTATGAAATGAACTTGATAAAATAGTACTCTTTCTTTATAGAAATTGTTTTAATGGTTTGTGTTTGAAAACATGCCTGATGCTAAAAATATGCTATAATGTACTTAAATAATCAAGTATAATGATATCATGTAGAGCCCTGACCATAGATCCATCATCGTCAGAAGTTGGATGATGGTGAAACAGGTCTTCCTAAGGGAATTCCTGGAGAGCATACTTTTGAGTATGTGGGGGTTATGGACGCGAATATCCTTACATCCTAATGGAGGAATTGATGTGAGATAAGCATTAAAGCTCTCAATCCTTCATTATATGTATATGTCGGGATGATGTATCACTAATACCCCAATGATGTTGTTAATGCCACATCGATGTGAGATAAACAAGAAATCCCTCGATTGCGAAGAGAGTACAACATGCCACTGTAACCCTAATAGCAAAGTTGCCAGAATACCCTGGAAAGCTATTTTAGCAGAGACACGAGATGTCCTACATGTTGTTCCTCACACTGACTGAGGAGGATGAGGTCATAGAAATATGGCTCTTCTGATGACATATGTATGGTACCGATTTCGATTTTGCAATGGTCGGTTGGAGTATGAGTGGTATATGTCATCTCCTCAGGGCATAAGTTTGGTTGTAAAATGTAATCAGCCGTGTAGCATATTTTCTTAGGATTGAATTACGAGAAACAATGATTGATAATACATTGTTTAATATGTCCTATTTGGATATTTAGTATACATGTTCTTCATATTCCTTATTATATGAATGACTTGCTACTTAATCAAGTTATAATTGAAATGATTGCATAGAGAATATTGTTCTACATATCTTGTTCAATGATTTACCTACTGTTGAATATTTATAATTCTATTACCCAGTGTTATTCTATTATTTGCAATAACAATGCTTCTGGCAGAGAGTTATAACTCTCGCTGGGACAATTTTCAATTGTCTCACCCCCGTGGGATTCAACTTTTTAGGTAGATGCCGAGGAAGAAGATGTTGGATAAATTGGATATTATGATAAATCCCTTTGTTTCGACGATGACAAACATTTCATTCTTATTAATCTAACGAGCTACTTGAGTGTGCAGGACTAAGATGGATGGCAAAAGCAACGAGGGAAAATCCACAAGCTAAATTGTTTATATTTTCATGCAATGTAATCCTTGTTGTAAAAACTTGTACAAATATATAATGTACAAGTACTTAGAATTGCATGTAAATCAAGCGTTAGATTTTCCCTAGCCAAACACCATAGTTAGACATGTCATCCCATTTAATTAGGATCACCTTTGCACACTCACACATATAATTAATGCTTAAACTGAAACCTTGAAACAAGATCATTCTCGGTCGACAAACTCCTCGACCGAGACACTCTCGGTCGACAATCTTCTCGACCGAGAAAGATCCAAAGTAGCCGTTAGACACAACAAACAAGTTAGTTGGTAGTTGAAGAAAGACGTTGCAAATCACTTGTTCCAGAGAGCCTGTCGGTCGACAAAAGTTCGACCGAGTAGGTGTCTCGGTCGACCATTTGTCGACCGAGATGGTCTCTGACAGCAACTGCAGAATAAAGTAATTAGCCATTGTTAAAGCAACAACTTTGTACCTAACGGCTAGTTAAGCAGTTAGAAACCTCTAGAAGTTTTCTAGAACGTCCTTAAGCATACTTAGGCCATTCCTATAAATAGGACAAGCCACAGGACACTAGAATTCACTTGTTACACTTGAGAATACACTTGAGCATACTTGAGCAATCTTTTGCAAGAAATTTGAGCACTGTGATCATTTGTCTACATCCTCCTTAGCTCAATCTCGTGTCCTATAGGCTAGATTCTCCTATCCACAGCAATCACAAGTTCACACACTTGGCTAGGAGATCTATATGCTTGATCTAGGCATATCAAGCCTTGGGCTTAAAGGATAAGTTGTAATTTCCTTTTTCTTTCTTATTCCTTTTTATCTTTTGTACTCTCCTTGCTACTCCTAGGGTTGGAGGTTGCGGATTGGAGAGGGTTGACTTCTCAGGTGGAGAAGGGGACTTCAAGCTACTTCAAGAAGGCTATCGCAAGGGAAGCTACTTCAGAAGGATGGTGCAACGGGAGTTGGTGCATCTACTTCAAGGGAAGGCTGCTTCAAGGTTGGTGATTACTTCTAGGTGAAGGCTGCTTGAAGGGTTTGGGAAAAGAGATTGTATTTTATGTAAATTCCTTGCGAGGTAATAAAATAAATTTCTTTTCAAATCCCGGTTGGGTAAGCAACCGGGTAGTGGACTGACGGCTATAGTATTTGCTATAGTTGGAACCACTCTAAACCTTGTGTCTCCTTGTCCAATATTTTCATTGTGGTTGTTTGAGTTCAAAATTGTTAAATCTTCTATAAAACTCTATTCACCCCCCCTCTAGTAGTTTTCAATTGGTATCAGAGCAGGCTTCAAGGAACCCTAACCAGGTCTTGAAGAATGGAGGGTGATGGTGATTACAATCGCAACAAAAGGTGCAACTTGAACAAATCTACAATATGTTGCAATTGGTGCTTAGGAACAAGCCACACAACAACTAGCTGCCCATGGAGATCAAAGAAGGAAGATGAACACAAGGATTGTCTTATTGCTACAACTAGTGAAGAAGAAGAAGTAAGTCTTTTTGATTTATCTAAAGAAGAACTAGTTGCTAGTCTTGAAGAGACACATAATAAATATGTTGAGTGCAAGAAGAAACTAAAGAAATCCAATAAAGAAAATGATGAATTAAATGCTAGACTTCTTGCTCTCACATCTGAAAATGAAGATTTATATGCTAAATTAAATGATCTTGGTTTTGAAAAAGATAGCATTATTTCTGAAAATCATACTTTGAAATCATCTCTAAGTAGTAGTAATGTGAAGATTTTTACTCTAGAAACAAATTATGATCTTCTATCTCAAGAAAAGGTTGGATTACTTGCAAAATTAAATGATCTTCAAAAACAACCTGTCTTGTGTACACATCTAGATTATGATAATATAGTGAAAGAAAGGAATTCTTTATCATCTAATCTAGATCAAGCAAAACTAGATATTAAGAAAAGAATGGATGAGATTGCTAAGTTGCACCAAGAAGTTAGTAGGTTAAGCAACAATGGAATCCTTGATAAAATATTGGATGATTCCTATCATCAAATTGGGAGAAGAGGACTAGGTTACAAGCCTAAGGGGAAATCTTATCAACAACTTAGTTGGAGAAAGACACAAGCACATCAATCACTATATGTACCTAAAGGAACCAATACATTTGTACCAAAGAACAACCTAGAACAAAACCATAGAAAAAGACTTGAGGTTGATTCTATATGTTGCCATTATTGCTTACGTCTTGGACACTACTCTTTTTCATGCCCATACAAGAAAAAGGATGTTGAGTTGGTATGGGTTCCAAAACCTCCAAACTAAATGAATGGAATTAAGTTGAGATATGACCAAGGACCTTAGTTGCATATTTCTATGTCTATCTCAACTCAACATAATGGGATAATAAATTAATTCAAGTTTTTAAACATCTAACTTGGATATATACAAAATCTTTCAAATTGCAAAAATAAAATTTTGCCTTACTCATAGCTAAATTGTAAATAAAGACTTGGATACAATTAGTTGGGATTTGATCTAAAAGTTCCTTTGATGTTCATAAAGTCTATCTCAACTAAACTGAGTCTTCAAATTGTTTAATTGAGTAAATAACCATTCATGATTTACTTATAAACAATTACTAAAAATGGTTCTGAAAACAATACAGAAACCTGATCGGTCGAGAAATCTTCGACCGAGCAGTCAGTCGGTCGAGAAATCATCGACCGAGAAGGTTACTGATGTCAGTATGAAATAAGTCTGCTGAATAATTCTACAAAGGATCAATGTGCTATCTATTTGCTGTTAATAACTGTTTTACATGCACAAATTATGGAAATCATCTTTGGAACACTTATATGAGATCATTTTTATCTATGAATCATATTTGATTTAAGTTAAGGGAAAATTACTGTTTTCATGGTAACCCTTGGAATATCTATACATGAACCATGTGTGTATTGAAATTTGTTTTAAATGATCATAATTATTGCATTTATATGTTGATCATATGCTTTAATTCTTCTATCATTACACCATGGATATGCTTCATCATGATCATTATGTTTCATTGGTTTGTCTAAAATAATCTTTGATTCATATATACAAACCATGAATGGATATTATTCTTGATCATTGAGATTCAGATAAATTGAAAATGCCATTAGCATAAAAGCATCTTGACATAATAAACAATGAATGTAAAACATGCGTTCTAGAAAAATCAAGGACAAAGACTTCACTATGATGCCCATATTAAGTCTTCATAATAGGTATATCTTAATATG
The DNA here is from genome assembly GCA_963693085.1 of Alisma plantago-aquatica. Lineage (NCBI taxonomy): Eukaryota > Viridiplantae > Streptophyta > Magnoliopsida > Alismatales > Alismataceae > Alisma > Alisma plantago-aquatica. Next base: position 1,214,454,896 of record OY856409.1, read on the forward strand.
CTTCAAATAGATATTTATTTAAAGCTATCTGCAGAAATTATACTTCACATATGAATGTTTAAATTGGAAATCTGCAGAATTTGCCTCTTGGTTGAAATTAAAATTGACCAAGGGGCGCTATGGTCGTAGTCAAGGGCAACCTAAAATAAGCTTTGACAAAATGCTTATATTGACATCATTTTATTGTACTTAATCTTAGTATACGTTTGATAAAGGTCAAAATCAAAATTTAAAATCATTTGTGACCTTAGAAGCCTTAAATTGTAAGATTAAGGGGGAGCTCATAAAAACAAATTTGATTATTTGATTAAGAAGCGTACAAAAATATTGTAAACATCATTTGAAGCCTATTATGACCTTAGTATTTTTACTCTTGGTTATGAAGAAATCAACAAATTTCATAAAATGATATATCTTGTTCTTAAAGGAATTCTCTAGACAAATTAGGGGTTAACATCCCGTGCATTTGGCTAGAGAAATTTTTATGTACTCTAAGATTAGAGGATTCTCATTTAATTTAGGGCTTAACATCCTTTGATAAATGAGCAATAAATATACATTCATCATACGCTTAAGGGAATCTCATATCATTTCAAGGCTTAACATCCTTTGCAAATGATTGAGAAACAAATTGTGGATAAATTAGACAAAAATCCATGTTTCTAAAAGGATATCTATTTAAGGGGGAGCATAATATTAAGGGGGAGAAGAAAAATAAAATATTCAACTTGGATATATTTTTGAAATGACAAAGGGGGAGAAAGAATATAAAAATCAAAAATATAAATGAGTTTCATAACATGCTTTATATTTCCTTATTTCATATTTAGGAAATGTTTGTCATCTTCAAAAAGGGGGAGATTGTTGGATAAATTGGATATTATGATAAATCCCTTTGTTTCGATGATGACAAACATTTCATTCTTATTAATCTAACGAGCTACTTGAGTGTGCAGGACTAAGATGGATGGCAAAAGCAACGAGGGAAAATCCACAAGCTAAATTGTTTATATTTTCATGCAATGTAATCCTTGTTGTAAAAACTTGTACAAATATATAATGTACAAGTACTTAGAATTGCATGTAAATCAAGCGTTAGATTTTCCCTAGCCAAACACCATAGTTAGACATGTCATCCCATTTAATTAGGATCACCTTTGCACACTCACACATATAATTAATGCTTAAACTGAAACCTTGAAACAGGATCATTCTCGGTCGACAAACTCCTCGACCGAGACACTCTCGGTCGACAATCTTCTCGACCGAGAAAGATCCAAAGTAGCCGTTAGACACAACAAACAAGTTAGTTGGTAGTTGAAGAAAGACGTTGCAAATCACTTGTTCCAGAGAGCCTGTCGGTCGACAAAAGTTCGACCGAGTAGGTGTCTCGGTCGACCATTTGTCGACCGAGATGGTCTCTGACAGCAACTGCAGAATAAAGTAATTAGCCGTTGTTAAAGCAACAACTTTGTACCTAACGGCTAGTTAAGCAGTTAGAAACCTCTAGAAGTTGTCTAGAACGTCCTTAAGCATACTTAGGCCATTCCTATAAATAGGACAAGCCATAGGACACTAGAATTCACTTGTTACACTTGAGAATACACTTGAGCATACTTGAGCAATCTTTTGCAAGAAATTTGAGCACTGTGATCATTTGTCTACATCCTCCTTAGCTCAATCTCGTGTCCTATAGGCTAGATTCTCCTATCCACAGCAATCACAAGTTCACACACTTGGCTAGGAGATCTATATGCTTGATCTAGGCATATCAAGCCTTGGGCTTAAAGGATAAGTTGTAATTTCCTTTTTCTTTCTTATTCCTTTTTATCTTTTGTACTCTCCTTGCTACTCCTAGGGTTGGAGGCTGCAGATTGGAGAGGGTTGACTTCTCAGGTGGAGAAGGGGACTTCAAGCTACTTCAAGAAGGCTATCGCAAGGGAAGCTACTTCAGAAGGCTGGTGCAACGGGAGTTGGTGCATCTACTTCAAGGGAAGGATGCTTCAAGGTTGGCGATTACTTCTAGGTGAAGGCTGCTTGAAGGGTTTGGGAAAAGAGATTGTATTTTATGTAAATTCCTTGCGAGGTAATAAAATAAATTTCTTTTCAAATCCCGGTTGGGTAAGCAACCGGGTAGTGGACTGACGGCTATAGTATTTGCTATAGTTGGAACCACTCTAAACCTTGTGTCTCCTTGTCCAATATTTTCATTGTGGTTGTTTGAGTTCAAAATTGTTAAATCTTCTATAAAACTCTATTCACCCCCCCTCTAGTAGTTTTCAGAAGAAACCCCTCAGTGGGTGAGAAACAATAGTAGCAGCAGCAACAACATCAAGGATAGCAGTGATCCTCAGGTGGATGTAGGGTTTTAGGGGAGACAGAGAAGGCAGCGGAAACAAAAATTTCTCCCCTAACCCATACCGAGGAAACGCGTCAACGTCTATATAATAGGAAAGGATGGTTTGTGGAATCATACCTTGTCCCGAGGCTTGCTCGGCGACAATACCTCGCGCAATGCGTGGTCTTCAACTCCGGTCTTGGACGGCATCTGTGCAGCTCCTGGTCGCACCGGGACTGACGACTCCTCCTCCTACCGGACTGTCAGATGACAGTTGTCCTCCTGAGCGGCAGTGTCCTCCCGCCTCTGTAGTAGTCCACACGGACCACCTGGAACTCCACTCTCCTTGTCCCACAAGGAAGTGGAAGGAGTCGCACCCTCCTGTTGACGTACTAGTCGCCAACACACTCTCCTGCTACCAGTTGCAACTGTAGTTGTCCTTCCCTTGCTGCACCTCCCTTTTGCGGGAAGCACTTGCTCGGGATCTCTCACGGTTACCAAAACCAGTGAGAACGACAACTTCGCAAAGCAACCGGCTTGCATTGAGTTGTATCTTGAGAAGCCCCCCCAATACCCCTATATATATAGGAGAGTCATGGGACATGGTTCTCCATCCTGGGCAATGCGGGACTAAAGCAGGAGTAGAAGGGTTCAAGAATTTTCCACAAAAAGCAACCGATTCGCAACTTGAAATGATCGGTTCACAACTGAACCGATCGGTTCGGCCATTGAGCCGATCGATTGGACCTGAGCCGATCGTTTGGGGCACTCCAACCGATCGGTTGGTGCCCTGAACCGATCGGTTCATGGTCCTAATCCAGCTCAAAAGGACTTTCCCTATTTCATTCTCAATTGGTATCGTATACCAATGTTATTCCCAATCGAATTGGGCAATTTGAAACCAAAGGAAAATTCTTGCCGACATGACTTTCCCAACTGGTCGCTTGCACCAGTTGAGCCGATCGGTTCAACTCTTGAACCGGTCGTTTCAACCTGGGCATGAGCCGATCGGCCTGGACACTCCAGCCGACCGGTTCAGCACCTCAGCCGACCAGTTCATCACATGAGCCGATCGGTTGGGAGCACAGGTTGGGCAAAATCAGTCAATTGCGATTTCAATCAATCCGATACTCCAATCAATGCGTCCAACACTTTGAACCATACGATATTGAGCTATCGACTGATTGAGTGTTTAATTGAACTACTAAACTCCTTTAGTAATCAATCTAAACATTGCTTTGTGGACAAAACTCCTCTTCCAGGTTAAATCCTATGTGTGTGACCCTGCAGGTCCATTTCACGTTGGCAGTGAAAGTCCATAACACTTATGACTTCACAAGCAAAGAGCGGTGCCTAGTCACACATCATTGCTACCCAAGTGAAAGTATAAAGTTGGAGAACAACTTTCATCCTACAATCCATGAATGGTGTTACAATGAATGTATAATTCCTTTGTCACTGATATCCCGAATGAACTCAAGGCATGGAACAGTCATCCTGTCAACGTTCATTCACTTTCTTGATCTCAGAGCAGATTGAAGGAGATATGTATGACATCAATATCACATACTGATTCACACATGCGTGCGCACGCCTATCTCAATCCTACTCATCAAGTGGCCTTGGATATTAAACTCCCTCAGGAGGGACAAATCCCATATCTATCACTCACCCCTCAAAAGCCCCATGTGTCAAAGCCACCCAATCATCACCTTTATAACAACCCATGTTTCAGGACTGCGTTTGATGATGTCAAAGTGTGCCCAACGACATGTGTTGAGTGCAGTGATTTCAGGTCTAAGAATCACACTCACCACCATCACTGTGAGTACTGACTGTGACTACCATCTCATGGTTCCATGTGTCAAACTCACGGTGGGTCTGCCGGTACCTTGTTCTCTAACAAGTACCTATGTGTTTGGTTTGATATCTCTATATCATGACTAATGAGATTCTGTCATCAACCAACACCACAATCTAGTCTTGTGTGTCATTGCTGTCTATCTACCTTCCCCAATGACATCCGACTAGGGACATAACAAGAATGTACAAACTCTTAGCATCCGTATGATCTCATCGTTCAGGTCATGAACCTGAAGGCATACGTCATTGAGTATTGTCATTCTCTAGACATTCAATCTGTTCTATCACTATCTCATATGACTGAACCAAAAAGAATTGGAAGCTTGCCTTTGATGTTTATCAAATCAATCTTAATGTATCCCACCAATCATCCCATGATTGGCTCTCAGGGCATACATACCAACAGTGGAGACATTGTTTGTTAAAGTCCTATGTATATAGAGAGTCATATGTGTCATCTCTATACTCTCGGGTCCTAGGAGTCATTAGATGGTTTGATATAGATCTGAGATTTTTGGCTTAATGCCTCGAGATTTTTGTATACTTCTCATGTACAGTTTAATAGGGCAGTCAATGTTATGACTCTCGAGATGAGATGATACAGAGATGTACTAAGGAATCAGAATGTAAATAACTTACTTTGGTTCTTTATGATGGAGTTTTACCGTTTGTGGATTTCTTTACAAAAAGTTTTAAAAATTTAGTGATTTTCAGTAATTTCGCTGTTAATAATTCGCTTCCGCATTAGTTAATCTTGTTTTCGCGAGACGAACGTCACAATTTAGTGGTATCAGAGCTCTAGGTTCGTCGAGTCTACAGAGACATAGGACTAAGGTTGTTGAGTCTGTTCTAGTGTCTTCCAGTCTATTTGATAGTGTCTTCTGCTCATTTAGAAGGAGAAGAGAAACTAAAGATGTCTGGATCACATGATGAACATGTTGCTGAGAGTAGTGTCGCTGCACCCGGAGGAGGTGCAAGAAACCAAGAAAGGGAGGAACATGTGCCTGAACCACCGCAGTTCAATCCAGTTGACATGGGGAACCCAACCTTCCAAGCCATGTTTGGGTAGTTTATGACTGCCATGACACATATGACTGATAGAATGCCCATACCTGCAGCTAGGGCACCTACCCATCCAGAAGGACAAGGAGCCGACAAGACGTTTGAACGACTTCGCTGAGTTGGAGCCACAGAATATGCTGGAACAGCTGACCCAGCAGATGCTAACTTGTGGCTAACTGAGTTAGAGAAGGCCTTTAGAATCCTAAACATCCCAGAAGCTGAGAAGGTTAGACATGCTGTGTACCTTCTTAAGGGGAGTGTTGGTCAGTGGTGGACCATAGAGGAGGGGAAAAGGCCTGGTGTGGAGATCGAATGGGAAGTATTTTGACGAGAATTTGTCAATAGATATTTTCCGAAGACGTTCATGGATGAGAAAATCTCTCAGTTTGAGAGGTTAAGGCAGGGACCAATGAACATTAGCGAGTACGAGGCTAAGTTCATGGGGCTTTTGCAGTTCTGTCTGCACATGGCAACTACAGATGAAGAAAGGATTCAGCATTTTGAGAAAGGATTAAACGCTGAGTTGACCACTCCTGTGTCTGCTCTGGAGAATAGGGAAAGATTTTCTACCTTTGTGGAGTCAGTCAGGAGGATAGAGAGGTCTGTGTCGGAGAAGCGACAAACCAAGAACAAGAAGATGTACCCAGTTCCAAGGATCCTCATCTAAAGGTTTTAAAAGACCAAGGTTTTCTGTTCCTACACCACCACCTAGATTCAGTACCTAGGCGCAGTGGACATCAAATAGGGGTAGAGGATGAAGTCTACCACCAGAAGGAGCTCGTAGCTCAGCATTCGTGTCGGTCACAGCACCATCCAGACCACAACAAGGGATCAGGAGCTGTTATATCTGTGGAAAGATGGGACATCTGATGAAGGATTGCAGAGCTAGAGAAGCAAGTATGACCCAACCCCAGAGGCAGAGTCAGAAAGGATCTCAAAGGAGATAGTTTCCAGGTGGTGCTAGAGGATGTGGACAAGCGTCCCAAGCTAGATCATCAACACCTAGTCATCAAGCACCGAATCAACCACAAGCAATGGTGAGATTCTATGCGATGAATCCACCTGATGTAGTGATCAACCCTCGGGTTGTGACATGTCAGATGAAGTTGTTTTATTCTAATATGTCTACATAATGCATTGTATCTATTTTAATTGATCCGGGTGCTATGCACTCCTTTATCACTCGAAGAGTGATTTTTGACTGCAATATGACAGTTGGTCATAGGGTAGAGAGTTTGAAGTTAGAAACCCCTTTGATGGGATCTACTGTGTTGCGGGAGGTGTTTTCTCCCTACATTCTTTTCTTTTCTGAACATTGCATTCAAGTGGATCTTATACCACTTGAGATGCACGGGTTCGATATAATCCTTGAGATGGATACCTTAGAAAGGTATAAGGTTGTCTTGGATTGTGAGTTCAAACAAGCTGTGTTCACTGATGAAAGTGACACATGGATCTTTCGAGGCGATAAAAAGATTCTTCCAACCTGTCTTGTGTCAGCTATGGTAGCTGAGAAGCTGATGAGGCAAGGATGCTTTGCATTCTTGGCCCATGTGGTATATACCACTATGGAGAGTCCTAATCCTGTTGAAGTTCCTATAGTCTGGGAATTTGAAGATGTATTTCCATAAGAACTTCCAGGTGTACCTCTGCCCCGAGATATTGATTTTGAGATTAATCTAATCTCGGGCACGCAACCAATAGCACAAACACCGTATAGGATGGCACATGCTGAGATGGCATAACTTAAGAAACAACTACAAGAGTTTCCTGAGAAGGGTTTCATCTGAACGAGTACTTCACCTTGGGGTGCTCTGGTCCTCTTTGTTAAAAAGAATGATGGATCGATGTGGTTGTGCATCGATTACAGACAATTAAATAAAGTAACTATAAAGAATAAATATCCTTTGCCAAGGATTGATGATCTCTTTGACCAGTTGTGTGGTGTAACTGTCTTTTCAAAGATAGATTTGAGGTCGGGATATCATCAGGTGCATATTAAGGAAGGTGACATACCTAAGTCTGCCTTTAGGACAAGGTATGGTCACTATGAGTTCACAGTTATGTCATTTGGACTAACTAATGCACAAGTTGCATTTATGGAACTCATGAATAGAATCTTTCGACCTTTTCTTAATCAGTGTGTTGTTGTCTTCATAGATGACATCCTGATCTACAGTAGAGATGCTCGACAACATGAGCAGCATCTTCGTCATGCTCTAACTTTGCTAAGAAAGCATGAGTTATATGCTAAGTTTAGCAAGTGTGAGTTCTGGTTACTAGAAGTTTCTTTTCTTGGACACGTAATATCTGCTTCAGGTATACATGTTGACCCTAAAAAGGTAGAATTTGTCCTACAATGGGAGCAGCCGAAGACTCCGACAGAGATTCATAGTTTCTTAGGGTTAGCAGGATACTACAGGAGGTTCATTAAGAACTTCAGTTCTATAGCTTTACCCTTAACCAAGTTGACTAGGAAGGATATTCCTTTTTCCTAGAGTGACAAGTGTCAACAATCTTTCCAGTTGTTGAAGGAGAGGTTGACAAGTGCACCTGTGCTTGTGTTACCTGAGCAACGGAAAGGGTATATAGTTTTCTGTGATGCCTCTAAGAATGGACTAGGATGTGTGTTGATGTAGGATAAACAAGTGATTTCTTTTCCTTCTCGACAACTTAAGAAACACAAGGAGAATTATCCGACACATGATCTAGAACTAGCTGCTGTAGTTCATGCCCTGAAGATCTGGAGACATTATCTCTATGGAGAGACTATCCAGATTTTCACAGACCATAAGAACCTAAAGTACATATTTTCTCAACATGATCTTAATATGAGGCAACACCGCTGGATGGAATTAATCAAGGACTATGATTGTACAATTGATTATCATCCAGGAAAGGCCAATGTGGTTGTGATGCTTTAAGTAGGAAATCAGCAACACCAGCCCTAGATAGAGCACAGTTAAATTCTTTGGTATGCTCTAGGAGGGATATGCTTATCTCTTTAAGGAAAGACAATGTACAATTAAAAGTATCATTGCTATCTGGGTTGTTAGTTGAGATGCACATAAAACCCACCCTGAGACAACAGATTAAGGAGGCACAACAAGTTGATGCTATAGTTCAACAGATTAGGTCAGAGTATGGTAGTGAGAAATGAGAAGGTTTCCATGACTCAGATGATCAGGGAGCTTGTTATCATGGTAGAATGATAGTGCCTGATGTGGATAACTTAAGGAAGATAGTCCTAGAAGAAGCTCATTCTTCTATGTATGTTATGCATCCAGGAAGCACCAAGATGTATCATAATTTAAAAGATATGTATTGGTGGCCTGGTTTGAAGAAGGATGTTGTTGAGTTTGTTATGCGGTGTCCAATGTGTCAGCAAGTTAAAGCTGAACACCAGAAGCCTACAGGAACAATGTACCTATACCTCAGTGGAAGTGGGATCATGTAACCATGGATTTTGTGGTTGGTTTACCCATAACATCCAAAGGTCATGATTCATTCTGGGTAATAGTTGATAGGTTGACAAAGACAACACATTTCTTACCTATCAAAACAACCTCTTATGTTGAGAAGCTGGCGCAGTTGTATGTAGATGAGATAGTGGGGCTGCATGGGGTCCCAGTTACCATTGTTTCTGACAAAGGTCCCCAGTTTATGAGTCATTTTTGGGAGTGACTTCATAAAGCCTTAGGCACACAGTTAAGGTTTAGTACAACCTTTCATCCTTAGACTGATGGACAATCAGAAAGGACTATATAAACCTTGGAGGACTTGCTTAGGGCATGTGTCCTGCAGTTTACAGGAAGTTGGGATCTACATCTAAGTTTGATAGAGTTTGCCTACAACAATAGCTATCAACACAACATTGACATGGCACCTTATGAAGCTTTTTATGGTAGACGTTGTAGATCTTCCTTATGTTGGTATGAAACTGGTGAATATCAACTTTTAGGTCCTGATCTTGTACAACAGACCACCGAGAAGATTAAAATAATACAACAACAGTTGAAGACTGCACAAGATAGGCAGAAATCTCATGCTGATAAGCGTCGTAGACCTTTAGAATTCTAGGTTGGAGATAGAGTGTACCTCAAGGTCTCACCTTGTAAGGGAGTTCTTAGATTTGGAAGGAAAGGAAATTTAGCTCCTAGGTTTATGGGGCCTTATCCAATCATTGAATGGATTGGAAAGGTAGCTTATAAGCTAGAGTTACCATCAGAGTTGCAAAAGTTACACCCAGTGTTCCACATTTCCATGCTTAGGAAATGTCATCCTGATACAGAATCAATTCTGCAACCTATGGAAGTAGAATTGAACGATGATATATCCGATGTTGAAGGACCTATGACAATCCTTGACAAAAGAATTAAAAATCTGAAAAAAAAAGACATAAGTCTTGTGAAAGTCCTCTGGAATCACTGTGGCGTTGAAGAAGCTACATGGGAACTAGAGGAAGAGATAAGGAGGAAATACCCTGCTCTTTTCTCTTAATGTGTTTTGTTTATGATTTTGGGGATGAAATCCTTGTAAGGGGTGGATAATTTGTAACATACCTGACCTGGGTTATGTACTAACCCTAGGTGTTTTGCTTAATAAAGTTGATTAGATGTTTTCTCTTATCTATTGAAAAGTAATTAAGGCTTTTGAGGAACTTATATTTCAATTCCAGTCCTTTTTGAATAATGTTGAAACATTGTTTTGTTAATAATGGACTAAAGTGCAAATTACCCAAGTAGAGGGGTTAACTTGCAAATTTCACATGTGAAGATGTTCCTCTGATGTTGATATATCATATGAATGAATATGATGTAGTGGTATGGTTTCCACATCCTTGGGCACCAAGATAAAGCTTGTAGAGCAATCTTTGTGCATTAAAACCTAGTTTTGGTGTAATGTGCAAATTACCCAAAACCAAGGGTTCAACATGAAAAATACCACCTCTTGAGGGTCACTCATGTTTCTTGGCATCAAGAAGAGAAGATAAAATGAGAAGGGTGCCTCATTTGAATTATCATAGAGGAGAGAGAATCTTGACCTTAAAATAATCAAGATTTAAGCACAAATGGCTCTTTAATATAACTTAATGCAAAAAGAAAGGAATTAATTAAGGAACCCTTCAACCAAAAGTTGAAGGATGTGTTGGCAATAGTTTGGACGAGCTTGTTCCATGCTTGGGCACAAAAAGATCTTGGTTGAGTAGAAGCCATTCACATTAATATAATATAAAGCAATATCCAATAAAAGGATGGATATTAATATACAACTCTTTAAGGTGTTTAGTTCCTTTTCCAATATTCCTTGGATAATGGATAGGATTTTCTTGGATATAGAAGGTGGCTACATGGCCAAGGAGTGGAGGAGGACTTGGTGGAAATAATTGGGAAATAAAAGGAATTAATCCTCTTTTTCTATTTTCCTTGAAAACCCATATACATATCTCTTATGTATATCTTTTGCAATACACATGAGAATCGTTTCCTTGGTTTCCTTCTCTTTTCACCTTGCTTTGGTCGACCAAGGAAGATCTATGGAGTAGAGGAAGGATGGCCAAACCTGTAGGTGAGTTTTGATCATCTCCTACCTCGGATCCATGGTGGAAACCCTAAAACAAGGCTTGATTCATGGTTTTCTTCACTTGGTTTCCATTTCTAGCAAGTTTGTTCATCCAAAAGTTGAAGGGCGGACCTTGGAAAACTGTTGGAGCTCAATCCACCATTAAAGCCGTGGATCTTGGAGCTTGAGATCAGTTCTAGAGGTGGGTTTTATGACTCTAACCCTTAAACATTAGTATTGCACTCTTTTCTATAAGAATCGTTGGTTACTTTTCTTCCTTTGATACTCTTTTGAGTTCTTTCTATAACTTCTATGAAGAACAACAACAATTCTTGGTTTAATAGAGCAAGATGAAGATGACATAACTCTAGATAAATATCCAAAAAGTTACTTTACCAAACAGTTTGCTTTGTTGCTCAAACGGTTTCCCAAACCGTTTGGGAGCAAACAGTTTCAAACCGTTTGAATGCAAACAGTTTCACCTAAACCGCATAGAAGCAAACGGTCCAAGACTGTTTGGTGGTGTTGACCAAGTTGAAAATTTGGAGACCTGTTGAAAATAATGTAGGTTAATAACCTATCAATAATTTTTGATTAATTCCAATTGATTCACCAATTGAAGGTCCAACAATCACCCAAAACCCTAATCGGGTTAGGTGCTGATTTGATAATTGGATGAGTTTGAAATTTGGGTTGCGTGACCCAAACAGTCTCAAGACCTTTTGGTGATCACCCAAATGGTCTCAAGACCAATGGTGACCACTCAAGATTGTTTGTAGGTCTAGGGTTAAGCATGGTTGACCAATTGAAGATCCAAAGGTATCAAGTTGATGTATTATCAATTGTTGATTTGGTGACCAATCCTAGGATCCAAACCCTAAATGAATGACATAGTTAATTATGATATGATGGGAAAACGGTCTCAAGACCGTTTGGAGAATATCCAAATGATCCCAAGACCGTTTGGGGGTAACCCAAGATCGTTTGGAGGTCTGGGGTTGACTATGGTTAAGTGTTTGAATATTAAAAGGTACTAAGTTGAAGAGAAACTAATTGTTGACTTAGTGATCAATCCAATGAGCTAAACCCTAATTGGTTGACTTGGTTTTTTATGTTGACTTGGGAAAACGGTCTCAAGACCATTTGGAGGTCATCCAAATGATCCCAAGACCGTATGAGGTCAGGTCATGTCCAACTTGGAGGATGGTTCAATGGTTTAAAATCAATTAGACTCACATTGATTAATGATGAAGGGTTATCGATTCCAAACCCTAATCCAATTGATTCAAACCCTAATTGATGACCAATTGAGGGTCAAATCAGTTGAAGGTTGACCTAATTAACTCAATTGAATGATGGTGATAGGTCCAATTGATGATTGGTTATATGTACACAACTGTTGAGGGAAACAATATTGGAAACCCTAATTCAATTTGATGGGTTGAGACCATAATTGGTCCTTGCAGTTTTGAGGTGGTTTGGACCAAATAGTCTCAAGACCATTTGAGTCCAAACAGTCTCAAGACCATTTGGGACCAAATGATCCCAAACCGTTTAGGTTCATGCGGTTTCCAAATTGATCCAGTTCATGCGGTTTCAAAAGTCAACTTTGGGCAAATGGTCTTCACCGCCTATTTTCACCAAACGGTTTCAGAGGTTGTGCAAGACTGCATGGAGGTCTAAATGGTCTTAGACCATTTGGATGTTTGTGGTCAAGATCATTTGGGGTTTTTGTAGCCAGGATCGTTTGGTGAATAATTAACCAAAACCGCATGGATACTTAAAAGTGGTTAAAGGTTAAATTGGTTAACTAATACATGATGTAATCAAAGATGATTATGGTAATTATATCTTAATGGGGTAAGGTGATTAGTACCCTTAAATAAATAAGTCTTAATGATCATGATATAAACCATATGTGAATTCTCTTTCATGTTGAGTTGACTTAGCCTAATCAAGGCTAAAGCTAATATCATCCTATAGGGGATGAGAGAGAAAAGACTTCTTATATGAATGTTAATTATGTAATGGACTCTTATTATGAATAGACGTCTAATTAGGGTATGATCCATGATAGTGAGATCATGAAACCCTAATTATGAAGGTTAATGAATCATAACTCTAACTGAGGGTATTAATGGAAGTAATCCTAATAAATGATGACGGTAAGATCTTAATTCATAATAATAACATAATTAACCTTAATTCAAGGTATTTTGTTGATCACTCCTACTTAGGGTGAATAGTAAACCCTAATCAAGGGTGATGTGATATGAATAGTAAACCCTAACCTAGGGGTGATATGAATAGTAAACCCTAACTTAAGGTGATGTGATATGAATAGTAAACCCTAACCTAGGGTGATGTGATATGAATAGTAAACCCTAACCTAGGGTGATGTGATATGAATAGTAAACCCTAATTCCAAGTATAGTAAATGGAAGTGTGAAACCCTAATTCTGGGTTATTCTTTAAAGCATGAAGCTCTATGATTGGATAATGAAATGAGGAGTCACTAATCCTACTTGAGCTTAAAGGGGATGATAAATCCTTTTGAATTAGAAAGGGAAACTCTTACCCTGGTAAGGGCTTAGTGGTGAAACCCTTGAATAGTGATGATATTATTATTTCACATTATGTTGGTATGAAATAGATGTATCTGTTATCATTTATACTAATCATGCAGGATTTATGAGATATTGAACATAGCCAGGTAAGAGCTAAGATGCTTTGTTCATTAAAAGTACTTAATGAGCTTTGTAAGCAATGATATGTTATGTTGCCTTTTGAAAGGTAAAAAAAGAGATTGACAAGATGTATGAGCTATGTGAAATACCTGCATTGCTACTATCATGTTCACCTATTAAATAATTTGATGGCATTAAGTTACCTATTAAAGTGGTAACAAGTGATTTGATAATCTAAGGGTTTGAACGCCCACATTCTTGAATCATGATGACGAATTGATAGGAGATTGAGATCCCAAAGTTATAAAGCTATGAAATGAACTTGGTAAAATAGTACTCTTTCTTTATAGCAATTTTTTTAATGGTTTATGTTTGAAAACATGCCTGCTGCTAAAAATATGCTATAATGTACTTAAATAATCAAGTATAATGATATCATGTAGAGCCCTGACCATAGATCCATCATCGTTAGAAGTTGGATGATGGTGAAATAGGTCTTCCTAAGGGAATTCTTAGAGAGCATACTTTTGAGTATGTGGGGGTTATGGATGCGAATATCCTTACGTCCTAATGGAGGAATTGATGTGAGATAAACATTAAATCTCTCAATCCTTCATTATATGTATATTCCAGGATGATGTATCACTAATCTCCTGATGATGTTGTTAATGTCGCATCGATGTGAGATAAACAAGAAATCCCTCAATTGCGAAGAGAGTACAACATGCCACTGTAACTCTAATAGCAAAGTTGCCACAATACCCTGGAAAGCTATTTTAGCAGAGACACGAGATGTCCTGCATGTTGTTCCTCACACTGACTGAGGAGGATGAGGTCATAGAAATTTGGCTCTTCGGATGACCTATGTATGGTACCGATTTCGATTTCACAATGGTCGGTTGGAGTATGAGAGGTATACCTCATCTCCTCAGGGCATAAGTTTGGTTGTAAAATGTAATCAGCCGTGTAGCATATTTTCTTAGGATTGAATTACAAGAAACAATGATTGATAATACATTGTTTAATATGTCCTAGTTGGATATGTAGTATACATGTTCTTCATATTCCTTATTATATGAATGACTTTCTACTTAATCAAGTTATAATTGAAATGATTGCATAGAGAATATTGTTCTGCATATCTTGTTCAATGATTTACCTGTTGTTGAATATTTATTATTCTATTGCCCAGTGTTATTCTATTATTTGCAATAACAATGCTTCTGGAGAAAAGTTATAACTCTTGCTGGGACAATTTTCAATTGTCTCACCCCCGTGGGATTCAAACTTTTTAGGTAGACGCCGAGGAAGAAGAAACCCTTCAGTGGGTGAGCAACAACAGCAGCAGCAACAACAACAGCAAGGACAACAGTGATCCTCAGGTGGAGACATTGTTTGTCAAAGTCCTGTGTATATAGAGAGTCCTATGTGTCATCTCTGTACTCTCAGGTCCTAGGAGTCAGTAGATGGTTTGATATAGATATGAGATTTTTGGCTTAATGCCTCGAGATTTTTGTATACTGTTCATGTACAGTTTAACAGGGCAGTCAATGTTATGACTCTCGAGATGAGATGATACAGAGATGTACTGAGGAATCATAATGTAAATAACTTACTTTAGTTCTTTATGATGGTGTTTTACCGTTTGTGGATTTCTATACAAAAAGTTTTAAAAATTTAATGATTTTCAGTAATTCTGCTATTAATAATTCGCTTCTACATTAGTTAATCTTATTTTCGCGAGACGGACGTCACAATACTAGACCCTTTTATCCAAGACGAAAGGTTGAGATGGCCCAACAGTCAAGCCCAACTCAGTAGGACTTACAGAAGTTGCAGCCCAATAGTGCCAAAAGGCATAATCAACAACATGAAATGACTAGACTTCATGTTCTGAGTCAACCTGAGACTATAAATGACTTGCAAGAAATGACAGGTCAGATAGAACTTTTTTCATTCTGATTTGTTTTCTTCTTATTTTACATGTTAATCATAAGAACAATAGTTGTTGTTGAGTTTCTTTTGATTAATCCTATGGAAACATGAGGAGAGATGGAGAGGACTAGAATTTATATTATGTTAAGTATTCTCTAAACTATTTTATAATTCATTTTGTTCATATAAAGAGGAAGAGGTATAAAAGAGGCATCTGGAGAGAACTAGAGATACTAAGTTTTAAAACATAAAAAGAGATGTTTAAGGTAGGAGACATGACATAAAATGAAATGCATGCTACCTAATATAAATGTTTGATACCCTAGCTAGGTATTCAATTACTGAAGATAAGTAAGTATGGAACTCTTAGATTACTATCTTTCTGATTACTCTGATCAAGTAGTCATTTTGATACAATCTAAACAATATTATGAAATAAAAATGTGGCATAGAAATTCTTACCACATTCTAAATTATGATAAAGTGGAACATGAGTTCATCTCAGACCAACCTATGAATATAAGAAAGTATGAAGAGTAATTTTTATGATATGTAAACAGTGAAAAATATGTGGTACAACATGCCATAAACTAGTTGATAGACTCGGCTAACGGTCCCCGCCGCTCACATTAGTGGACTAACGATCTCAAACACACCTTTAATTCGTCATTCGACACTTCCACTTTCCACACAGGAAGCCCACACTCGGGGCCATTTGTGTACGAACTTTAAGAATCCTGCTGGATTTATAGTGTAAGAAACTACAGCTTGTTGGAGTTAGCAGAACTTTATGGCACATGAAATTCATGTAATGAGGAGCAGAATCGGAAAAAATGGATTACACACCTAGTATGTGACCTACTGATTAGTAGAAAAATACCAGACACATGATCTAGGATGGTTGAACCTAGATTTGGATAAACCCTAATTTGGACCAAAAAATATCAAGAGTATAATGAATCTTGTATTAATGATGATTAATTGCTATTAATTAGACAATGACCAGATTTTCCAAATGGTCATTGTTACGACCACACCTTCCGGTAACCCCCAATTAAGGGAGACCGAGAGGTCGAAGCCGCACCCATAACTTCCAGATCAAAGGTTCAACAATTAACCAAGAACAATTATTAAATTTTAACAGACTAAACTGAAAAGCTGTAAGAAATTAAAGTTTTGCATACCTTTTGAAAATTTGAATCTCTAAACTTCTATCCACATATGAATTCTACTCTAACTAATCCTCCTTGTATTTTACTTCATGTATTTCGCAATATGATGATTTACTGTTTGTCCTTTTGGCTTGTACCTAAAACGCTGACAAACATCGGTCAGACGAAGCTGGTAAGTGGGAGAAACAATAATCATGCAATTATTCTTAACAATGTATTGCAGCCAATTACAACTTAACAAACAATTTTACATTTTAAATATAATTGCACGATCCATGTATTCCCTATCCTTTGTGTTGTCCCTACAGTGGACCTGGATGCTACTTTCCCTTTAGTAGATCTCCATTAAACCCCTCATGGTCCCACCTATAGGTGAACTAGTTTCTAGGGTTGAGTCACATGGCACTACCTATAAGTGGCCCACTCCTTAACTCATGGCATGCTAAAGGGTCTCATGGCACTACACTTGGTAGCCCAATTTCTATCCCATGATAACCTAGACCTTACTCTAGGTTACCCCTTTTTAGCCTTTACAAGCCACAGAGGTGGATTTGGATCTAAGCCAGTTATATATATATTCATGGTGATAATTGTAGTCATTTTTTAGTTGCATGAAAATCAAAGCATCCAATAGTTAATTTCAAGCAACTGATAAAACCTCAAAAATCCTCAGAAAACTAGCTCATGATATTCATAAGCATAACCACATACCTGTTCAGTAGATTTCTCAAGCTAATATCAATTCTATATAAGAAAGCCATCTAAGCAAGTAGTTGAACCACACAATCAAGAATCCTGAAAAACACATGTACTCTATTTACTACACACTTTATCAAGATTCTTTTTATTCAACTTGAAATTGCTTCCTATGGTTTCTGTATCCATTTTAGGGTTTCCTTTGCAATTAGGGTTTCACTTCATCTTTTATTATTCTAAACCCTAATTTTATACCATTACTCATAAACCCTAATTATCTCATCTATTCTTCAATATTAAGGTTATCTTAAAAACATATAACCCTAATTTTGGATTAAAGGCACCATTAACCATTAATTAAGTTCATTAAGCCTCTTTTACATTAAAGCTACTATTTTTATCCTTTTAATCCATGACTAGATCATTATACGCATTTATCATCAATTCAAAGTTCATTATAGTCTAATCACATATGAACTCAATTTTCCATAATTCTACCATTTATTCATGAGAAAACCCTAATTACTACATTTAGGGTATTTATCCAGAATTAAGGACTTTTGTATTCAAATATATTAGAACCATCATTTAACAACGTATTTTCACAATTTTCAAAATATATATGATCTTATCCTCTTTTACCCTAAATTAGGGTTTCTAAATGCTTAATCATTCTCATATGGGGAAAAACCCTAAATCATGCAATTTCACATCTAGATCAGGTTAGAATCTAACATTATCATTCAATAGGTTATTAATACTTAAATTAACCCATTAAGCATATTAGATTCAACCTTTAATCACAAATAGGGTTTTTAACCTAACTTTAATACACTTTTCATCAACTTATTGTACTTTTGCAATTAGGAACGGAATAAATCTTTAATATCATTTTTATTGGATTCCTCGCATTCTCTTGATCAAAATACATACATTATTTGTATTTATCCGAGCTACAATTTATTAGATATGAAATTTGCAAGGTTACTTACTTTGGGCCAATGATAAGCTGCCACGTCACCCTTTCCATGCAGCTCGCAAGTTAGGAAAACATAATGAAAAGTCCACTTTGCCCTTAACTTAACAATCCTTTCTTTATCATGTAGAGGGGCAGAATTGTCCAATCTGCCTCCCCCTTCTTCAACCTTGCGCTGGCGGGTTACATATGCCCTAGTCACTATTGGGTGTGATCCCTCCTCCCTTCCTGACCTCAATGACCACCAAGGAGGGCGACATTGCCTCCGTCGCACCCTGGCGCACCTACAGGGCCCACAAACAGCTGTTGTGGTGGCGCGAGTCGAGCTGGGAGGACCTGCGATTCAACCACCTTATGTAGTCGTGTTGCTGCTATAGTGAGTCTCTTAGGTCATGGTGGCTCTAGCTAGACCTTTCTTTGGCTTCTCCTCATGACCAGCTACCATCGCAACCCCACCTGGGTTCCTCGTTGCTCCAGGATCATGTAGCTACTCATGGTTAGGGTTTACAGATCAAAACAAGGAAGAAGAAGATAGGGAAGAGAGAGGAAGATGTGGGTTTTCTTCTTTGAACTCAAACCAGGGGTCTACCCCTTTTATAGGGGAGGATATCCTCACCCTAAGATGCCCATCTAAGAGGAAACAAGTCCTCTCCTATTAGGAAACCACCTTCCTTCATTGTGAAGAAAATATTCTCTCTCTTCTTTGTTCCTTTTAATATCCTTTATTATTTGGATATTTAGGAATTTGAAAATCCCTTCCATCATTCTCCTTATTCTTGTTTTTTAATCCATTAGCCACAAAATTAAGTTTTCCTTTTAATAGAAAATACTCCCTTTTTATCAATATCACAAAATTCATTAATAATGCATCATATTATCCTCTTATTTTGCAATTTTGGTATATTCTCTTTCTTTCCTCTTTATTGGCACTCTTTGGATCCCAAGAAACTCTATTATTTCAAAATCCTTTCTAGTGGATACTCATTATCCTTCTCGATGCATCTAAATGCATTATTCTCATTATTTTGTTTATTTCTTATTAAAATATCTCTTTTTTAGGATTTCTCTTTATTTTTCTTTTATTTTCCTCATTGG
The DNA here is from genome assembly GCA_963693085.1 of Alisma plantago-aquatica. Classification (NCBI taxonomy): domain Eukaryota; kingdom Viridiplantae; phylum Streptophyta; class Magnoliopsida; order Alismatales; family Alismataceae; genus Alisma; species Alisma plantago-aquatica. The sequence continues at coordinate 1,214,474,282 of OY856409.1, forward strand.
TATTCCTTTTAACATTAGGAATCCTTGGGATACGAAATTCCACCAAGGATCACCCAATTATACCTCTTTTCACTTGTTTCCACATTTTACCATTATTTTCAATTTCTTTCTTAACAAAGAAATATTTAATTAATCTTTTCTTTTCTTATTGCATTTTCTTTGCAACTTTGGACTCCTTGAAACCCAAGGAACCCAAGAGGCACGAAATCTCTCTTTAGATTTGCCTTCTAGAGGTTTCCACATTTTTCTTTTCTAAAATATTCAATTATTCATTCACTAATTGGATTTTCTTATTATTTGGGCCCAATAGCCAATAAAGCCCACAAAACAATCATCAAGGCTATTGTAAACGAAATCCATATCTTCAAAACAAATTATATCATTATTTGTTCAAATATATTTAATATGAGAGATTACATTTCTCACCAAATGAACCCAAAAATTGGGGTTGTAACATCCTTCCCCTCTTATAAGAATTTTGTCCTCAAAATTCAATCAAGCAAATAAACAATTCAGGATAAGACTACTCCATGTCCATCATTGGCCCCTATGTGGATTTACCTTACCCATGGCGCTTTCAAAGAACCTTTATCACATATTTTTTCTCTAAGTTCTTTCATCCCGACGTCTATAAACTGCACAGGGGACTGAGGCCATTTCAGCCTCCCTTGGGGCTCACAAGGTTCATTGCTTAGCACATGGTCGGGGTACCTCACATAGTGCTCTAAATTGGACACCTAGAACTCATCACACATTTCTTTATCCTGAGGGGTAAGGTTAACCTTCTCCACCAATCCATCTCAATGGACCCACATATCGGGGACTCATCTTTGTTATCTATAGCTCAGAGGGGTCGGATTTTCATGTCACATATTCCCCCACAATGAACTGCATGTCAGTCTACTTTGCATCTGCACCTGACTCTCATTGTCTCCTTTCAGCCATTGCATGATCAAAGTGACTTCATCTACACGCATTGTGGTCCTTTTCTAACCATCATGTGGTCCTTTCACCAACATCATCTTACTGAAGTGGTGACCAACACAACCTCCCTTACAGAGCTTCTTTAAATCCCAATACTAGCTATGGTGGTTATCATCACAACTTACAGAAGATAAGAACTATATCCATGTATCACCCTGAACGAGCACACATGCTCTCATCAGACCTCTTAGTCTTGATCCACTACTACAGAAATGGCTTATAACGTCACTTTTAATGGTGTCGGTTGTAATAATACACCGACGGCTAAACAATACAACGTCGGTATATAAAATAAACCGACATCAATATGTGAAGGGAGACCAGACATGGGTATCGCTTTTGTTCAGTGTTGGTTCCTTAATAACAAACTGACGCCTAAAAGTAACCGCCAAATCCAAAATTTCCAGCGAAAAAAATTACCTCCAAAAATTAACATACATCGTCGGTTTTTAAAAAAGAAACCGACGACTAAAGGTTTTCTGCGAGACAGAAATTTGACCAATTTTTATCATCGGTTGTGTTACAATAACTGACGCCATTGTCTTTTTGGGTGCATAACCGTGAAAATTTTCACCTCCCTTTAGTGTCGGTTTTTATAAGGAAACCGACGACTATGATCTTAATTCGAGAACATTTATTTTTGTCAGCATATAAATATAGACGTCGATTTTTATGTTTGGAACCGACACCTATAATTGAACAATAGTGTTGGTTTTTTTGGTAACCGACACTTATAGTTTTTATTGTCGGTTGTTGTTAATAACCGACACCTATTGTTAACTTAACAGTGCACCCGCGCGAGGCAGACTCTTTCCCTTCTATTTCATTCATTTCCGCTGAGGTTTTGCTGGTCCGGCGATTCCTCTACTCCACCGCCGCTCGCTGCTACTCTGCCTCCGCCTCCGCCTCCGCCTCCGTTTGCTGGTGCTTTGGTCGTCGACACCGCCGCCACTCACCGCCGCTAGTCACCGCACCTCTACCGCCGCACCTCTGCTAGCTTCTGCCTCCGCCGCCTCTGCTTCTTCTAGCCGCCGCCAGTTCTCTGGCCGCTGCTCTCCAGGTCGGCCGCGACTCCTAGGGCTCTGCTCCCTGCTCTCCAGGTCACTGCTCCGCTCCGACCACAGCTCTTGTGTGCCCAACTCCGCCACAAAGGTACCCTGCTCCTTCTCTTCTTCCTCCTCTTTTCCCTCTGCCCTCAAGAAGGTACCCTGCTCCTGCTCGAATAATGTAGGAAATGCGTAGATTGTGAATAAAAAATGCTCTGATTCACATTAATATTACCATGTTGTATATGGTTTTGATCAGAAAAATGCGTAGATTGTGAATAAAATATACTTAAAGCTCTATTATTCTTCTTGTTACAAAGGTATAGTTAGTACACGAATATTAGATGATATTCAAGAAAACCCTAGTTTGATGAGCATGTTGTTAATCATGTTAATTATGATTCTTTTATTTATTCTGATGTCAGTATATAATTATGCGATCCCAACATCTTAAATTGAATTAGAATGATTTCAATGAATTATAGGGTTTTAAAGTTGATAATCATGTACATGCGGAAATAGGGTTATTAAACCAATAGTTATAACATAGTATGATCTTAATATGATCTGGATGTTAATAATAATGTATTATGTGAAATATGATGATTAGGGCTATATATATAATGTCTAGTAAAGATTCCTAGACTTTTTGTCATTAGGGTAATTTTTATACATTTTTGAGTAAATTAGGGTTCTAATCTACCCTTTTGTCCTATATTTGATGCTAATTGTGCATATATGTTGAGTTTCATCTTACTCTTACCTAAGAAATTTTTTTCTTAATCTCTTATACATCACTATATTTAAGGTTAGTCTGTCTACTAGAGTGTGGGGATTAACCATGTTTCCTGTAGTTTATAACATTGCATTGTGAATTATTACATGTTTGAAACTATTGATTTCTTGATTTATTATTTAATAATGCTCTATAGATTAGGAATAACCATGTTGCCTGTAGTTTATACACATTTATTATATATAAGAATGACAACACATGAATTTGTTGGCCTAGAAATCCGTCCAATACTCATTAGGAGTAAATCTTGGATAGTCCCTAGTTTGGGACTGCTCTTGAACACCTAATCTCATTTAGGATGTAAGTGTTTAATGTGTATTGGGTTTTCAAGAAAATTTTAGTAGCATTTCCCCATTTGTTCTCTAAGTACATATGTACTTAGAGAACAACGGGGAAATGCTGCTGAAATTTTCTTGAAAACCCAATACACATTATACACTTACTAGTGAGATTAGGTATTCAAGAATGGGAAAGGTGGTACACATTTATTATATATAAGAATGACAACACAAGTATTTGTTGGCCTAAAGTTTTAACCATGCATAAACTCTAATCTGTTAACCCTAGACCCTAATCTTATTGTAATATATAGCTTGTTTTCTCTTTGATCATAGAATGGATAGATCATGGATGTCCATTCGCAATCGCTGCACCCCATAGTTTATATCTGGTCTTGACCAGTTTATTAGATTTGCCGAGGAACATAGGAAATAACCTGGAGATAGGTTCTACTATCCATGTAGGCATTGCGGTAACAACTTGAAAATCAGCACTGGTGCAAAATCAGAAGTCATGCCATGTGCAACGGGATTGTACAAGGCCATACCGAATGGCACTGGCATGGAGAGATTTCAAACCCGAAACCAGTGGATGTCGATAGCAGTTCTTGTGTGGAAGAAGAAATTGCCTTTGATGACATAGATGTGAACGAATCAGTTCCAATAGACATTGTTGATGCGATGCTGGATAGTTGTGGGATAGAGAACACCAAAACTGATCCACCTCCCATGTTTAGAAACATTGTGAATGATGCTGAGATACCGTTATACACGGGTTGTAAGTTTACGAAGCTTAGGGCTGTGTTGAGATTGTTTAAACTGAAAGCTAACAATCGATGGAGCGACAAAAGCTTCACGTCATTGTTGTATTTGTTGAAAGAAATTCTTCCTGAAGGAAACGAGCTGCCGATCTCAACATACCGGTTAAAGAAATTGTTGTGCCCAATGGGAATGGAGGCCAAGAAGATACACGCATGCAAGAATGATTATGTATTATTTCGAAAGGACTATGCGGATTTGAAAGATTGTCCGAAATGTGGTGCATCAAGGTATAAATTGACGACTTCAGGGGAGTCCAAAACTGGTTCTCCCACCAAGGTGATGTGGTATCTACCTATAATACCAAAGTTTCAACGCTTGTTTGCCAATCCTATAGATGCGAAGAATTTGAGGTGGCATGCAGATGTTAAGAAAAATAATGATGCGATCCTACGACATGCGTCTGATTCCCCACAGTGGAAGAAGATTGATTTATTGTACCCTGAATTCAGTGAAGAGGGCAGGAATCTAAGACTTGGGCTTTGTATAGATGGGATGAATTCGTACGGGACATTGAGCAACTAACATAGAACTTGGCCAGTTATGCTTGTTATATACAATCTTCCTCCCTGATTGTGTATGAAAAATAAGTATGTTATGTTGTCGTCTTTGATATCGGGCCCTAAACAACCTGGAAATGATATCGACATTTATGTTGAACCTATGATTGATGACTTGAAGAAGCTCTGGGGTGAAGGTGTGATGACCTATGATGCTTCACAAAGAGAGACATTTTGTTTGCACGCTATGTTGTTTTGCACTGTGAATGACTTTCTAGCATATGTGAATTTGTCTGGATATAGTGTCAAAGGATCTAAAGTGTGTCCTATATGTGAAGAGAACATTGATTCAATACGACTAAAACACGGCAGAAAGACTATATATATTGCTCATCGAAGGTTTCTTCCAAAATTCCATCCGTATCGTAGGTTGCGCAAAGCATTCAATGGAAGGAATGAGGAACATAGTGCACCTAAACCTATATCAGGGGAGGATGTTTAGGAAAGAGTGAAAGACATCGCCAATGAATTTGGTAAGAGATCACAATGTACAATGGCCACAAGGAGTGACAAGTCTTTATTCAAGAGGAAGTTGATATTTTGGGATCTTCCTTATTGGAGTTCTTTGACAATCAGACATTGTATCGATGTCATGCATGTTGAGAAAAATGTATGTGATAGCGTTATCGATACTCTGTTGAATATACCAGGTAAGACTAAAGATGGGATAAAATCCAGAATGGACCTACGTGAAATGGGAATAAGGACAAAATTAACAGAAGTAGTTAGTAGCGATCGGAGAACATACTTACCTCCCACTTGTTACACATTGTCTAGAAAGGAGAAGAAAGCATTTTGTGAATGCTTGGTAAATGTTAAGGTGCCACAGGGTTACTCATCCAACATTTGTACATTGGTATCAATTAAAGATCTGAAGTTGATAGGTCTTAAATCTCATGATTGTCACACTCTAATGCAACAAATATTGCCTGTGGCAATTCGATCTATATTGTAGAAGCATGTAAGGTTTGCAATCACCAGACTTTGTTTCTTTTTCAACAGTTTGTGCAGTAAAGTTATTGACCCTGATACTCTTGATAATTTGCAAAGAGAAGTGGTTGATACCCTATGTCAGCTTGAGATGTATTTTCCTTCATCGTTCTTTGATATCATGGTACATCTTGTTGTCCACTTGACTAGGGAAGTGAAAATGGTGGGACCAATTTTCTTGCATTGGATGTATCCCTTTGAATGATACATGAGTGTTTTTAAAGGTGATGTTCGAAACCTTTATCAGCCTGAAGGGAGTATTATTGAGGGTTATGTGGCGAGAGAGGTTATGGATTTTTGCAATGACTTTATGAGTGGTAATGACGCTCCCGTGAATGACAAGAATGTTGAGGAGCATTTTGGCAAAGGAGTTTTGGGATCACGGGTGAAAGTAATCAGCTGTGAGCAGTTGGAGCAAGGTCACTTGTATATTTTACACAACATGGACGAAGTGAGTGTTTATATCGAGGAACATACCAATTTCATCAAGAGATAATATCCTCGAGCCAATACAATGTGGCTTGCTAGAGAGCATAACAAGACATTTATTAAGTAGTTTGAAGATAAAGTCTTACATCAACTATCTCAAACACCAGATAATCTTACTGAAACCATCAAATGCCTCACCTTTAAACCAAAATTGAATGTTATGTCTTATGAAGGGTTTGACATAAATGGTTTCTCATATTAAACAAAGCGTCAAGATGATAAGAGTGTCGTCCAAAACAGCGGGGTCACCCTTCAAGCGTCTTCATTGTTTTTAGCAAGTGCAAAGGATAAAAGTCCACGTGAAGCTAAAATGTCATATTACAGTGTCATTGAAGACATATGGGAGTTCAACTATGTAGATTTTAGAATTCCGCTCTTTAAATGTAACTGGGTTGACAACAACAAAGGAGTTATAGTGGATGAATTGGGTTTCACGTTAGTGAACTTTGAAAAGATTGGTGAGAAGAGTGAACCATTCATATTGGCATCACAGGCGAAACAAGTATTTTATATCGATGATCCTGCAAATGATAAATGGTCGGTTGTTATTCATGGTAAAAGACAGTTCATTGAAGATCCTATAGATGAAGAAGAGTACTATGATAAGTATGATGACTCCAGTCCATTCTCAGTTGGGTTGCCAACACCACCAAACATTGAAGCTGGGGATCACAATGACTTGTATGTTCGCGGGGATCATAATGAAGGATTATTAATTGATAAAAGATCACAATATTAGAGGCATGGATGTTTATATTTTTATTAAGTTTTATTTTTCTGAATGTGAACTTTACAATGTGAATGTGGACTTTACAATGCAAATTACTTTACAATGTGAATGTGAACTTTACAATGTGAATGTGAACTTTACAATGTGAATGTGAACTTTACAATGTGAATTACTTTACTATGTGAATGTGTACTTTACAATGTGAACTTTACAATTAGTGTTACTTTACAATGTGAAATTTATAATTTGAATGTGAGCTTTCAGATGGTTGATCAGGACCGTGCTGATGATCGTCGTGAGGGTGAGGACGTGCTTGCACCGCCTGACCATGTATGTTTTAAGAATATATCCCTGAGGTTTCTATCTATATGTTCATTTATAATTATATTATGTAAGTGTGTTTTTTTATCAAATTTTAGGTTGGTGATGTACCCCCTGAAGAAATTACAACACTTGATGAGCAACAAAAGAAAATTGAGAAAGTGAGGGGCATCACAATGATGAACAAGTTAATACAGCAAAGGGGCAATGAACCCAAATTGGCTGTGGATTTCGATCAGGCAGGAAATCGATATGGAGTGAACCACAACTCATTTGTTTCATATCTTGGGGTTCTTACTCGCAGCCATTGCAGTCCTATCCTAGAATCATGGCATAAAGTTCCTAAGGGGAAGAAAGACCACATATGGAAGGAACTATGTGTGAGTTATTATTATTTGTAATTCTATTTGTGTAGATTACTAATTTTTAGGATACTAGTTAATAGCAATTCTATTTAATTTGCAGAGCATATTTTTTTTTTTGGAAAACCGAGAAGCTCTTATTTATCCTGCTCTCTAATGCAGGTTAAAATTGGGTTCATGGGTACATCAATATCAAGATTGAGCCAAACCGGCTTAGTTCGAGAAAAGAAGAAGGGCGAATTGAAATGTGCTACGTGCTTAGCTAGGGCATCAACAACAATATTTAACTTCCTAGGAATGAAGCTCACATCCAGCTTAGGTCCATTGAGTAGAAGCCATTTCAGCCTGGCAATGTGGGGTTGCAGTTTGAGAGGCGGAGTTAAGTCAGACAATGTGGGGTTGCAGTTTGAGAGGCGGAGTTAAGTCAGACTTCAGCAGCTGAATAGCTTGTTGGGAATCCGATAGAAGGTGGCAGCTGCTCCATCCCTCTCGCCTGCTTAAGGATACAGCAATGAAGATAGCCTGCAACTCTGCTTCAAGCGTGCTAGTTGCTATGGATTGTTCTCCTGAGCCACTGCAACACACCCCTCTGGTGTCAACGACATGGATGCCTACACCAGAGGGTGTGGAGGGGTTGATGTAAGAAGCATCTATGAATATGAAGCGAGCATTGTGATGTATAGCAGAGGGCTGAGCGTCAACCCTGGTAACCCTGCTAGTAGTGATGTCCTTGGGGAGGTTAGTGATAGTGTTCACCCACTCTCGGATGAAACTGGCAATCGCTCTGGGATCTCTCTTGGCACCTTGGTGAAGACGCTCCATGCAGCAGGACCAGATGTGCCAGCACGCTATCGCTGTGGTAGTGCGGGTATGCGGGCCACTGGAGGGGCCTTGAAGGATGAAGGAGATCCAATCCTGTTCATGAAGGAAGAAGTGGTTATGATCAATGGCAAGGGCCTGCCAGGTTGCTTTGCTGTCACAGCAGTCCCTAAGAGCATGCAGGAGGGTGTCGGTTCTGTTATTGCAGATCGCACACTGGGGGTCGACATCAAGGTGACGACGGTGCTTCTCTTCATTCGTGAGCAGTGCGCGATGAAGAAGAAGCCAGAGAAAAGTGCTAACACGTGCAGGTACAGATCCATCCCAGACCGAAGACCAGTGTCCGGGTGTCTCCAACTCTTTACCCAGTCTGAACCAGGCATAAGCCGACTTCGAGGTGAGATCGCCAGAGTCGTCAAGCGACCAGCTCCAACGGTCCTCCCCATTATCGATGTCGGGTGGAGGTGTGGCATTAATGATTGGCCAAGAAGCTTCAGGAATGTAGTGGTGAATGAAATCCAAGTCCCAGGAGTCCGGGGCGGGAGACATGGAAGCAACAGACAACTCGAGCAGATGAGATGGAGGCTTAAAATCGGGGGCGAGATCACAGATCGACTTCCCCATGAGCCAATTATCTGTCCAAACATTAGTTGTGATGCCATTATTAACAACACGGTGACTCAGCGTCTGGACTAAAGGTAGGTGTTTCCTTATGAAACCCCAAGCTGAGGAGTTGGGTTTGTTCTTGAAGGTGCCTGACCGCATGTATTTCTCGGACATGATACGCACCCAAAGTTTGGAAGGGTTGTTCATGAAGGTCAAAACATTCTTGAGCATTAAGGCTAGGTTCTGGTCTCGAGCATCCTTGATGCCCAGGCCCCCTTTCTTCCTGCTGGAGGTGACTTTCTTCCAGGACACCAAGGAAGCCTTTTGATGGTCCGAGTTGTCGCTCCATAGAAAACGCCGAATGTGGCGATTAATCTCATCGCATAGAGCTGGTGAGAGCTTGACTGTTTGCATAGTATAGGTGGGAAGCGCCTGTAGGGTAGAACGAGCAAGCATGATGCAGCCCGCTAGAGATAGGTGCCGCATAGTCCAGCTATTCATACGGTCCCTGATTGAGCTCAATAAGGATGCATGGGTATCTTTGTTAATACGATGGTGAAGGATGGGAACGCCAAGATACCTGCCCAAATCGTCGGTCCACTGAAAGTTGAGGAGTCTGCTGATAGCTCTCTTCTCGGTAATAGGTGTGTTTGCACTGAAGAAGCAGCGGGATTTTTCTAGTGTGATCGTCTGGCCTGAAGCTATCGTGAAGCACCACAATATCCGTCGCATAGTCCTAGCCTGTGCTGGTGAAGCTTCGCCCATAAGGAGGATATCATCAACAAAGAAGACATGGCTGAGAGGAGTACCACCCCATGTGAGAACTAAAGGCTTCCAGGCTCCTTCCTCAACTGCAAGGGAGATCGCTTGACTAAGACGCTCCATACAGAGGACAAAAACATAAGGGCTTATAGGATCACCCTGTCTGACCCCTTCAGAGGGTTTGAAGGGTGCGAGGGGAACACCCTCCCACAGAATAGAGGTTGAGCCTTGAGTGATGATTTCCAAGATGATACTGCATATGTTAGGAGGCAAATCTGTGCATTTGAGCATGTCACGAATGAAGTCCCAGTGCATGCGATCAAATGCCTTGGATAGAACCAGCTTCACACAAATCATCCGCTTCTTAGTAGAATTCACTCGCATGGAATGGATAACTTCTTGAACAAGGAGAATATTATCACTGATATGGAGACCCGGGATGAAGCTGGACTGAGTTGGCGAAATCCACAAATCCAGGAGGGGTTTGATGCGTTTGACTAACAATTTAGATATTAGCTTGAGACATCCATTCATCAAGGAGATAGGCCTCAGGTCGCCACAGCATTGCGGAACCTTGATCTTCGGGATGAGGACCATGTTGGCATTTGCTAGAGAAGAATCAATTTTCTTGGCAACGAAAGTAGTCTGAACAGTACTTGCTAATGAGAGTTTGAGAGTGTCCCAATTGGACTGCAGAAATTCATTATGTACGCCATCAGGTCCCGGTGCCTTGGAAGGTGACATCTTGAACAGGGTGGCGCGGATCTCCTCAAGCTCCGGCAGGGCCTCCAGCTGGCTGTACTGGGAAGTAGAAATCGTGGGGAAGACACCCGAATAAGCGGCGATGTCTGCCGCTGATGGGGTGGTTGTGGCAGTCAGCAGTGCTTTGAAGTACTGGACGACCATGCTTTGGATCTCGGCAGGCGATGAGATCCAGGTACCCTCAGCGTCTTTCAGTTGGGTAATTTTATTGGTGTGACGTCGGGCCTTCACAATGGACTGGAAGAAATGGGTGTTGTTATCCCCGTATTGAAGGCAGCCGATGTGTGACTTTTGTTTCCAATCAGCCTCCTCATGCATTAGGAGCATGGTGTATTGTTCCTGGAGGGCAATAGAATTATCAGAAAGGACATTGGGTTGGTAAAGTGATTATACCTGACATCTCTTAATGCGATTCAGTAGTGTCCGCTTCTCTCTATAATGTTGCTTTAAACGCTTATCCTCCCAACATAAGGCAGCCTTACTGAAGGAGGCGAGGGCATCTTGGAAATTAGCAGACTGGTCCCATAGCGGAAGAAGGCAGGAGCGGAAGCTGGGAATCAGATGCCAACTGGATTTTGTCTTGAAGACCTTGGGCGATGAAGAGGACTTGCTCGCCAGGTTTGTGAGTATGGGGTGGTGGTCAGATTCAATTCTAGGCAGAGTGACGACTGAGGCATTTGGGATGAGGTCAAGCCAGTGCTCATTAGCTACGACCCTATCCAGCTTCTCCTGGAGATCACCTTTTCGGAAAGTGAAAGGGTGGCCACTGGCCTTAATCTCAAGGAGACTGCAATTGAAGAGGCAGTCATTGAAACAGGTACTAGCATTCTTGTCAAAGAATCTGCCCCTAGACTTCTCGGAGACATCCAACATAGTGATGAAATCCCCCATGACAGTCCAGGCCGAGGAAATAGAGGACGAGAGTTCTTCCAGTCTGCTCCAAAGAAGACGACGCTTGATTGGGTTTGGGCTGGCGTAGACAACGGTGAGGAACCATGCATCATTAACCCGGCAATGAATAAACTGGCGATGGTTTATCAGGATCTCGATGTTGCATTTGGTATTGTCCCACAATAACCAGATACCACCGGAGAAGCCAAGTGCTTCAACCCGATGAGAAGAGGGGAAACCAATACGTTTAATGATGTTATCAACTATTTGACCACTGCATCTTGGTTCCAAAATAGCTAGGAGCTGGAGTTGGTGAGATCGCTTAAGGTCTTTAATAATGGGAAATTTGCCTTTAGAACTCGCACCTTGGACATTCCAACAGCAGAGCTTTATTAAAAAACGTCCAGAGGGTGGGTGACTGGAAGACGTTTAATTGATGGCAGCTAGCAGTCCAGTCGACTACTCGTCGCCTTCAGCAGTGATCTGCATCGATGCATCAACCTCATCCGGGGGGTCCGGTTCTTTGAAGACGAGGGATCTCACAGTTGTAGTGGAGATTCCTGGGGCCTCCGCTTCGAATGTTGGATCCGGACGTCCTTTTTTCCTGACTCTGTGAAGACTTCTGACGACCTGATAGATAATCCTTCGGTTCCGCAGCATCACACCACCCGAGCCACTACGGCGGGGGGATGCGTTGGGATTCCTTGCTCGATGGTAGGTTGGCACCAAAATGAAAGCTTAGGCACGAGGAAACGACCTGCTCTCGACCTACACACGTTTCATCGTCATGGAGGACAACAGCAGTGTCTGAAGTCGCACCTTGCTTGGGGGCGAAGGAAGAAGTAAGTGACTGCGGGGTGGCTGACGCTTTGCCCTTTGCCTTGTCTAATTGCCGTTGTTTTTTCTTGTTCACAACAATCTCCCAATTCCCCTCGTATTCAGAGACAGGGATGGCCTCCAGCTCGGACACCTTAGCCTTGGCCTGTGGGTTTCCCTTGGTGGTGTCGGTGGATTTGCCTTTATCCTTCTCGACCGGTTTGCGCCTAGCTGGCTTCTGGGCATGGATGTCCAGGGTGTATTTGACACCGGACAAGGGAGCCGGGGTAGAGGAGGAAGCTATGTCCGATGTGGGGGGTACCACGTGGATGCAGTCGGTGTCTGCGTGACCAAGACGTCCACACTTCATGCAAACCAGGGGTAGGTTTTCATATTGGAGACGGAATTGTTCATTGTTGATGACGACAGTTGGAAGTAGAGGTTTCTTTGTCTCGACTTCCACCGCGACCCGAGCAAATTTCCCCCGATTACCTAGCTCCATGTTCAAGTCCACCCTAATCGTCTTCCCCACCAGATCTCCTATCATGGAGAGTAACTGGTTCTGATATAGAAAGACTGGGAGATCTGCGATACACAGCCAAACCACAAGTTTGCGCGGGATGGGGTCGGAAGGTCAGAAGAAAGGGGACCAAGATTGCACCGAAAGGTAATTTCCGAAGACCGTCCAAGGGCCGCCAGTCATGGCCATGAGATAGTCACCTTGATTCGTGAACTGGACGATGTAGTAACCCTGTTCCAGATCAATCACCCGGAAGTGTTCCTTGGGAGACCACAAAGCTTTGATCTTGTTAACCAAGGCTTGAAACCCTAGGTTGATGCCTATCGCTTTAACCACGACGACATGTTGGAACGGATCCAGGAGCGGTTGAATGGCGTCATGCTTGACAGAGATAGCTGGAAGAGGGCCGTCCATGTCTACAGAGATGTCGTCCGCCTTCAGCAGGTCGGGAGAAACAGGGTTTAGGTATGACAGGGAACCGCATAGTTTTTCTTTGTAGGATAAATCTGCCTCCTTTGTGATGCAATCGTTCGTCAACATGGGATCAGTCGAGACTTCCACGTGTTCGAGGCATGCAGGATCGCTGGTTTCCGGTGGCCTGTTGTGGTGTGGAAGGCCCCTGCCGCCACGGCCTCCACCGCGGCCGCCACCACGGCCAAACCCTACCGAAGCCATTTGCAGAGCATATTTGATATGGATGAAAAGTTGCATCGTAAATGTGTGATGTAACGTTGTGGGAGGGTCCTAAGGAACTATAGGACCAATCTCACCCGAGATTACATACGCGATGCTGAGAATAGGTTCTTGATTGATTCCAATTCTAGACATTGATCAGTATTTCGAATCAATTCTAGACATTGATCAGTATTTCATTAACTCTACACTAATAATTTTTGTTTGTATTCTCTTTGAAAATAAATATAGGAAGAAGGAAGCCACACAACAATGGAACTACTTGGACCCCAAAGAATGGGAGGGGTTTTTTACCCAAAGAAAAACAAATGAATTCAAGGTATTAAGTGCCACTCCCAGTTTAATTAATATACGTTTTTATGTATTCACCTATTCAAGATTAACCTTTAGTGTTACTAACCAAATAAATGTGCTAACTAACTAGGCTATCAGCGATGCTCAATGAGTAAGGTGTGCACTGAATGTGCATGACCACACAATGGGTCCAAGAGGATATGTAGGTGTTCACCAAAGACTACATGCTGAGTCTACTCAGCCTACTGCTACTCAGGAGACTGCAGAGTCCTCTACTGCTGCTCCCACACCTCTGCCTCGTCATGTTATGTGGATAGCTGGGAGGCAAAACAAGAAGGGAGATATACTGAAGCTCGCAACCGCTGAGGCGGCTACAAAAATGGTAAAAATAATCTCTTAGAGAAATCTATCGATATTGATTATCGTTATGTTTACTTACGAATTTTTGTTGATGGTCATTAGAGGGAGCTACACGAGTAGAGGAAGGAAGGCAAATTCATCCCTCAGGGCACAAGGGATGAACTGACAATTGCTCTGGGTAACCTAGAGCATCCTGGATGTGTAAGGGGTGTAGGTGCTAGTGTGGGAATCAAAGCGTTCTTTGGGCCATCCCAGTGCAAACCTGTCCCAAAAGTGGGACTTTCACAAGCTGAGGTAACTTATTCTTATTTTGGAACATTATTGCGAAAGGGAATTCAATAATCAGAAACTAGCATTTCTTTTATCCATGTATAGGTAGATTCCTTAATTGATAGGAGAGTCGAGGAAGTAGTTGATAAAAGACTCCAGGAAGCATTTAACAAGTGGCAGGCGTCTCAGACTGCCACTCAGTCAGTACCTGTGGCGAACCTCTCTTCTCCTACTGCTCGTACTGCAGAGGTTGAGAGTAATCCTATAGACCCACAACCTAGCACGTCCTCTCGAAGTATTTTTATGGCATATATAATAGCTATTCTGTTCAAGATGATCATATGTTTGTGTATATATGCATATAACATTCTTTACATAAATTTGTAGGGGTTGAAGCCATGCCGACTACAAAGTGAAGGATATATCATTGCAGATGCATTGGCTTACCCACCCCTTAAAGGGTGCATGTTTCATGGGAGTCTAATACCAGATGGCATGGTACGTGTGAGCCCGATACATATACTCGCTGGATGGACGAATCTTACACTGCCTCATGCACACACAGATGCTGAAACACTTGGTGAGGCAGTAGGCAGAGTGATATTGTAGCCCGAAGCGGATGTCCTCTACACTGATATTGTATGATAAATTTTCATTACTTTACTTTATTAGTGTGTATATATATGAGTCAATTGATATGAAATTATATATAGAGGTCAAAAAGACGAGTCCTGCTACATCTCGGCCTCCACCTCCTTGACTACCAAGTTGGCTTCCAGGGGACCTACACGCCTCGATAGGTCCTAATTGTAGGAGTGTGGCAGTATGGATCCACAAACATAATCCAAATTGCCCTATAAATGTTACTATTCCGGAGAATGTTGTAGGTAAATCATACGATAACAATCTATTTATACAAGTTTAGCATACACATTAATGCATACATAATAGAAGTTCTGGATACGTATTAATGCAGGTCAAACATTCGGAAACAACATATTCATACAAGATATTTTGGAGTTGTTTAGTTATGAATGGCTGAACACATCTATGATAGAGTTGTGGATATGGTGAGATGAATGCATACGGCAATCTGGTTTATACATCCATATACCTTAGTTTATATACAACAATCTGGTTTCTTATATATTAATGCATACGTAATACATGTTTTGCAGCCACTTATACAAGACATGTACAGATTTTGGGTTTTCCCAGGTGGGATTTTTGGTTCCATCTTTGATTAGTCTTGTAGATACAGACCCTTCTTCAGTTACTTCATACTGTTGTGATGATTTTGAATATTTTGATAAAAATAATAAGACGGTGATACTAGCTCCATTCAACGTCGAGTAAGTTTACTTTGCTTGTAATTTTGACTTAAGAAAATTACATTTTTATTGTGGATATTGAGTTATTAATTTTCTACTTTCTTACCTGTAGTGCTAAGCATTGGGAGTTATTAGTTATTGTCCCCAAGACATTCACCGTCTATTATCTAGATCCTACGGGGAGTCAGTTGGATGTATTATATGAACATGCAATTAAAAGGCCATTATTCTCGTGAGAAATATTTTATGTTTTTATATCTGTTAACATCTGTTACTGCATTACTATTAATTATGCAATTTAATGTGTTACAATAACATATATAGGGCTTTACAAGAGTACAAAAATCTGGAGGAAAGGTCCCCAGGAAAAAAATCTGACACTCATTTGGGAGAATGTGAAAGTAATTTCCTGACTACAATGTATATATTATTTATGTGAACTGTGCTTATTTGTATTTTTAAATATTTTTTATGTTTCAATGTATAGTGTGACAAAGTGGGTTTTTATGATTAATTTTGAGGATGAAATTTCTTTTAAGGTGTGTAGGATGTGATGGAGTGGACTTTTAGAATCCTAAAATGTCCAATGACACAAGTGAAGTCATGCATGTTGAGTTGTTTTGAGAATCCCAAGTGTTTTAGTAAAGTGTTGACTGAGGTTTGTAAAATGATTTGGATCCATAAATTATGCCTATTTGAGGAAATTAATTGAATGGTATAACAATTGAGTTTTGGCACCAAATTCGTGTATAAGGTACCTTGAGTAGTGAGGAATCTATGGCTAAAATTTGGTGGATTCTTTTTGAGGTTCTTACAAGGGAGTATTGTTGGTCAAATTTGTTGAATCAATATGTATATCGGTATATGATGACCAAGTTTTAACCTTATCTAATTCTTTTTTTTTTCATGATCTTGATGTCACGCTCATGTGTTATGTTTTGGCTGCGTGCACAAGATCTATAATGCATAGTCTTGATCCAGTGAATAGAGCGTTGAGATGGAGATGCCACAGATCGTGCATGTTGCAATCTTTGGATTGGATTGATCGAACAACGCATGATCTCCTTTCTTATAACCGCTTGTGCACAAAAGCACAACCAACCACGCAGCCACGACTGCTAAGCATGGGCCTAGACGTATAGCTGATCGTGGGGGGGGGTGGTTTCTTAGCATTCAGTGAAGTTGGAACTTTAGGCAAATGGACCATAGGAACGAGTAGCTTCACCTCCCCCATTCTGCTACTTCCTCCAGGTGCTTCTTGCAAGTGGTGTGGAAGAAAGGTAGAGAGTGATCGAGGGGTAACATCATGAGGAGGAGGAGTTATTACCCAGCCTAGCCGCATGAAGGTCCAAGTATTAGGCAGCACCCAGACCTCACCGGAGTCTCCCGTCAATGACTCTTGATGCGCAGCGTGAGCGTTGGGCGAGAAGAGAGGGAGATTAGCGGCAGGCACATAGGAGCGCCACCAACACCTAGCTTCTAGGATCTCTGTTGCTCCTTGCTCAAGCCACGACGATGCTTGAGCATGCAGATGGAGGCGGAGCCCTAGATCTGTCATCTTCACCCTGAGAAATCAGGAGTGATGGAGCTCCGGAGGGACATATGGACTCCCAAGCAGCAGTGGGAGGTGGTGATGCATGCTTGCTCGCCATGGGGTCCAAGCACGATGGCACTCATGCACATCGACGTCTGTGAGAATAGAGCCTCACAGACTCATATGCAAAATGGAGCATAATGGTCGATCAACCCGTTTCTGATTACCCTAGTCGGGGCATCGTTGGGGGTCCATGCTACACCATCACGACAGTTTTGTCCGGTGAGGAGGCCAGCGGCGGCGACACCTTCATCGCTGAGAGGGATGCCTCGGGCATCCGTTTTGTGTGGATGGTAGGAAAGGAGAAGTGAGGCAGGAGCCATGGAGGAGATCGTCGGAGCAGAGCGTAGCGGCGACCCTAGTGCTTCGCGACTCACGATGTGAACCAGACCGGCCAAAAACTGTTCGTAAATCGGCTTGAACCGGACAGACCAGCCAACTGATCCAATCCAGCAAGGGTCGCGCCCCACAGGGCTACGTGGCAATACGTGATAGGCCCACGAAGGTAAATAATTGTGTAAATACTCAGTTCTTAGATAATTCGTAGAAAATAGCCCGCTTATCAGAAAAATAAATATAAGATACCAAAATGCTAAGAAAAATGTGTAGAACAACTTGGAACCATCATATAAGGCTTTTGATGCACTAAGAATAGTGATATCATGTAATATGTGTAATGCTTAATTCTTGGATAATAAATATCAAACAATATTCTAAAATTATGAGAACATGTCAGTAAGTTAATAATCATGTTTATAATGCATATGATGTCAGATATGATCATGTTGATGCACAAAATCATGTAATATGATTAATATGGCTAATTAGGGCTAATAACCCTATATTAAATGTAATAAATATATTAATGATTAATAAATGATGAAATTTACAGAGTAAGCTCATATCAGTATCTAAAACCTCATAATTAAATATGAGATCAATATGATACACATAATCTATGTTATACGCTGATGTTTGCTCTTAATGTGATATAAACCCTAATTTGAGTAATGCATGTAACCTAGGGTTAATGTGTGACATAATGTTAATATGTTCAGATGATGAACTTTGATAATGAGACATGATCTGGAAAGTGACATCAGTATGATAAATCTAAGATAAGAAGACAAGTAATAATGTATATAACATAATGAGATAAAGCAAACCCTAAAATGGATATAAATAGGGTTAATGATGATGAGAACCTGATGATCGTATGTGATCTTATCTTTATCAGGGATTGACCTGGGATATATAGTTGACCTGAGGAGTATGGGATGATTAGGTTTCTCTTGATCAAGGTACGCCATTACCTCTTACTTGGCTTATTATATAATATGCTTGTGTTATATAGTAGTAAAGACTTGGCATATGGTATTGATTGAATGATTGTTCGTGTATGATGTGTTGCATGATTTTCCATACTTATTGCTATGAACACATGAAACATTATATATTTTTTCCATTATATCTAAGCACTTCAACTCTTTGGTAGTAAAGTGCTGGAAATAAGTACTTCAACTCTTTGGTAGTAAAGTACTTGGAAGTGATCCAACTCTTTGGTAGTAGATCACATTGTGAAATGATCCAACTCTTTGGTAGTAGATCATAAAGGCCTTAATGCATTCAACTCTCAGGTAGTAAATGCATGGATGATATAATGGAAAAAATGCTTAAAATATGTGTTCTCTTTTGTTGATGAATATCTTTGTGCAAGTATATGCTTTTCTTATATTTCTTTATAACTGCCAAGTATTAGTTTTATCTTATTGCCAAGATATGATGAGAGGTAAATAAAAGACACGTAGACGTACTCAGTACAATATTCTTGAATATTGTGCTGATGTGTACCACATGTAATCTTTTGTTTAGGTTGTGGTTATGCTCTTGAAGATCCAGGATAGAGAGAGTTGTGTAGCGAGCTGATGTACAGGTGGACCTGTTGTCTTAAGATCATGTTGTTTAGATGTAGTACATGTATATGTAGAATTTTGTTGTTCAATATGTAATATCAAATGTTGTAATAATTCATGTTGTAATTATATGTTGAGTGGTGAACATGTGTATATGGTTTTATTATTGTTCATGTGCATGTGTTACTGATGAGTTTCCTTCTGACTCCCTTGATTTTCTTCTTCTTAGCCTTATGTGGGATGTCTAAATTGGGATTCTCACTGAGGTGAGGGTTTCAATTTGGATGTCTCACATCAGATTAAGTTTTAGAAAATCCGAGGATGTCACATATAGTGTGCTACACAAGACAACGGTTGGGCATGTGCCTACTATGTGATGCGATTTATGGACCTAATCATCAAACATGCCGTATTGGAAATCGATAACATACAACAGGTATTATACATAGTCTCGTGAAATATATGAATCTTATTATATATTATTACAATTATGTATGTATGTCATTCTCTTTGTAGGTCTTTAAAACTGAGGACTTCAACACAGGTGCAAAGTGTTTTGATGTACATGCTCCCTATACAAGAGATGAATTAGATGTTGTAAGAGAAGATTGGGCAAAAGCCTTGCAAAGAGTGGGAATTTTTCAATATGATTTTGCTGAAAATGATGAAAATGATGAATAAAGAATAACTTTGTTCTCATTATTAATTTTGTGTGAATGTGAATGATTTTTTATGAATTGTCATATGTGTGTGAAAATCATCAATACATGAATGTTTCTACATGTGTCTGAATGTGAAAAGAGTTGAAATAAATGGAACTGCAGGTTGCTACTAGTTTCTACATGCGTGTGATGAAAAAATAATATGAATTAAATGTTCTTATACATGAGTGTGAATCACATATATATAATATTGTCCATCTTGTTAATTTTGCAGGTTTGTGGCCTGTTGTTGGCTGATATCAATGGATGTCGTAAAACCTGCAATTCATAACTGAACTATGAGTTTCTCATCCTGCGACCAGCCACAGTAGGTCTGTAGACTGACAGAAAAAAAAATCAAAACATAGACGTCAGTTATTTGAACAAAAGAAACACCTATGTTATACGACGGTGATTTTCCACCTAAAACCAACGTCTATGTAACCAGGTACCATGGCCGTGCTGGGAGGCACGATTGTGGTGGCAGACAGGGGATAGGGCATCAATTATTATCACAAAACCGACGTCAGTTCAGATGATGTGGCGTCTGTTTCTCTTAGAAAACCAACGCCTATAATCCCTTTTCTGGCGTGTTTTTGGTGGCGGTTGTTTAGTAAACAACTGACGCCTATAGTCCCTTTGCTGGCACATTTTTGGTGGCGGGAAGAGTTTGGGCATTGCTTTTTACTAAACAACCGACGCATATAGTCCCTTTGCTATCGCATTTTCGGTGGTGAAAAACGTCTTGGCGTCAGTTGGGATCCAACACCGAAGGTCTCCCCCTTTAGCGGAACCCACTTGGGTGTCGCTTTGAAACCGACACTAAAGAGCTTAAATAACCTACACTAAAAAGCTTTTATGTAGTAGTTATCATACTAACCCTTAGTTAGGGGTGATGAACTATACTAACATCGAGTCCTTCATGTACCTACTTCCTCCTTACGGAAGTGAACCTTTAAGTCAAACTCAAGAACCTTTGAACTCGCATCATGGTGTCGTTGAACCATCTCTCTCATGGGTAGTTCAACCAAATATGTCCCTTGACAGAACTCTTTCTTTCTCATGTAATCTAGGTAAGGTGATCTACCATAACCCATATTGCATCTCGACCTTCCTTGGTCTAGGGGAGACATACAACATCCATAGTGATGAACTCCCTTTCTCCTTTGGGGACTCTTTATCCTTTATATAAATGCACTAGGTTACTGGTGTTCGTCCTTCTCCCTCGACTTGCATGGCCATATACCACATGCAACTTTATCTTAAGCATCCAAAGTGTTATTGTCATTTACTATCTTTGAAGTATCATGATGTTTGGTGATCTTCAATCATGATTTCTTGTATTGTCATGATTCCTATAGCATTGATACCTCGGAAACCCTAAACCACTCTAATCAGGGTTTCATCACCTTCCTATCCAAAGAGGTGTATCTGAGGTTCTATCACCATCCTTTCATTATATCAATACACTGGGATGACTAACCAAACAACCACTAACTTATTCAACAGATCTTGTTACATCTGTGTGTTAGCCTAACATATCTTCTTTCTCGATCTTACGGTTAGCCTAGCAACCTCTTATAACTTATAGCCAAACTAGTCAGATATATCTCAATCAGAGCATCCATTACCACTTCACATCCTTAGGTATTAGGTAATATTGATGACATACACCTCCATGCATTACACTTATTATCTCATCTCAGCTCTAAGTCTATCTTCATCGAGAAAACTCTGAGCTTATCCTCTTGGTTATTTTTTTTTTAATTCAACCTTATACACTTGCAAATTCCACATAGCTCATGTTCAAAACATCCTCACAAGATGATTACCTTAATACTCTTACTATTTGTAAACCATCCATGTATTATTCACTCCATAAGGGTATGTTATCATCTCTGTCCTCATACCTCATAGCAACGTTCCAACTCACATCATCTTTTATCCTTGGTGTATGGCATGTGTACTATCCTATCCCTCACTCCCATAACAAGAGGAAATAAGTATTTGGCGGTCGTCCAAATATAAAGTTCTTCCTGTTCCACGAGTAGAGATGGTACATCCCACATTGCCATTACACCTTAAAATCTAAGTTGAAACGTGCAACTTATGTCTCTACATCACAATCATCTTGATATCTAAGTTACATCTATGAAAAATTGGTCTCGAACCTATACACATCCCTTGCTCATCTCCTCTAGGTCCATGGGAGTTCCGACACTTTTGGGGTCATCCCTCTTCCCTTATGCATCCAGAGAGTGCCCTATTCATCTACCCTTTGGGCCCCATGAATTCATGAAGGTGATCAATCTCCTAACACATGGCCCTCAGACAATGATAGGTGTTACCTCCCGACCTTATGGTCATGTGCAACTAGGGAATTAGGCAACTTCCACTTTCATCGGTCTTATCCCCACCTGACCCTAGGATAGACTTAGGATTCCATTTATAGTACATGTCCAACTTAGAACCTTACCCAAGCCTTCATCATCTCTCCTTATATACGTGGGCTGACATTCATCCTTTCATAGGGGTTATTGTGACCTGCCTACCTAGGTCAGGCCCCATACTGGTTACCTCCATGGTAACACATCCTCATGCACTTAGAGATGGATATCTATGGATCTACAGGTTCATTCTCATACCATGTACTTTTCACTTAGCTTCTCAAGATCCTATGAGACCTCTTTAGATTAACTTAAACCAACAAAACTGATATACACCCTAGCAAAGGGTCCCTCTCCCAGGATGGGAGGAAACTTCATCTCTTGCTAACAAAGGTCACAAATGTCCTTATGTCTAGGGTTTACATCCACATGAGCATTCTTAACCCTAGCAAGCTATTAAGGCACAAGAAGACCACCTACTAAACTAGGCTAGGTCATACGGGTTCTCATTCCTCAACATTAGATAAAGATCATACCTTCCCATGTCATCAACTTAGTTGTGAGGGGTTCTTCAAACATACTTTAAACTTAAGGGGTTTCTATTTTCCTCTATACATGAGGAGTACCATGCTCAAAACTATAACAACTTAATTCTCATCATGAGCATTAGGTACACCACTTCTCCTCTTAGGCCTAGGAACCCTAGGTTCACTTTTTGATGACCAATGACATGCTCAATCTCTTAACCACGAATCAGGCATGTATAAGGTATGACACACACTTCCTGTCATCCTTCTACTCGAGCAACACTTCAGAGTCGAGTCCTCCTTAAGAACAACCCACAAGGTATAAGGCCTCAGAACCTGTTACTAAACCTCTCCAAATCTAAGGAACTCTTCTCCCTATTACAGGAGGGAAACTCCTATACCAAAGGCACAGAGGTATCAGCAGATTCATCTTCTCTCTAGGGTTTGGTTCCTCTCATGCAACCAAGACATCATCAACCTCTAGGGATCAAGCATGTGGCGACCACTATCATCCACTTAGGCCGCATCATCCTCAATTCCCTAATTTTCCTCATATCTCAGAGTCTAGGATTCTAACCTTCTTGCTTGGTTCCCGCTTTCTCTCTCTAGTGCTAATTTCACATCCAACCTTACTATTAGAGGTCCTCTCACCATGAAGGATCAAGCTCACAACCATACCCATACATGATGAAGCCTATGTTTGCTCATAGTTATCCATAGCTCTCTATGCTTATCTCATAGGCTATTCCCTCATACTCTCTTGGCCAAGGTTTCAACCTATTGCTCGCACTACTGCCACATTATGGGTGCATGCTATGCCCTACTTGCATAAGCCCATAGGGTTTCTATAGGTCCTTCACTAACCTCATCATCGAAGAAGCTATCCTTTACTCCAACATGCACGACCCTTTCTAGGGTTGGGTTGTCAAAGGTGCTAGGTCACCCATGGATCATATAGCATCCCAAAGGCATGTCCTTCCAAACACCCAGTAGATCATGACAGCTATCACATTGTGTCATCCCTCTCTCTAACCTTCACTTAGGGTTAGGGTTGACATCATCCTCATAGGATGTGCCAGGTCTCTACTTTTAATGGAGGTCTCTACGTCCAAGACTAAATTTTTTTATCCTCCTAACAAGAAGGTCTAGCCTCAGGTCTCTTCTGAGGGCATGATAACTTATGTCATACAACCTAAGCATGTATCTATTCTTTAGTTTGCGCTTAATCTATTAATCTTATGTCCATGACATCTTATTTACATACTTTTTCATTAATTTGGTGGAGGATTCCTTAGACCTTAATAACCTTACCCATACCTCAAGAGGGTGAGGAGAAGAGAGAAATCCCTAATCCTTAAGGTCCTTAACAGAATTTGTGATGAGAGGGGATGAATAAGATGAGAAAGTCCTAAAGGTATCTTATTTCGATTCATACCCTAAGACTTTGGCCAGGAAGTCACACGGATCTGAGAGTCCTCATATTCTGACTAGCAGTGCAGAGGAAAATATTGCCAGCCCCCAGTTGTGATCCTTTTCTAAACACCTCTGTCTTCAGATAATCTGCTAATAACTCCCTTGGGTTCTATGGTGTTTGAAAATTTTAATAATTATTAATGCTTAAGTGAGGAACCCATGCTCTGATACCAAATTTTATGACCCCACCTTTCGGTAACCCCCAATTAAGGGAGACCAAGAGGTCAAAGCCGCACCCATAACTTCCAGATCAAAGGTTCGGCAATTAACCAAGAACAATTATTAAATTTTAACAGATTAAACTGAAAAGTTGTAAGAAAATAATCTTTTGCATAACTTTTGAAAATTTGAATCTCTAAACTTCTATCCACATATGAATTCTACTCTAACTAATCCTCCTTGTATTTTACTTCATGTATTTTGCAATATGACGATTTACTATTTGTCCTTTTGGCTTGTACCTAAAACACCGACAAACAAAACGTCGGTCAGCTGAAGCTGGTATGTGGGGGAAACAATAATCATGCAATTATTTTTCACAATGTATTACAGCCAATTACAACTTAACAAACAATTTTACATTTTAAATATAACTCCACGATCCATGTATTCCCTATCCTCTATGTTGTCCCTACAGTGGACCTGGATGCTACTTTCCCTTTAATAGATCCCCATGAAACCCCTCATGGTCCCACCTATAGGTGAACCAGTTTCTAGGGTTGAGTCACATGGCACTACCTGCAAGTAGCCCACTCCTTAACTCATGGCATGCTAAAGGGTCTCATGGCACTACACTTGGTAGCCCAGTTTCAAACCCACGATAATCTAGACCTTACTCTAGGTTACCCCTTTTTAGCCTTTACAAGCCATAGAGGTGGATTCATATCTAAGCCAGTTATATATATATATATATATATATATATATATATATATATATATATTCATGGTGATAATCATAGTCACTTTTTAGTTGCATGAAATCAAATCATCCAATAGTTAATTTCAAGAAACCGATAAAACCTCGAAAATCCTCAGAAAACTAGCTCGTGATATTCATAAGCATAACCACATACCTGTTCAGTAGATTTCTCAAGCTAATATCAATTCTAATTAAGAAATCCATCTAAGCAAGTAGTTCAACCACACAATCAGGAATCGTGAAAAACACATGTACTCTATTTACTACACACTTTATCAAGATTCTTTTTATTCAACTTGAAATTGCATCCCAAGGTTTCCGTATCCAATTTAGGGTTTCCTTTGTAATTAGGGTTTCACTTCATCTTTTATTATTCTAAACCCTAATTTTATACCATTACTCATAAACCCTAATTATCTCATCTATTATTCAATATTAAGGTTATCTTAACAACATATAACCCTATTTTTGGATTAAAGGCACTATTAACCATTAATTAAGTTCATTAAGCCTCTTTTACATTAAAGAAACTATTTTTATCCTTTTAATCCATGACAAGATCATTATACACATTTATCATCAATTCAAAGTTCATTATAGTCTAATCACATATGAACTCGATTTGCCATAATTCTACCTTTTATTCATGAGAAAACCCTAATTACTACATTTAGGGTATTTATCCAGAATTAAGGACTTTTGTATTCAAATATCTTAGAACCATCATTTAACAACATATTTTCACATTTTTCAAAATACATATGATTTTATCCTCTTTTACCCTAAATTAGGGTTTCTAAATGCTTAATCATTCTCATATGGGGTAAAAACCCTAAATCATGCAATTTCACATCTAGATCAGGTTCGAATCTAACATTATCATTCAATAGGTTATTAATACTTAAATTAACCCATTAAGCATACTAGATTCAACCTTTAATCACAAATAGGGGTTTTAACATGATTTTAATGCACTTTTCATCAACTTATTGTACTTTTGTAATTAGGAACGGAATCAATCTTTAATATCATTTTTATTGGATTCCTCTCATTCTCCTGATCAAAATAGATATATTATTCGTATTTATCCGAGCTACGGTTTATTAGATATGAAATTTGCAAGGTTACTTACTTTGGGCCAATGATAAGTGGCCACGTCACCCTTGCCATGCAGCTCACAAGTTAGGAAAACATAATGAAACGTACACTTTGCCCTTGACTTAACAATTCATTCTTTATCACGCAGAGGGGCATAATTGTCCAATCTGCCTCCCCCCTTCTTCAACCTTGCACCAGCGGGTTACAGATGCCCTAGTCGCGGTTGGGCGTGATCCCTCCTCCCTTCCTGACCTCGATGACCACCAAGGAGGGCGACGTTGCCTCCGTCGCTCCCTGGCGCACCTACAGGGCCCGCAAACAGCTGCTATGGTGGCACGAGTCGGGCTGGGAGGACCTACAATTTAGCCACCTTATGCAGTCGTGCTGCTGCTATGGTGAGTCGCTCAGGGCATGGAGGCTTTGGCTAGACCTTGCTTTGGCTTCTCCTCATGACCAGCTACCATCGCAACCCCACCTGGGTTCCTCGTTGCTCTAGGATCATGTAGCTACTCGTGGTTAGGGTTTACGGTTGAAAACAAGGAAGAAGAAGATAGGGAAGAGAGAGGAAGACGTGGGTTTTCTTCTTTGAACTCGAACCAGGGGGTCTACCCCTTTAATAGGAGAGGATATCCTCGCCCTAAGATGCCCATCTAAGAGGAAACATCTCCTCTCCTATTAGGAAACCACCTTCCTTCATTGTGAAGAAAATCTTCTCTCTCTTCTTTCTTCTTTTTAATAGCCTTTATTATTTGGATATTTAAGAATTCAAAAATCCTTTCCATCATTCTCCTTATTCTTGGCTTTTAATCCATTAGCCACGAAATTAAGTTTTCCTTTTAATAGAAAATACTCCCTTTTTATCAATATCACAAAATTCATTAATAATGCATCATATTATCCTCTTATTTTACAATTTTGGTATTTTCTCTTTCTTTCCTCTTTATTGGGACTCCTTGGATCCCACGAAACTCTATTATTTCGAAATCCTTTTTATTGGATACTCATTATCCTTGTAGATGCATCTAAATGCATTATTCTCATTATTTTTTTTATTTCTTATTAAAATATCTCCTTTTGAGGATTTCTCTTTATTTTTCTTTTATTTTTCTCATTGGTATTCCTTTTAACATCAGGAATCCTTGGGATACGAAATTCCACCAAGGATCACCCAATTATACCTCTTTTCACTTGTTTCCACATTTTATCATTATTTTCAGTTTCTTTCTTAACAAAGAAATATTTAATTAATCTTTTCTTTTCTTATTGCATTTTTTATGCATCTTTGGACACCTTGAAACCCAAGGAACCCAAAAGGTACGAAATCCCTCTTTGGATTTGCCTTCTAGAGGTTTCCACATTTTTCTTTTCTCAAATATTCAATTATTCATTCACTAATTAGATTTTCTTATTATTTGGGCCCATTATCCAATAAAGCCCACAACACAATCATCAAGGCTATTGTAAACGAAATCCATATCTTCAAAACAAATTATATCATTATTTGTTCAAATATCTTTAATATGAGAAATTACATTTCTCACCAAATGAACCCAAAAATTGGGGTTGTAACAATCATGGATGTAAAAGGAAATTTTGAACTCAGGTACATGGGCCTTATCTAAGTATATGCCTAGTTCTTTTGTGTGAAATATCTATGATGTATTGCTTGTTCTTATTTGACAATATTGCTTGGATGTACTATGATTATAGTATTGATCTTCATCATGTCACTAAGGACAACAAAGAATATAGATGGTTTGTGGCTACTAAGTGTTTAAAATTATCGCTTTCTCTCACTCTTTCTAAATATAAGGTCGACACATCCCCATAGCCCAAGGGGCCAGAGAAAATGAAATGTGAAACCACTTAGTACAATCGCATCAAAAGACATCTGAAAATATGCATTTACCTAATTTTTATTATTTAATGTTTTCTTTTACTTTTTTCTTAAATTATTTTAATTATACAAGCATATTAGAATGTATCTTTCTATCCCATGTGCACAACACAAATGTGTTGATCCATTATTTCATGTATGTTTTATGTTTAAAGCTAGCATTGCAGAAAAGACGGGTAGTGAGCAATGTCCAGGTTGTACCAATTGTGTTAAGTTCATGTTAGCATACATGTTCATAGACTTGTAAAATCATCTTTCAATATGTAACTGTAATTCATGTTGTAATAATTTGTTTTGATAATAATAATATACATATTGAATGTTGAAAATGTTAAGGTATATGCATATAGTTGAATGTTCATGTATCGAAATAGTGCTTCCGCATCACGCTCTAAAATGATTGCCTAACATTTTCAAAGTTTGTCCTCTCGAGCATTTGAAGTTTCGAGAAGGTGGAATCTGGGGACGTTACATGTACCTCCCCATGTAACAATCGAAATCACATCTCAGGAGGTGAGGTGGGTGTACATTAGTCTTTTTCCTTAGCTCAAAAGACGGACTGAGGTAGAATTTCAAATCTCAGAATTACGGATGTTGAATCCCCTCATTGGCCAAAGTATGTTTATTATGTATTATTTGTAGAAAACAAACACTAGCTTATATACTAGTGAATCTGTATAAAAATTTATCAGAAAAACACATAGAATCCAAACAAAACAGATTTCATGTTGATTCCCTAAATAGTTTGAAAAGTATTGTTAATACATGTATATAAGTGATGATATAAGTAAACCCTAATTTTGAAAATTAGGTGGGCGGACATTGTTATTTTTTTGATATAATCTAATACTTGTGAATGATAGTGGTGTCTCAAGATCTTATTAAGATTATGATGATAATAATACCTATTTAGGATTTCTATGTCATTACATATTAAATATGGAAACTAGGGTTTTGAGACCTAACGCTTGTATCAACCCTAAATAAAAACCAATAAGGATCTAGAGGGGGGTGATAAAGATAAAAACACTTGCATAAAATTTGTTGGACCTTCAAGTTACTACAATGTATGAGATTGTGAATATTGAATTTGTAGTTCAACTAAACATACATATCAAGGATGAGACAGATTGAACAAGAGCAAGAATACAAGCTATTTAGAGTGGTTTCAATCCCCAAACTAGGAGAAAGTCAGTCCTCTACTAATAGAGGTCAATCCCTAAGATTTTGCAACCAATGTATACACATATTCCATTATAAGACATAAAAGATGACCTTTCTTTTCTGGGACAAGGATACACAACCTTTCCTTTGAGGACAAGGGTACCCATCCTTCCCTTTGAGGAAAAGCGAGCCAATAATCAACCAAGGTCTTACCTATCTGGAGGAGCTAGAGTCGTCTACCTCTATAAGGTCTTACCCACTCTTGCAAGAAGCCGGACACCTTTTCCAAGGAGATCCCCTTCTTGTAACAAGTCTTTTTCCTTGAAGGATTTACCCACTCTACTCCCACATCTTCAACCTTGACCTTCTCCTTCACCTTAGAGAAGATTTTTCACCTTCTTCTACAACTTCAATAAGCTTTCCCCTTCTCCTTCATTTGGACAAGCTTTCACTAACTTGATCTTAAAGAAATGGGTTGGGGAAAGGGAAGCTTTAAGAGCTTTACAAGTTTACAATCAAGTATCTTTCTCAAACAAATCCTATTTCACTCATATGGAAATTTTTATTTGCAAACAAGTGAGAGAAAGGGGCTCAAGTGGACTGGATGCACTAAACTATAGCTAGGATCCTGAATAGCATTAAGGAGCAACCTTGGAATGAGCTCCAAGAGGTCCTATTTATAGTTGGGAGTGTCCACTAGAGGCTAGGAGCACTAAGGTACATTTTCTAGCCGTTTGGGGTGTTGAAACAAATATAAGTTTGGGTTTTGTATAACTCCAACAGTTATTATCACCTTTTCTGCACTTTTCGTACAGTGCATTCGGTAGAGTTTTAATAAAGTTAACTTGATCAATTGTACTATGCGACAAAGCTAATTTAAAGCATTGGTTGAGTTTATACTAGATGATACTTGACCAAATGCTTAAATTAGTTTTATTTAGTGGAGGGATCGGTTGAGTTCTATGTATGGTAAACTCGACTAAACCTAAATTTTCTCAAAATCCATGAAGAGGATCAGTCGAGTTTGTTGCGGTAAAACTCGACCGAAAACTCCCTGTAATGAATTTTGAAAAATGTCATTAGAGTGATTAAATGTTTGAATTTAAAGCTCCTAATTTTTTCTCATCTTCGGGTCTCATGCCTACACATATAAGAATAAAATGGTGTTGTTGAATAAATAAATTGACAATTGGTGATACATGACTAACTCTTCTCACTAGTGCTTATGTCCCATAAAATGTTTTGGAATTATTTTTTGAAATATCTACATACCTCATAAAAAGGAATCCAACACCCCTCCTTGCCAACCTCTTACAGTATGAGTAGTTGTTTGATGCCCACTATGATTACAACCTCCCACATATATTTGGGTGTGTTACTTTTCCACTTAATCCTTTGGATTCACAATATAAATATGAATATCATACATCTCATGTGTTCTTGTAGGTTATTGTCCTACAAATATTAGTTACTCCCTAACCCAGCTTGATTACAAGTGCAATGTTCCAACCACTATTCACATATACATCTCATATCATGTTTTCTTTGATGAAATGACTTTATTTAGTAAATTTTCCACCTTCAACGCCCAACCTTCCTCCACCCAAATATTGTGGCTTTTCATGTACTTACCACTAGAATTCCCACAACACCATATACCGTAGGCTAACATCTCCATGTCATCAAACACCCGTCCCTTCCTCATCCAAATTCGTTATTCTAAACATGTTGTTCCAGGTATGTTAAAAGTAATATCTATCATTAAAATGCATTTTTTGTTTAAGGGTGAGGTTTTGGGTTAGATCTAAGGCTAGGTTAATTTGCAAAAACAACCAGAATAACATTATTTAGTACCATATTTGAGTGCATGCCATCCTGGATCACGACCCACCATTCATATCATCACTACCCTTCTCTCATTTCCCCACAAAACAGACATCTTCCTATCTACCACTGTGAACTACACCACAATCCAATATGCTCGATTGTCCCATTCCCAATCCACTATCCAAAATAGCATAGTACCCAATACTCAACACCTTCTATCTTAACCAACGATAAATTATCGTCAACCTACTGGCCTTTGCAATTCCAAACCTTACCGTCCACATGCCATCCACTACAACTTTCTGATTTAGCAGAGGTTACCCCATGTGAGCCAACTTTCTTTAAGGAGGATAACAAATAAAAATCTTATAGAACACCTACGATAGAAGAAATGAATACCCTTATTTCCAATAACACATTGTCCCTTGTTCCCTATGAACCAAGTCTTGATATTGTTGGCTACAAATGGATTTTTGGTAACAAATATAAAGATGGTACATTTGAACAACAAAAAGCCCATATTGTTGCAAAGTGTTACCATAAACAAGTAGACATTGATTGCACTAAAACCTTTAGTCCTATTATTCAACCCACATCAATTTGTGTAGTTCTTTCCATCACCGTCCGTCATCATTCGTCCGTTTGACAAGTTGACATCCACAATTCTTTTATTCATGGTGGCCATAGTGAAGAGGTCAATATGTCCCAATGTATTGGTTTCATTCACCCAAACAATTCAAAACATGCATTGATGTCTCCACTAATCCATTCACTATCTATAGAATATCCCCATGATAAAATACATACCTCCTTTCTAGTTTTTCTGGATTTGTTGCATTAATGAATGGATGCTTCATTGTTCATTTACAATCATAACTACATAAAATATATGCTTTGATATACATGGACAATATTATTCTCACTAGCAACAACTCAAATACATTAGACATCCTTCAAAACCTCAAAAAGTCATCTCCCACAGACCTAGGTCATCTACACTACTTCCTTGATTCTGTGGTTCTACCAACATCACAAGGCTTACTTCTCTCCCAACAAAGATACATCACAAACTTGCTTATTTGGTCCAACATGTTGGGCACCAAATCAATGTCCATTCCTTAATCTTCATCTTTATTAGTGGAACATCCTACCTACAACTCACTTTTTGACCTCAAGATGTACAGTCAAATTGTAGGTTCCCTAACATATGTCACATTAACCAGGCCATATATCTTCTAACCAACAAACAAAGTCTATCAGTTCATGATCAACCCATCTATTAAACATTTCCAAGTTATTAGATGAATTCTTCGCTACCTTGAAAACAATATCAACCATTTTTGTGCATCACACGTTCTCCGTCCATCTCACCTGTCCTTCATTCTTTCTTAGATATATATTGGGCAGGATGTGCCATTAATTGAAAATCTATATGAGGCTACTGAATTTATCTTGGAAATGATTTGATTTATTAGGTTTCCTGTAAGCAACACACAATTACATGCTCTTAAATAGAATCATAATACAAGGCACTCTTTAATATCACATCTAAATTGATTTGGTTGTGTTCTTTACTCATCAAGTTGGGCTTCCCCTTAAAACAACCTCCAATACTTTGGTGTGACAATAGTGGTGCTACTTAATTAACAGCCAACCTAATTTTTCATGAAAAAACCAAGCACATCGTAGTTTATTTCCACATTGTCTATGAATTGGTAGCAAAAACACTATTAGATGTGTGATACATGTCCACCATGGACCAACCAAAAAATGTCTCGACAAATGTTACCATCTCCCCAATTTTACATGCTCCAAAACATGTCATGTCTTTTTCAATGTGAATGTCAAACTTGAGGGGGAATGTTGAGATATTTACCTAAACTCCTGACTCTTTTATTTACAAAGTCCCAATCAATCAGATCATGCATCCTATGACAACATATTATGGCTCAGATCACACACTTTGTGGAGTTTAGATATTTATTGTAATAATCTTTGTAATGTAATTTCCTATATGAATATGTACACACAATGGAGTAAGTGTGCGAACACTTGCTTCTATTCTCTTATCTTTCTCAATTTTTCAGCATCTCTATTTTTATTTGGCCAGCATCGTTCCTTTACAACGATCTTTCAATGTGAGTCGTGTCATATGGCATCTACGGGTGTAGGCATTAAATACAATGACATACTAGCGATGTTTCCTAATAAGCCAAGCCATAGCTACTGCTAATGTAA
Organism: Alisma plantago-aquatica; assembly: GCA_963693085.1. Taxonomy (NCBI): domain Eukaryota; kingdom Viridiplantae; phylum Streptophyta; class Magnoliopsida; order Alismatales; family Alismataceae; genus Alisma; species Alisma plantago-aquatica. The sequence continues at coordinate 1,214,507,519 of OY856409.1, forward strand.
TTGTAGCATCTCCAGATGAAAACATTCTCAATTCCTCCTCATGCCACACTGTTTTTATCACATTCTTTTATCTCATCCACAAGCTACTATGTCACAACCGCTCCACTAATATTTTTTCTATTTTTTGTAATACTTAAGTATCATATCATATCCAATAAAAATATTGTATATTATTTTTATGTGTAGTATATACTTTTACTTAATGTATGTTTTTTTATTTTTCTATTTGATACAAAGAAAAAATAAATATTAATAATAAAATATGCATCTGATGTATAAATAATATGTTAAATATATGATATTTCTATGTTTGTATATATATATATACACACATATATTATATATTTAAAGATATATGCTTGTATTAATCATATACACAATTATCTACCCATTAGTTATAATACCATTTTATACAAATTTGAAAATTTTAATTCAAAAATAAAATCTAAACCTAATTAGTTACTTATGTCAAAAAGTAACAATATGAATATGATTATATGTATAAATTAATAAAATATACTAAATATATGTATATAAAAATATAAATATGCTACAAATTATGTATACACAACATTTGCATATTTATATATGTAGTATATCTAATTAATATTTAAATACTAGTAAATTTACATCAAAGGAATAGTAAATTTACATTAATGCATATAAATTTGGAAATATTCTTTATATTATATTTAAAGATCAATATTTTAAGATAGTAAATTTACATTCATGTATTGAAATTGACAAATATTTAGTATTTTAATATACTAGTGTCCCTCCATTGAATGAGAATATTTCAAATAACTTCAAGGTAGGTCAAGCAACTTTTGATGAGGCTACACATAAAGCTTACAAGCATGAATGTGAGACCATGAACCTAGATTTACCCAATTTAAATCTAATATTACTTTATTATAGTTATTCTATGTTGGACTAAGTTTTGATACCAATTCATCAATAAATATCTTTAATTTAGTTCAATTTGCACCTTGATTTCCTTAATTTCAAGATTTCTTACAAGTTGTAAACTTAATTGTAAATTCAACAAAGTATGAGGACTTAATTACATAATAGAGGAAAATTGTCTAAACATGAGTTTTTGTTCATACACATACTTGTTTGAGGCTTGAAATCAATTGGTAAAGATAAGACTCTAATCTAAATTCAATTGAAGCATATCACGTACCATAGTGGAGGGTTGATGAAAGTTATGGGTCTAGGGAAGTTCAGGGTTGATGAAAGTCTTGGTTCGATGAATATTCTGGGTCAATAGAAATTATGATTCAATTAAATTTCTAGGGCGATGGAAGTCCTTGGTGGATGAATCGCTTTGAGTCGATGGAGATTTTGAATCGATGAAAGTTCTAGGTCGATGGAAGTTATGGGTTGATGAAAATTATGGTTCAAAGGAAATTTTGGGTTGATGAAAGTTTTAGGTCGATGAAAGCTCTTGGTGCATGAAAATTTTGAATCATGGACGTTCTGTGTTGATGAAAGTTATGGGTCAATAAAAGTTATGGGTGGATGAAAGTTTTGGGATGATGGAAGTCCTGGGTAGATGAAGGTTTTGGTTCGATGAAAGTTCTCGATCAATGGAAGTTCTGGAAAGATAATTATTTTAGGAGGATGAAAGTTCTAGGTGGTTGAAAGTTTTAGGTCGGTCAAAGTTTAGGGTGGATGAATTTTTATATCGATAAAAATTCTTGTTCGATTAAAGTTTTTGGTAAAGTAATGTGTTACAACCTCGATTTTGCATATATTTTCATAAATAAAGTGTAATGATTAAAACGATTGTATGCTCTACTCAAATAATGGATTACTTGCAATTATCCCTTTTGATATGAGTTTCATGGTTCCTATTATTAGATTATCCATTAATGGATATAAAAGAGAAGAAAAGAAGAAAAGGCCAAATAGTAGAAAAGATACAAGGTAATGAATATTAAGAAAAATATTTATGAAAAATATTTGGAAATGTCTAGAATGTTGCATTAATGGCCACAATTAAATAAATTCCATTTCTATGAGATTTCTAATGAAGGAAATAGGAAAAGAGAAAAGGAAATAAAAGATAATGATAAATCCTTGAAAAGAAATCTTTTAATAAAGAAATAAGATAATGAGAAGAAATGCATGTTGATGCATCTAGAAGGATAGTAAGTATCCTTCAAAAAGGATTTCTTGGGTTTCAAGAAGTCCAAGTTGCAAAGATAATCGGAGAAAAAAGAGATAAAATCAAATAAAGAATTATTAAGAAGGAAAGTTGAAATAATGATGAAAATATAAGAAATATGTGGAAATATGGATAATGGAATAATTATAAATGATATTTTGACTCCACATTGTTTTTAATGGTAAAAGGAATCACAATAAAGAAAATAAAAGGTTAACAAAGAGAAATTATGCTTAAGATAAGTTTTATTAAAGGATAACTTGCACACGATAATAATGTCCTTTTGTTTTGGAATTTGGGACTCAAATTTGTATGCGAGTAGATAAAGACAAGAGGAAGTTTCCCTTAAAATTTGGTTGAAAAAGGATAAACAGATTGGGAGATATGATTTTTCAAAGTTTCCTAAAGTGAATGGAATATCATTAAATGTCACAATTCACATTCAAAATAGGATTGCTTATCTTGGGCACGTGCTATGTGAACTGTTGATCTGAGATCCAACAGTGATCTGCTTGTCTTCCACCTCTAGCCCGTTTTGGGAAGCAGTAATCGTAATGCAAGGAAATCGGTCCACATATCCTCCTTCCCTGAGCAATAAGGAGTCCTAAAAATAAAATAGTCGGGCTTGCGAGGGGAAATCAGACCAGATAGACTCCTGTTTCCGCAGGGTTGGTGCACGATTGGGATTTCCCAAATCGGCACAGGAGTTCCTCCATGGGCAACCAAAATTGTTAGAAAGGGGCCTATATAAGGGATCACAGATCCCGTTTGAGGAACCAAAAAAAAACAAGGAGTGATTCCACACTCGCCCCAGACCCCTCTTCCTACCTCTTATCTTCTCTGAACCTTGGTCACGGCGGCTCCCCTAGTTCTACCTATTTTTACCTCTCGGTCGAAGTAGTTGGCACTGCTTCAGCCACCATTCACCGTCGCGGGTTGGTCAATGAGTCGATTGGGACGTGAGTTTCTCATTCGCATTCTCAGATTCGTCGTTGGGGCTCCAGGATGCTAAGTCAACACGAGAGTTGACTCCTTGTCCTCGGTACATCAGCGAGGAAGGGCTCGCGAGAGATTGAAGATGATAGCCTGGAAAAGACCATCCTACCACCGAGTCCAACACGGAAAGGAGAGATCAAACTGTATTTCATTGTTCTTTTGAAAGTAAGGTAATATCTCGCTTTTGATGATGTGTCCTCGTATGATTGGCTTAAAAGTAACTAATTTGCGAAAATCATAGGAAAAGATTGGTAACCCGTATATGGAGTATTATATATGAAAATTTATTAGGAGAACGAGAGGAACACAAAGAAATTATATTGGAAGCATAATTATGCTTGAAATTCAAAAAGTATGTAAAGATGATATCTTTAATGGTTTAATTAATGAAAAACCCTAACCCTTAATGATTAATGAATTAGAAAGGGTTATACGACTATTTAAAGTAGATATTAACATGTTGTTATACAAAAGGCATATTTGATTCAAAAGGATGATCTTTACGCATAGTTGGTTTAATTTAGGGTTCTATGTACAAGAATATGCATTAATGGTATTAGAAACCCTAATTTATGTTGATATGAATTTTAATGGTTTTAATTGTACAAATCCATGAATAAAATAGAGATATGATGATTCGAAGATAATTTGAGTACCAAGATCATTAATGTGAATTATTTGGATAATTAGAGTTTCCTAGTGTATAAAAGTGGAAATAGTGATAAATAAGGTTCATATATGTGAGTTGAACTATAATGAAATATGATTTGTCAATTTGAAAGAAACCGAAGATGATAATTAGCCTTAATGGTTTGGATATGACCTAAAAAGATAAAGATAATAGTTTTCGTGTAAAAGAAACATATTAGACTTAATTGACATTCAATTGTGCCTATGATGCAGAAATTAGGGTTTGTGAACTAAAAGAGCATTAAAAGTGATAAATGCATAATGAATACTAAAACCCTAATAAAACCCTAAAGTTTTCCTAGAAATCATAAGGTGGAATCCAAGCTGATCTTGAGAATGTTTTGAATAAAACAATGACACTTGGATGTTATGCATTATTTTCAGGATATTGTTGATTGCTTGTTTAATTGTGTTGAATGTTAATGCATGGACATCAAGTTACTCTGGATCAGGTATGTGGTTATGTCTATGAATAATCACTTTAGTTTCACGGCGATTCCCGAACGATTTTATTGGTTGCTTGAAAATAAATGTTGGATGCCTTTTATTTCATGCAACTATAAAGTGACTATGATTATCACTATGAATATATATATATATATAACTGGCTTAGATCTGAATCCACCTCTGTGGCTTGTAAAGTCTAAGAAGGTGTAACCTAGAGTAAGGTATAGGTTATCGTGGGTTAGAAACTGGGCTACCAAGTGTAGTGCCATGAGACCCTTTAGCATTCCATGAGTTAAGGAGTGGGCTACTTACGGGTAGTGCCATGTGACTCAACCCTAGAAACCGGTTCACTTATAGGTGGGACCATGAGGGGTTTAATGGGGATCTACTATAAGGAAAGTAGCATTCGGGTCCACTGCAGGGACAGCACAGAGGATGGGGAATGCATGGATCGCGTAGTTATATTTAAAATTTAAAATTGTTTGTTAAATGGTAATTGGCCGCAATACATTTTTATGAATAATTGCATGATTATTGTCTCCCCCACATACCAGCTTCGACTGACCGCTGTTTTGTTTGTCGGCGTTTTAGGTACAAAACCCAAAGGACAAGCTGTAAATCGTCATATTATGAAATACATGAATTAAAATATAAGAAGGATTAGTTAGATTAGCTCTAGGGCGGGCGGATAGAGGTTTAGAAATCCAATCTTTCAAAAAGGTACGCAAAAGTTTATTTTCTTACAGCTTTCCAGTTTAGTCTTTTAAAATTTAATAATTGTTCTTGGTTAAATGCCGAACCTCTGATCTGAAAATTATGTGTGTGACTTCGACCTCTCGATCTCCCTTAATTGGGGGTTATCGGGAGGTGGGGTCGTAACATTTGGTATCAGAGCATAGGTTCCCCACTTAACCATTAATAATTATTAAATTTTACAAACTCCATAGAACCCAAGGGAGTTATTAGAGGATTATCTGAAAGACAGAGGTGTCTAGAAAAGGATCACGATCGGGGGCTGGCAATATTTTCCTATGCACCGCTAGTCAGAATATGAGGACTCCCGGATATGTGTGACTGCCTGGCCAAAGTCATAGGGTATGATTCGAAATAAGATACCTTTAGGACTCTCTCATCTTGTTCATCCCTTCTAAACTCAAATTCTATTAAGGACCTTAAGGATTAGGGTTTTCTCTCTTCCCCTCAACCTCTTGAGCTATGGGTAAGGTTGATAAGGTTTAAGGAATCCTCCACCAAATTAATGAAAAGCATGTAAATAAGATGTCATGGACATAAGCTTAATAGATTAAGCGCAAACTAAAGAATAGATACATGCTTAGGTCGTATGACATAAGTTGTCATGCCCTCAGAAAAGACCTGAGGCTAGACCTTCTTGTCAGGAGGATAAATAGAGTTAGTCTTGGAGATAGAGATCTCCATTACAAGTAGAGACCTAGCACATCCTCTGAGAATGATGTTAACCCTAACCCTAAGTGAAGGTTAGAGAGAGAGATGGCATGATGAGTTAGACCAGGTGTTTGGATGGACATGCCTTGATGTCGTATGAGCCATAAGAGGTTGGATGACCTAGAACCTTTAGCAACCCAACCCTAGAAAGGGGCGAGCATGTTAGAGTGAAGGATAGCTCCTTCCAGGATAAGGTTAGTGAAGAACCAATGGGAACCCCATGAGCTTATAGTAGCATGGCATAGTAGGCACTCATAGTACGTCAGTAGTGATGATAGTATGCTAAAACCCTGGCTAGGAGAGTATGAGGGAAGCGTAAAGAGCTATGGATAACTGTGAGCTAACATAGGCTTCATCATGTAGGGGTATGCTTGTGAGATTGATCCCTCTTGGAGAGAGAGCCTCTCGTAGTAAGGTTGGTTGTAGGGTTGACTCTAGAGAGAGAGAGCAGGACCCATGCAAGAAGGTTGGAAGCCTAGACTCCGAGATTTGAGGAACAATGGGGAGTTGAGGATGATGCGACATAAGTGGATGATAGGGGTTGCCTCATGCTCGATCCCTAGAGGCTGATGATATCTTGGTTGCCTTTAAGAGGAACTAAACCCTAGAGAGAGGAAGAGGATTCTGGCACCTATGTGCCTATGGTATAAGTGTTTACCTTTTGAGAAAAGAAGAAGAAGTTCTGTATACCCTAGAGAGGTTTTGTGACAGGTTGTGGGGCCTTATGGCTTGTTGGTTGCCCCTAAGGAGGACTCGACTCTAAAGTGCTGCTTGAGTAGAAGGATGACAGGAAGTGTGTGTTATGCTTTATACATGCCCGATTCATGGTTAATAGATTGAGCATGTAGTTGGTCATCAGAAAGTGAACCTCGGGTTCCTAGGCCTAAGAGGGGAAGTGGTGTACCTAATGCTCATGATGAGAATTAAGTTTCTATAGTTTCGAGCATGGTACTCCTCATGTATAGATGAAAAAGGAAACCCCTTAAGTTTGAGGTATGTTTGACGAACCCCTCACCGCTAAGTTGATGACATGGGAAGGAATGATCTTGATCCAATGATTGAGGATGAGAACAAGTATGACCTAGCATGGTTGAGTAGGTGGTCTGATGGTGCCTTAGTAGCTTTGTAAGGTTAAGCATGCTAGACCCAAGGACGTTTGTGACTGAGGTGAAGTTTTCCTCCCATCCTGGGAGAGGGACCCTTTGGTAGGGTGTATACTAGTTTTGTTGGTTTAAGTTAACCTAAAGAGGTCTCATAGGATCTTGAGAAGCTAAGTGAAAAGTACATGGTATAAGGATGAACCTGTAGACCCATAGATAACCATCTCTATGTGCATGTGGATGTATTACCATGGAGGTAACCGATATGGGGCCTGACCAAGGTAGGCAAGTTTTCATGACCCCTATGAAAGGATGAAAGTCAGCCCATGAATGCAAAGAGAGAGATGATGAAGGCTTGGGTAAGTTTCTAAATTGGACATGTACTCTAATAGAATCCTAAGTCTATCCTAGGGTCAGGTGGGGATAAGACTGATGGAAGTAGGAGTTGCCTAATTTCCTAGTTGCACATGATCATTGGGTCGGGAGGTAATGGATATCATTGTCTGAGGGTCATGGGTTAGGAGATTGATCACCTTCATGAACTCATGGGACCCAAAAGGCAGATGAATAGGGCACTCTCAAAATGCATGAGGGAAGAGGGATTACCCCAAAAGTGCCGACACCCTATAGACCTAGAGGAGATGACCAAGGGATGTGTGTAAACCTCATTAGGTTCAAGAATAGTTTTCCATGGAAGTAAACTTGATATCGAGATGATTGTGATGTAGAGACATAGGTGGCACGTCTCAACTTGGATTTAAAGGTGTACTGGCAAGGTGGGATGTACCATCTCTACTCTTGGAACAGGAAGCACTTTGTATTTGGACTGCAGCCAAATGCTTATTTCCTCTTGTTATGGCAGTGAGAGATAGGACATTACGCATACCATACACCAAGGATAAAGATGATGTGGGTTGGAATGTTGCCATGAGATATGGGGACGGAGAAGATAACATACCCTGGTAAAGTGAATGATACAGGGATGGTTTACCAACACTAAGGGAAATAAAGTAGTCATCTTATGAGGATGCTTTCATCATGAGATATGAGTCATATGAGGTTGAGTTCAAAAACCAAGAGGATGAGCTCAGGGTTTTCTTGATAAAATAAAGACTTAGAGTTTGATACAAGATGATAAGTGGAACACATGAAAGTGTATGTCTTCAAAATTGCCTAATACCTAAGTATGTGAAGTGGTAATGGATTATCTGGTTGGGATATAGTTGCCTAGTTTGGCTAGAGACTAGAAGAGGTTGTTAGGCTAACCCTAAGTTTGGAAAGGAGATATGTTTGGCTAATACTCAAATGTAATGAGATATGTTGAACAAGTTAATGGTTGTTTGGTTAGCGAGCCTAGGCCTTAATGCAATGAAAGGATAGTTGTAGGACCTCAAATGAACTTATTTGGAAAGGAAGGTGATGAAACCCCGACTAGAGTGGTTTAAGGTTTTTGAGGCATCAACCTTGAGGAATCATGACATATAGGAAATCATGATTGAAGATCACCATACATTGTGGTACTACCAAGATAATAAGTGACAATAGTACTTGAGATGCCTAAGATAAAGTTCCATGTGATATATGGCCATGAAAGCCGAGGGAGAGGGATGAACACCAGTAACCCAGTGCATTGATATATGGGATAAAGAGTCCCCGAAAGTGAAAGGGAGTTCATCACTATGGATGTTGTAAGTCTCCCCTGGACCAAGGAAGGTCGAGATGCAATATGGGTTATGGTAGATCGCCTTACCTAGATAATATGAGAAAGAAAGAGTTCTGTTAAGGGAGAGATCTGGTTGAACTACCCATGAGAGAGATGGTTCAACTACACCATGAAGCAAGTTCAAAGGTTCTTGAGTTTGACCTAAAGTTTCCCTTCCAAAAGGTGGAAATAGGTACATGAAGGACTCAATGTTAGTATAGTTCATCACCCCTAACTAATGGTTAGTATAATCCAGACTAAAGGGGTCTGATGAGAGAATGTGTTCTCATTCAGGGTGATATCTAGAGACAGTTCTTATCCTATGAAAGATGTGATGATGACCACCATAGCCAGTATGGGGATTCAAAGAACCTCTGTAAGGAAGGTTGTATCGGTCACCACTTCAGTAAGGTGATGTTGGTGAAAGGACCATGTGATGGTTAGAAAAGGACCACAATGCGTATAGATGAAGTCGCTTTGATCATTGAGATGGATTGGTGCAGAAGGTTAACCTTACCCCTCAGGATAAAGAAATGTGTGATGAGTTCCAGGTGTCCAATTAAGAGCACTATGTGAAGTACCCTGACCATGTGCTGAGCAATGAACCTAGTGAGCCCCAAGTGAGGTTGAAATGGCCTGAGTCACCTGTGCAGTTTATAGATGCCAGGATGAAATAACTCAGAGAAAAGAATATGTGATGATAAAGGTTCTTTGGAAGCGTCATGAGTAAGGTAAAGCTACATAGGGGCCAATGATGGACATGGAAAAGTCTTATCCTGAATTGTTTATTTGCTTGATAGAATTTTGAGGACAAAATTCCTATAAGAGGGAAAGGATGTTACAACATCGATTTTGCATATATTTTCATAATTAAAATGTAATGATTAAAAATATATGCTCTGCTTCAAACAATGGATTACTTGCAATTATCCCTTTTGATAGGAGTTTTGTGGTTCCTATTATTAGATTATCCATTAATGGATATAAAAGAGAAGAAAGGAAGAAAAGTCCAAATAGTAGAAAAGATACAAGGTAATGAATATTAAGCAAAATATTTATGAAAAATATTTGGAAATATCTAGAATGTGGCATTAATGGCCACAATTAAATAAATTCCGTTTCTATGAGATTTCTAATGAAGGAAATAGGAAAAGAGAAAAGGAAATAAAAGATAATGAGAAATCCTTGAAAAGAAATCTTTTAATAAAGAAATAAGATAATGAGAAGAAATGCATGTTGATGCATCTAGAAGGATAGTAAGTATCCTTCAAAAAGGATTTCTTGGGTTCCAAGGAGTCCAAGTTGCAAAGATAATCAGAGAAAAAAGAGATAAAATCAAATAAAGCATTATTAAGAAGGAAATCTGAAATAATGATGAAAATATAAGAAATATGTGGAAATATGGATAATGGAATAATTATAAATGATATTTTGACTCCACATGATTTTTAGTAGTAAAAGGAATCACAATAAAGAAAATAAAAGGTTAACAGAGAGAATTTATGCTTAAGATAAGTTTTATTAAAGGATAAATTGCACACGATAGTTTCCCTTAAATTTTGGTTGAAAAAGGATAAACAGATTGGGAGATACGATTTTTCAAATTTTCCTAAAGTGAATGGAATATCATTAAATGTCACAATTCACATTCAAAATAGGATTGCTTATCTTGGGCGCGTGCTATGTGAACGGTTGATATGAGATCCAACAGTGATCTGCTTATCTTCCACCTCTATCCCGTTTTGGGAAGCAATAATTGTAATGCAAGGAAATCGATCCACATATCCTCCTTCCCTGAGCAATAAGGAGTCCTAAAAATAAAATAGTCGGGCTTGCGAGGGGAAATCAGACCAGATAGACCCTTGTTTCCGTAGGGTTGGTGCACGATTGGGATTTCCCAAATCAGCACAGGAGTTCCTCCATGGGCAACCGACATTGTTAGAGAGGGGCCTATATAAGGGATCACAGATCCCATTTGAGGAACCAAAAAAAAAACAAGGAGCGATTCCGCACTCGCTCCAGACCCCACTTCCTACCTCTTATCTTCTCTGAACCTTGGTCACGACGGCTCCCCTATTTCTACCTATTTTTACCTCTCGGTCGAAGTAGTTGGCACTTCTTCAGCCACCATTCACCGCCGCGGGTTGGTCGAGGAGTCGAGTGGGACGTGAGTTTCTCATCTGCGGTCTCAGATTCGTCGTCGGGGCTCCAGGACGCTAAGTCAACATGAGAGTTGACTCCTTGTCCTCGGTACAACAGCGAGGAAGGACTCACGAGAGATTGAAGATGATAGCGTGGAAAAGACCATCCTACCCCCGAGTCCAACACAGAAAGGAGAGAGCAAATTGTCTTTCGTTGTTCTTTTGAAAGTAAGGTAATATCTCGCTTTTGATGATGTGTCCTCGTATGATTGTCTTAAAAGTAATTAAGTTGCAAAAATCATAGGAAAAGATTGGTAACCCGTATATAGGAGTATTATATATGAAAATTGATCAGGAGAACGAGAGGAACACAAAGAAATTATATTTGAAGCATAATTATGCTTGAAATTCAAAAAGGATGTAAGTATGATATCTTTAATGGTTTAATTAATGAAAAACCCTAACTCTTGATGATTAATGAATTAGAAAGGGTTATATGGGTATTTAAAGTAGATATTAACCTGTTGTTATACAAAAGGCATATTTGATTCAAAAGGATGATCTTTACGCATAGTTGATTTAATTTAGGGTTCTATGTACATGAATATGCATTAATGGGATTAGAAACCCTAATTTATGTTGATATGAGTTTTAATGGTTTTAATTGTACAAATCCATGAATAAAATAGAGATATGATGATTCGAAGATAATTTGAGTACCAAAGATCCTTAATGTGAATTATTTGGATAATTAGAGTTTCCTAGTGTATAAAAGTGGAAATAGTGATAAATAAGGTTCATATATGTGAGTTGAACTATAATGAAATATGATTTGTCAATTTGAAAGAAACCAAAGATGATAGTTAGCCTTAATGGTTTAGATATGACCTAAAAGGATAAAGATAATAGTTTTAGTGCAAAAGAAACCTATTAGACTTAATTGACATTCAATTGTGCCTATGATGCAGAAATTAGGGTTTGTGAACTAAAAGAGCATTAAAAGTGATAAATGCATAATGAAGGCTAAAACCCTAATAAAACCCTAAAGTTGGCCTAGAAATCATAAGGTGGAATCCAAGCTGATCTTGAGAATGTTTTGAATAAAACAATGACACTTGGATGTTATGCATTATTTTCAGGATATTGTTGATTGCTTGTTTAATTGTGTTGAATGTTAATGCATGGACATCAAGTTACTCTGGATCAGGTATGTGGTTACGTCTATGAATAATCACTTTAGTTTCACAGCGATTCCCGAACGATTTTATAGGTTGCTTGAAAATAACTGTTGGATGCCTTTTATTTCATGCAACTATAAAGTGACTATGATTATCACTATGAATATATATATATATATATATATATATATATATATATATATATGTATATATATATATATATATGTATATATATATATATATATATATATATATATATAAAACTGGCTTAGATCCGAATCCACCTCTGTGGCTTGTAAAGGCTAAAAAGGCATAACCTAGTGTAAGGTCTAGGTTATCGTGGGTTAGAAATTGGGCTACCAAGTGTAGTTCCATGAGACCCTTTAGCCTGCCATGAGTTAAGGAGTGGGCTACTTACAGGTAGTGCCATGTGACTCAACCCTAGAAACTGGTTCACATATAGGTGGGACCATGAGGGGTTTAATGGGGATCTACTATAAGGAAAGTAGCATCCGTGTCCACTGTAGAGGATGGGGAATGCATGGATCGCGCAGTTATATTTAAAATGTAAATTTTTTTGTTAAATGGTAATTGGCTGCAATACATTGTTATGAATAATTGCATGATTATTGTCTCCCCCAGATACCAGCTTCGGCTGACCGCTGTTTTGTTTGTCGGCGTTTTAGGTACAAAGCCAAAAGGACAACCAGTAAATCGTCATATTGTGAAATACATGAATTAAAATACAAGGAGGATTAGTTAGATTAGCTCCAGGGTGGGCGGATAGAGGTTTAGAAATCCAATCTTTCAAAAAGGTACACAAGAGTTTATTTTCTTACAGCTTTCCAGTTTAGTATGTTAAAATTTAATAATTGTTCTTGGTTAAATGTCGAACCTTTGATCCGGAAATCATGTGTGTAGCTTCGACCTCTCGGTCTCCCTTAATTGGAGGTTATCGGGAGGTGGGGTCATAACAGAATGTTTCGGGAGGATGAAATTTTTGAGATGATAAAAAGTTTTGGGTGGATGAGAGTTTTGTGTGGGTGAACAATTTGTATCATTGAAAGTTCTGGGTCGATGGAAGTTCTTGGTGGATGAAAGTTTTGGACATTAGTGAATGACAATTTGTCTTTTGTACCCTTTCTATCCTATGCAAAGCCCTACCCATATACCTAACCATGTTGGATCAAATGGGCTCTAGAGGGGGGTGATAGAACTAAAACACTTGCATAAAATTGGTTGGACCTTCAAATTACTACAATGTATGGGATTGTAAATATTGAATTTGTAGTGCGACTAAACATACAAAGCAAGGATGTGACAGATTGAACAAGAGCAAGAATGCAAGCTATTTAGAGTGGTTCCAATCCCCAAACTAGGAGAAAGTCAGTCCTCTACCAATAGAGGTCAAGCCCTAAGATTTTGCAACCAATGTATACGCATATTCCATTATAAGACATACAAGATGACCTTTCTTTTCTTGGACAAGGATACCCTGCCTTCCCTTTGAGGACAAGGATACCCATCCTTCCCTTTGAGGACAAGCGATCCAATAATCAACCAATGTCTTACCTATCTAGAGGAGCTATAGTCTTCGACCTCTATTAGGTCTTACCCACTCTTGCAAGAAGCTGGACACCTTTGCCAAGGAGATCCCCTTCTTGTAACAAGTCTTTTTCCTTGAAGGATTTACCCACTCTACTCCAACATCTTCAGCCTTGACCTTCTCCTTCACCCTGCTGAAGATTTTGCACCTTCTTCTACAACTTGAATAAGCTTGCCCCTTCTCCTTCATTTGGACAATCTTTCACTAACTTGATCTTTAAGAAATGGATTGGGGAAAGGGAAGCTTTAAGAGCTTTATAAGTTTACAATGAAGTATCTCTCTCACACAAATCCTATTTCACTCAAATGGAAATTTGGATTTGCAAACAAGTGAGATAAAGGGGCTCAAGTGGACTGGATGCACTAAACTATAGCTAGGAGCTTGAATGTCATTAAGGCGCAACCTTGGAATGAGCTCCAAGAGGTCCTATTTATAGTTGGGGGTGTCCACTAGAGGCTAGGAGCACTAAGGAACATTTTCTAGCTGTTTGGGGTGTTGCAACAAATATATTTTTGAGTTTTTTTATAACTCCAACAGTTGTAATCACCTTTTCTGCACTTTCCATACAGTGCATTCGGTCGAGTTTTCATAAAGTTAACTTGACCAATTGCACTATGCGAAAAAGCTAATTTAAAGCATTGGTTGAGTTTATACTAGATGATACTTGACCAAATGCTTAAATCAATTTTTCTTTGTGGAGGGATTGGTCGAGTTCTATGTATGGTAAACTCGACTAAACTTGAATTTTCTCAAAATCCATGAAGGGGACCAGTCGAGTTTGTTGTGTTAAAACTCGACCGAAAACTCCCTGTAATGAATTTTAGAAAATGTCATTAGAATGATTAAATGTTTGAATTTAAAGCTCCTAATTTTTTCTCATCTTAGTTACAATTCATTACATCAATACAAATGATTACAAAAATCATCCTAAGGGTTTTAGGGTGTTTTCCAAAAAAGTGCATTTGCATTGCTTTTGACTTGAACTTGATCAAGCTAGGGCTTGATGGAAATTATCCTTTCCATGTACCTAATGCCTAAAATCAATCTAAAATAGACATATTAGATACATATGAATGGATTGGTTTAGTCATTATCAAAATACAGACAATGTGTAACTATCATGTCAACATTCCCCCCCCCATTTTGACAATGATAAACTATTCCTTAATATATTGAAAAGGATATGAAAATTTAAACTTTTACCTTATGAATTGGATGGGGATACATGAATGAACAATGTTAATTGCTCCCCCCAATTCATGCTTACTTTTACCTGCATGGTTAGTATTTCCACAAATAACTATAACACACATATATACTACATGGTCCTTTAGCAAGTCACGATATTTCAGATAATTGACAAGAAAAGGATCACATAGGAAAAAAAATTCAATATGGATGAGCTCATATTTCCCATATGGTACCTGTAGTACATGATGAGATCTCATAATCTTCTAACCCTTTGTCATTGCAAAAGGGAATTGGGGGGGGGTAGAAGAGCTATAAAGCACGAGTCTTCACCACAGCAACAAACAATACAAGCCACCACACATAGATGGCACCAAACAGAGACAAAATAGAGAGAAACAAGCAGTCTAGAGTAATAATAAAAATGTGGGATAACATACCTATAACTCATAAGATATAATCAACCAAAGAGTTAAGATACATAAGATTAAGATTACAAAACCAAACATGTCCTTTCTGAATGAATAGTACAAACCAACACAAAATGACGATATGATAAAATAGTATGCCTTAGATACAATGCCTAAATGTCTAATACATGATAGTCCATAAAAAGATAAACATATAAGCACTCTAAAAGACTACAGAACTAAATATCTACAAAATCTACTACATCAACTATGTCCTCATCATCGTCATCCTCAGGCAGATTGTAAGAACCCATTACACTAAATGACATTAATCAAAACATAAAACACAATCAATTACCAATGAACAACATACCCCAAAAATATGGATAAATTAAAACCGATTTCAACATCAACACCTGCTCAGAAACATTTGCATGGGAGCCGAATATGTTTCTTGTATCCATACTATGACAAGAATTTTATACAAATCGATCTATCACCTTAGACACAACATATATACATAGGAGAACAATATTTGTATATGTCACACAATCAAACATTACTATGCTAACAAAATTCCGATTCATTTGAAACACCATATACAAACTTTTCCTACCCATACCTGAGAGTACAAGGATGACTTTAGGACACAATAGACATCTAATCAACTTTCTCACAGATTCATTACTATAGCTTCTCTTTGCTGCCACAAGTTTTTTTTCACTTCTGATTATCTAAAAAAATGTGGCGAACCACAAGGGTGAGACCCATGTCCCAACAAGAGATATAACCTCCAACAAAATTTATTGATTCCAACATTTTTAGGTAATGAGACAGTTTAAGTAGTTTACTTATATATAACAAATAATCTCAATAGAATTGATGATTAACAAAATACATAAACGAGAAGATAATAACTATTTTTATTAGCCAGACTATTCTCATATCCCTATTAATAATATAAGGAGTCTAGCAGCATGATCATCTCTAACATCATGAATAAGTCCAGTTTCGTAACCATATCTAAGAACATCAACATGTCTAACAAATTGAACATATCAACATTATAAGTAGAGCTAACAATATAAGCACAACTGTCTGCATAAGCATGATTAGTGGTATAGGCATCTCTAGTTACAAAGGCATAGCTAGCAATATAAGCAGGGCTGACAAAATGTGATAAAAAATGTCATAATCATAGCCAATAATAATAATATCGCTATCAACTTAAACATGACTATTGTATGTACACATTTATAACATGAGCATATCCACAACATAAGAATATCTACTATCTTTTAATGCATTAAACATCATCTCTATGTACAATGAACAACCATGGTTTTCATCCAATATGAAGCATCATGTATAACCCTAAATAGATTTTCTAGACGGTTGTATTACATCTTTTATTATGCCCTGGGGAGTTTGAGTCGTACCACCCAATGTCCAACCCACCCCTATGAAGGGCTATTTGGTTCCATACAAAATCTAGGAGTGTCGGTATCCTAAGATCTCTTCCCTTCGGTCAGTACAAGTAAAAAGGAAGTGGCATATTACTCAAAGCTACCACTACAGTGACATATAGTCAAGATGCTAACCAATAGTCTACCCTTGGTACAAGTCACGACACTAGAAACCAAGGTATACAAAACCCTCTAATATGAGGTACAACCGCAGTTGTCCTCAATCACATCAAATGTTTGAGGCATGACCATAGCCATCCTCCATAACCTGCGTTGTGAATGACAAGGATATATCCTCAACTTGCCACCCCCACATACTGAATAGTATGCACTCCGAGTTTCCCTTAGGAATAGTTGTTTTACCATCCATCAAGTTCTGACCCTATAGATGGCTCTACGACACAGGGCACTACATGATTAGATTAGTTATGCCAATATGATGAATTAAGGCTGCATCAAATAAGTGGACATACAAAACATAATTCACTTCTAGCAAGCATATAAACATCACAACTTCAAAAGATATAAAATTTATGAAACATAATTTGTAATCTCATCATCACATGGTACTATTCACTTGCCATTCATGAGACTACACTAGTCATCATGCTATCAGAAGATATATTCCTTTTCAAACATCATAGGGTATCTGTAGAGACCGTCTTGAAAAATAGGATTTACTAATGAGGAAGCGAATTATTTGCAGTGGATTACTGAAAATCACTGAAAATTAAAACTTTTTGCAAAGAGATCCTCACATAGGAAATTTTTTCCAACAAGAACCATTGCATAACATTTACATTTTGGTTCAAACGTGCATAACTTGTACCATCTCTTTTCAGAGATTACATCATCAACTATCTTATAAACATTATATATAGACAGTATACAAATCTCGAGGCATCAAGACAAAAACTCAGATTGATTCATAAAACACTGACTAAAAACTCCGAGGACCTGAGAGTACAAAGACGACACATAGGACTTTCTAACTACATAACTTGACAGGAAGTATCTCCATCTGAGATATTACTGCTGTCCTTGTTGTTACTGCTGCTGTCCATTCCTTGTAATGAGATTATACTTCTTTGTCCGCGTCCACCTAAAAAGTTGGATCCCATTGGGGTGAGACAATTGTAAATTGCCCCAGCGGGAGATATAACTCTCCGCCAAATATTGTTATAGCAGTTTATTAAAATAAACTGCGCAGAAAGATTTATATATTTAATCAACAGCAGGTAAGTCACTTGTATGAACAAAGTGAAGTAATCTCCTTTTTCAAGGATAATGTTGCATCTACTCACGGTAGACTCATAGTTCATCCATGTACTTGTAATGAATACAACAGATATGAACAACATCAATGAACTATAGATATATAATAGAAATGTAACATCAGCCAATGGATTTCCATATTCAATCCTTAATCAAACATGCTATATGGCTGATTTCATTTTACAAACACACTTATGCCCCGAGGAGATGAGATATACTGCTCATGCTACAACCGACCACTGTGAAGTTGAAATCGGTACCATACAAGGTCAATGGAAGAGCCGGATTCCCATGACCTCGCACATCTCGGTTAGTGCGAGATCACATGCAGGACATCTTGTGTCTCTGCTAAATATAGCTTTCCAGAGTATACTGGCAACTTCGCTATCAAAGTTATAGTGGAGTGTTGCACTCTCTTTGCGGTCGTGAGATTTCGTGTTTATCTCCACTGATCCGACATTAAAATTATTGGGAGATGTGTACGACATCTAACCCAATCATCAGGAGATTCATGATATATCCATCCCGGTACATATAATGAAGGATTGAGAGATTAAAAGTACATCTCACATAAAATCCTACATTAGGACGTAAGGATATTCACGTCCATAACCGCAACATAGTCAAAAGTATGCTCTCCCGGAGTTCCCTTAGGAAAACTCGTTTCACCATCATTTAACTTCTGAAAATGATGGATCTATGGTCAGGGCTCTACATGATATCATTATACTTGATTATTTAAGGACATTATGGCATTATTTTAGCATCAGTCAAGCTCTCAAACATAACTTATTACAACAATGCTATAAAGAGACATGTACTACTTTCATCAGATATTTATCAGTCTTTCAAAGACCTTGCGAACTCAGTCCCTCATTTCAAAACTGGGAATTATCATCCCTTCACATTCTCATTACCATAATCATATGGTTCTGGGTATTCAAACCCTTAACTCATCATTGAGCATTATTACACCTTTTTCAGGTAACTATCACCTTCAGATCATCTGACCAAGGCATTCATGATACTTGTTACACAAGCATCACACCTGGCTCACAAGGCCATGAAATATCTTGTCACCTCTTTCTAGGCAACAACTTGCTCATATGACTCATAGAATCCTTACACATTGTTACTTTTACTAAGAAACAACAACATTAAGGCTCATAATGTCAATCAACATTTATTATATAAATGTCGTATCTCAAATCTAGCTATGTTCATTATCTCATCATACCTGCATGGTTATTAGGCATGATAACAGTCATACAAGATATTCATCACATCATGTGATACAATAGTAACACCATTATTCCTTTTCCAAGAATTAGGGTTTACTATCAAATAGGGCTTATCATTCCCTTTACCCAAGTCAGGGTTAGGGTTCCCCTTTTATCATTAATTAGGGTTTCATGATTATATAATCTATCCAACCCTTAATTCATTAATCCATACCTCTTGGGCATTCAAATGTATCATAGTTGATTATTCAAAAACATAACTTTCATCATATAGCATTAATGATCATCAATTCAAGGTATGAGTCTATTTCTCATCCTCATCATGGTATGATTATATCATACACATCATTTGGGCTTAACCCCATTCTCAAGGTACATTAATTAACACTCATCAAGTACAACAACTCATTACATTTCATTGTAATAGTTGCATAACACACTTCATATGTTTCTTACCCAATTATATTGGATTTGGAGTGAATCAAGGTATATAAATCCTGAAGTACTGAATGTGATAACTATCACATCTTGATATATCACTTTCTCATCATTTTTGACTCTCTTGAGTTAACCATCTTATCTTGTATTAAGGTATTTCCCCTCTTAATACAACACATTACTAAACTATCACCTTTAGCATATAATGCATAGGACACACATTATAATTGTCCAATTATCTTTAATGATATGGACTTATCTAATGCTAAAGACATTTCTTACAATAAGGTTGCTTATAATCAACCACCGGAAATGTTCCACCTTTATAAGTCCATTCCTCTTGTTTCATCATTAGGGTTTCTCTATACCCTTACTTAAGATTAGGATTATGATTCATTGTCACATTGCCCAAGATTAGGGCTTTATGTAATATGACTTCACATTAGAGTCCCATTTACCATCACCCTTCTTAGGGCCTCTCATCACAACATAGAATTGGAGCTTAATGTGATGTCAACTCTTAATCAGGGTTTCTCATGGAATCACCCTCAACTAGGAATTCACATGGAATCACCCTCAACTACGGTTTCACATGGAATCGCCCTCAACTAGGGTTTCACATGGAATCACCCTCAACTAGGGTTTCACCATAGTCACCCACAATTTGGGTTTACTATTCATCCCCTTTAGGATTTCATTCAATTATCCATAATTAGAGATTCACTATTCATCCCAATTAGGGTTTTACACGTCACTTCCCTAATTTGGAGTTTCATACATCATTACCCTAAATTAGAGTTACATCCTTACCCTGGATTAGGGTTTTAATTGGAATTGCACTCATTTAGGGTTAGAACTCAATAACCCTGTCAATTAGGGTTTATGTTCATTATTAGGGTTTCATGATCTCTATACTTAAGGTTCATACCCTTAATTACCACATGAATCATATTCATGTATGAATTCATGCTAACATCTTCTCAAATTGATAAGGTCATGTCATCCCTTCAATCAAGTACATACAACTATGATTAACATAGTGTACCAAGTCATTGATCCTTTAAGAAATTAGGGTTCATCCCTTAATTGGCACTAATCACTTAGGTACTATTCAGGTTTAAACCTTTGTACCTTCGTTGATTATCATTACTAATCATCATTGGATCAATGAATCATTCATCATCTTAATTCTCAAGAGATTCAATCACATTGGACCTTAATTACATAAGGTATCCAATTGAATTGACCAATTGAATCTTCAATCACAATAGGTGTCCAAGTGGATTAACCCATTGAATCCTCAGTCAACCTTGACAACTTGAGCCCCAAACGGTCTTGGTCTTTCAAAGTTCAAACGGTTTGAAATCGTTTGGTAAAGGTGGTGCTTGAGACCGTTTGCTAAAGCAAGTAGGTGAAGACCGTTTGCCCAAGTTTGACTTTTGAAACCACATGGGCACAACCGGTTTGGGATTGTTTGGTCCCAAATGGTCTTGAGACCGTTTGGCCCCAAACGATCTTGAGACCATTTGGACTCAAACGGTCTTGAGACCGTTTGGTCCAAACCTGTGACGTCCCCGGATTTCGACTTCTCCAAACCCTATTGGGAATGAGAGCCCATAATCCGAAAACATCATCCAATCATATCAGAAAGCGATGCGGAAGCATAATACGCATACATGAACATACAACCATAACATTCTCAACATTCAACATGTAAATTTATACAACATGAATTTATTACACAATAGTTTACAATTACATATTGAATGAAAGTTTCTACAGTCTAAGAACATGTATGCTAAACTAGGATCTACACAATAGGTACAACCTGGACAACTGCTCACTTCCCGTCTTTTATCCCAAGCTAGCTCTGAACCTAAAACATACGTGAAACAACGAATCAACACACAAGGTGTTGTGCACGTGGGTAGAAAGATACATACTAATATACTTGCATAATTGAAATAATCTTGAGAAAGAAAGAGTAAAAGAAAACATTATTTAAAGCGATAATCAGGTAAACACATTTTTAGATGCCTTTTGATGCGTTTGTACTACTAAGTGGTGTCACACTTCATCTTTCCCCGCCCCTTGGGCTATGGGGACCGAGTGTCGACCTTATATTCAGAGGGGAGAGAGAGAGATGTCGCACTTCATTTTTCCCCGCCCCTTGGGCTATGGGGACCGAGTGCCAACCTTAGATTTAGAGGAAGAGAGAGAGAGAGAATTGAGGGAGAGAGAGAGAACATATATCCACTCAGTAGCTACAAACCATCCATATTCTTTTATGTTCTGTAATGTTTTGCGGAGCATATACTACTAATACACATCCAAGAATTTATATGCAAACACAAGCATCCAAAGTACATCATAGCATTATGCATTCATGAAAACTAGTCTTATACTTAATAAAACCCACGTACCTGAGTTCAGAGATTCCTAATCATATCAATGATCATCTAGATAAACTGGTCAGCACCTGATTAATAACAAAATCATATATTAGCATTAGATTCTCATCATCTTAACCCTAGTCGTGTTCATTTTAGGGTTTACTTAGATCATTATGTTATTCTTATGATTAGTTGTATTCTTACCTTATATTTATCTTACTGATGTCATTTTCCAGATTATGATTCATTATCTGAATATTAGGTTCCATATCCTTTTTGGTGCACATATTAACCCTAGTTTATATACATTATTCAATTTAGGGTTACAACCCATGTATTAAGGGTCATATTCATTAAACATGAATTCTATGTATATAACTGATCTCAGATTTATATATTATATTCCAGTTACAGATATGAGGGTTTTCTGTAAATCTCATCATTTATTGAGCATGTATGCATTTACTACATTTTATTTAGGGTTATTATCCCTAATTAGCCCTATTAATCAAATGACATGCTTTCGTGCATCAACATCATAATTACTGACATCAAATGGATTACAGATATGATTTGTCACTTACTGGTATTTTCTCATAATTTTCGGTCGATGTTTGATATTTATTATCTATCAATTAAGCATTACACATTTTACATGATATCACTGATATTTAAGCATCAAAAGACTGATATAAAGGTGCCATGTTGTTCTACTCATTTTTCTGAGAATTTTGGTACCTTATTTGTATTTTTCTGATAAACGAGCTATTTATTATGCATTATACAAGAACTAAACATTTTATGGGATATTTACCTTAAGCGACCAATCTGGAGGTGACACGTGGCCCTGAGGAGGGCGCACCTCCTTGGCTTGCTGCGGCCGGTTCTTTGGTTGATCTGGTCTGGTTCACTAGTGGGTTCAGGGGTTTTGAACCCGGTTCATCTTGATCTTGGATTGGGTTTGGAGGCCCGGTTCCTTCCTCGCTTCCTCGTGATCTCGACGCAGCGCTAGAGCCTGCGCTCTCAGCCGCCGCCGCCTCTCCAGATCTCCGACGACAAAACAACCCTCCTACAACGAGCGATCGGTAACTCCCTCTCCTCCTCGGATGAAGCCGACGCTGCAAGGCCGGTCTCTGCTGAAAGGTCAGTGCCGCTCCGTCGTGGATGGGTCTACTCCGATCCGCCTGGTTCACTGCTACTGGATCAGGTCGACCCTCGACCAGCACGGCGTCGTCTGCTACGTGGAGTCTCCGACGCTATGCCTGGCTTAGATGGGGTCGTGCGGACCATGAGCAGGTGATGGAGAGGTCGCTGCGGGTGGAGAAGGGAGTAGGAGGCGATGGCAGGCGAAGAAGCGAGGATGCAGGGTAGCTGTTGTCGCAGCTTATCAACGCCTACTGAGAGGTTCATTGCTTGGTGAGGACTCCATGGATCCATGGTTGATGAGGGCGGCGCAGGATACAGACATGCTACCCCACACTTACTGGAGGGTGCACCGATCTCCGCAGTTTGGTTGCGACTTCGATTGCATCTTCAAAGCATCTGAAGAAGCTCCCTTGTCTGCCGCCTCCAACATCTTCTGAAACTCTTCTCTCTTCTCTTTGGAAACAAAGGTGGAGAGGGATACGAGAACTGGCTGCCGGTCTCTCTCTCTCTCTACTTCTCTTTGGCCAGGGTGTAAGGGTCGTTGAGCAGTTCCGATCCTGGTGGAGCTAACCTTTC
This sequence comes from Alisma plantago-aquatica, assembly GCA_963693085.1. NCBI lineage: Eukaryota > Viridiplantae > Streptophyta > Magnoliopsida > Alismatales > Alismataceae > Alisma > Alisma plantago-aquatica. Next base: position 1,214,531,149 of record OY856409.1, read on the forward strand.
AACCAAAGACTGTCATCAGTTCATTGATCCATGTATCTCGGGTGTTGGATGACCTATTCAGTGCATGGCTCCGTAAGTGTCGGAGGTTGAAGATATTACCTAGCCGTCTGATCCTCCCTACTGGTGGCTGAGATCAGGCCACCTCAATAGGCTGTGGGCGTGCCTAAGCAAAGGGAATAGGCTAGCGTGACATCAAAATGTTACAGATACTAAATCGTATCACTAAAAGATTAAAGTTCCACCACATATATTTCATTAATGTCCTCAGCTTCAAATGCATACATCTTTTTATAGAAATCTTCAAACGTTCTCAAATTTTAAACATAGGCTTATAACATCATAGTGTATCTTCGAACAAAGTTTGAGTCACTAAAATCCATTAACTTGCAATAATATTTTTTTTGATCAAATAACACATCAAGATTCATCAATATCTCATTGTAATCCATGTATTTCCTAATTTGGAAATTTCACTCATAGATACTCAATTGATTTAAAAAGACTATTCATCATAATTGAACTAGTTAGGTGTGATCATCATCAATAATATCTAGAATCATGCCTTATAAATTGAGTGACCAATTCCTAAAATTGAGTTCAAATATAATAAATTCATGGTCATATAATGCTACATTGGATATCAAAATCCTAAAAATTCGGGTTATCACATTCACCCCACCTTAAAAGGAATTTCGTCCTCGAAATTCAACTAATGTCATACTTGAGGTGATATCAAGGGGTTCAACTTTGTATAAGTCACCACTTTTTAGGTTACAAGACCATCATAATTTGCACACACCCTAAGTTATCATTTTAGGATCTAGAGATTCTTGGGTGTGTCCATTCCACCTTATATATGTGGAAGCATCACTTAATGTCTTAGCCATAACATGACATTATGATATCTTAGGGTTACATCACCTCTAAGGATACATGTTTTGTTCATTCTTTTAAAGTTCAAGAGGAGTTTGTTTATATGCCATGGTATTCAGATCATTCAAATCTAACATCATTAACATCTCACAATGATTTCAGCATTAGAGGAGATTTATCTTCATCATTGATCTTAGATTTTTTTTTCTACTTAAGAAGGGCTTATGTAACATGTTTGACCATTAGGGTTTCACCCTATGGTGTGATATTCATACTCAACTTAGAAGCATGCATTGAGAAGGATCAAGGTTACGAACTATATTTCTGATCATATACCCTATGATCCAAAAATATCTCTATATCAAGTTCATGAGTTCAAATTTTTATGTCTTGCATGTATTATGTGAAGGGAAAAAAAATATATTGAGTTTATCCCATGATCTTGACATCATATCTTTCATGTTTCATGTGAAGGGATAGAGAATATTTTATTGTCAAACTTATCATAATTTCAATCTTGGTGTTGCATGTATGATATAGGGGGGGAGGATATATATAATAGGTCAAGCTTGTATGAGTGACTTCTCATATATAAATCATCTATATAGCTCAAGTGAGGTTTCTATCATCATATATTAAGAAAGAGAAGAAGAAGGGAGAACATGTATTTTGAGTATCTTTTGCACGAAGCATCATAATCTCATATCTAGAGTTCATATATTACCTCACTTGCAACTAATGATGAGATTCGCAAAATATGTCACTCCAGCTAGGACCTAACTCAGCCAAAGGATTGACTTCATCATATGGGTCATCTACCCATCCTTTTCTTTTACCCAATTCTCGCATATAGATTTGAATCATGCAACATGACTCAACTCATCTACTTAGGAGTAACCCAGCTTAGGACACATCATTTCACATATTTTCATATATCGTAGGGTAGGTCCATTGACCCTCTCCTTGTGGGTCTCACTGTCTCTGGAGTTCACCACATATCTTGTACTAACACTAGAGGTCCTCCTTTGTAAAAGAGCTTGAGGCTCATGCACACTCATCTCCATCTTATCTTAAGTAGGAAAAGGGAATGTACTTTCATCATTAAGATTTTGCTTAAATTCTCCAAAATTGAATTCAACTAATATACAACTTAAACATATATAAGGAAACTTATACCATCAGAGATCAAACTTAGATAAGATTTCACATGCTTATTTCCTTTGTCCTTCTTTTTGTCTATCTATCTATCTATCTATCTATCTATCACATAACCTTATGAGGCTCTAGACATCTAATCTAGATCTATTCTCTCTTCTAGACGGATGTCACTCCCTTTCACTTAGATTGCATGAACACTAACTACTCTCCAGTGTGAGGGACACATTTTTATATTTACATATAGGTAATAAAATATTATATAGTTTTTCTCCGAGAAAGAAGACGTCAGAGAAAACACTCGAGGCTCGAGCCGATTGGAAAACAAAACCAAATCAGCAAAACCGAGTGTCCCACACACAGTAGATAGTCTAGTATCATGTAACCTAGTGAAATGGGAGAACGAGATGTAGACTAGTGTAGCTACCCAATACATATGAGCTCTATATGGAAAGGGTTTCTCACACTTGTCTAAACCTAGTTCTCGAACATCTAGGTTCTAACCTAGAGGCTAGGTCAAACCTTATTACTATAGAACAACTTACTAAGTTTCTAAGGTTTAAAGTGAGAGGTGAGATTTAGGTTTAATGTTTCATGGTGAGCAATTGTCAGGTGTAGCTAATGTTCATGCTCTGATACCAACTGTGACGTCCCCGGATTTCGACTTCTCCAAACCCTATTGGGAATGAGAGCCCATAATCCGAAAACATCATCCAATCATATCAGAAAGCGATGCGGAAGCATAATACGCATACATGAACATACAACCATAACATTCTCAACATTCAACATGTAAATTTATACAACATGAATTTATTACACAATAGTTTACAATTACATATTGAATGAAAGTTTCTACAGTCTAAGAACATGTATGCTAAACTAGGATCTACACAATAGGTACAACCTGGACAACTGCTCACTTCCCGTCTTTTATCCCAAGCTAGCTCTGAACCTAAAACATACGTGAAACAACGAATCAACACACAAGGTGTTGTGCACGTGGGTAGAAAGATACATACTAATATACTTGCATAATTGAAATAATCTTGAGAAAGAAAGAGTAAAAGAAAACATTATTTAAAGCGATAATCAGGTAAACACATTTTTAGATGCCTTTTGATGCGTTTGTACTACTAAGTGGTGTCACACTTCATCTTTCCCCGCCCCTTGGGCTATGGGGACCGAGTGTCGACCTTATATTCAGAGGGGAGAGAGAGAGATGTCGCACTTCATTTTTCCCCGCCCCTTGGGCTATGGGGACCGAGTGCCAACCTTAGATTTAGAGGAAGAGAGAGAGAGAGAATTGAGGGAGAGAGAGAGAACATATATCCACTCAGTAGCTACAAACCATCCATATTCTTTTATGTTCTGTAATGTTTTGCGGAGCATATACTACTAATACACATCCAAGAATTTATATGCAAACACAAGCATCCAAAGTACATCATAGCATTATGCATTCATGAAAACTAGTCTTATACTTAATAAAACCCACGTACCTGAGTTCAGAGATTCCTAATCATATCAATGATCATCTAGATAAACTGGTCAGCACCTGATTAATAACAAAATCATATATTAGCATTAGATTCTCATCATCTTAACCCTAGTCGTGTTCATTTTAGGGTTTACTTAGATCATTATGTTATTCTTATGATTAGTTGTATTCTTACCTTATATTTATCTTACTGATGTCATTTTCCAGATTATGATTCATTATCTGAATATTAGGTTCCATATCCTTTTTGGTGCACATATTAACCCTAGTTTATATACATTATTCAATTTAGGGTTACAACCCATGTATTAAGGGTCATATTCATTAAACATGAATTCTATGTATATAACTGATCTCAGATTTATATATTATATTCCAGTTACAGATATGAGGGTTTTCTGTAAATCTCATCATTTATTGAGCATGTATGCATTTACTACATTTTATTTAGGGTTATTATCCCTAATTAGCCCTATTAATCAAATGACATGCTTTCGTGCATCAACATCATAATTACTGACATCAAATGGATTACAGATATGATTTGTCACTTACTGGTATTTTCTCATAATTTTCGGTCGATGTTTGATATTTATTATCTATCAATTAAGCATTACACATTTTACATGATATCACTGATATTTAAGCATCAAAAGACTGATATAAAGGTGCCATGTTGTTCTACTCATTTTTCTGAGAATTTTGGTACCTTATTTGTATTTTTCTGATAAACGAGCTATTTATTATGCATTATACAAGAACTAAACATTTTATGGGATATTTACCTTAAGCGACCAATCTGGAGGTGACACGTGGCCCTGAGGAGGGCGCACCTCCTTGGCTTGCTGCGGCCGGTTCTTTGGTTGATCTGGTCTGGTTCACTAGTGGGTTCAGGGGTTTTGAACCCGGTTCATCTTGATCTTGGATTGGGTTTGGAGGCCCGGTTCCTTCCTCGCTTCCTCGTGATCTCGACGCAGCGCTAGAGCCTGCGCTCTCAGCCGCCGCCGCCTCTCCATATCTCCGACGACAAAACAACCCTCCTACAACGAGCGATCGGTAACTCCCTCTCCTCCTCGGATGAAGCCGACGCTGCAAGGCCGGTCTCTGCTGAAAGGTCAGTGCCGCTCCGTCGTGGATGGGTCTACTCCGATCCGCCTGGTTCACTGCTACTGGATCAGGTCGACCCTCGACCAGCACGGCGTCGTCTGCTACGTGGAGTCTCCGACGCTATGCCTGGCTTAGATGGGGTCGTGCGGACCATGAGCAGGTGATGGAGAGGTCGCTGCGGGTGGAGAAGGGAGTAGGAGGCGATGGCAGGCGAAGAAGCGAGGATGCAGGGTAGCTGTTGTCGCAGCTTATCAACGCCTACTGAGAGGTTCATTGCTTGGTGAGGACTCCATGGATCCATGGTTGATGAGGGCGGCGCAGGATACAGACATGCTACCCCACACTTACTGGAGGGTGCACCGATCTCCGCAGTTTGGTTGCGACTTCGATTGCATCTTCAAAGCATCTGAAGAAGCTCCCTTGTCTGCCGCCTCCAACATCTTCTGAAACTCTTCTCTCTTCTCTTTGGAAACAAAGGTGGAGAGGGATACGAGAACTGGCTGCCGGTCTCTCTCTCTCTCTACTTCTCTTTGGCCAGGGTGTAAGGGTCGTTGAGCAGTTCCGATCCTGGTGGAGCTAACCTTTCAACCAAAGACTGTCATCAGTTCATTGATCCATGTATCTCGGGTGTTGGATGACCTATTCAGTGCATGGCTCCGTAAGTGTCGGAGGTTGAAGATATTACCTAGCCGTCTGATCCTCCCTACTGGTGGCTGAGATCAGGCCACCTCAATAGGCTGTGGGCGTGCCTAAGCAAAGGGAATAGGCTAGCGTGACATCAAAATGTTACAGATACTAAATCGTATCACTAAAAGATTAAAGTTCCACCACATATATTTCATTAATGTCCTCAGCTTCAAATGCATACATCTTTTTATAGAAATCTTCAAACGTTCTCAAATTTTAAACATAGGCTTATAACATCATAGTGTATCTTCGAACAAAGTTTGAGTCACTAAAATCCATTAACTTGCAATAATATTTTTTTTGATCAAATAACACATCAAGATTCATCAATATCTCATTGTAATCCATGTATTTCCTAATTTGGAAATTTCACTCATAGATACTCAATTGATTTAAAAAGACTATTCATCATAATTGAACTAGTTAGGTGTGATCATCATCAATAATATCTAGAATCATGCCTTATAAATTGAGTGACCAATTCCTAAAATTGAGTTCAAATATAATAAATTCATGGTCATATAATGCTACATTGGATATCAAAATCCTAAAAATTTGGGTTATCACAAAACCTCCTCAAAACCGCATGGACCAAAAAGTGTCAACCACTTTAATCGTATTAGGGGTTCCAATGTTGATCCCCTCAATCGATCATATAAATGTTAGCCAATCATCAATTGAGTTAATTAGGTCAACCTTCAACTGATTTGACCCTCAATTGACCCTAAATTGATCATCAATTCGGGCTTGAATCAATTGGATTAGGGTTTGGAATCAATAACCCTTCAACATATTTCAATGTGGGTCTAATTGATTTGAACCCATTGAACCATCATCCAATTTGGACATGGCCTGACCCCAAACGGTCTTGGGATCGTTTGGATGACCTCCAAATGGTCTTGAGACCGTTTTCCCATCATATCATCAAAATCCAAGTCATCCAATTAAGGTTTGGATCATTGGATTGATCACCAAATCAGCAACTGATTACACTCCAACTTAGTATCATTGGATCATCAATTTCTTAATCATACTGACCCCTAGACCTCCAAACGGTCTTGGGTGACCTCCAAACGGTCTTGAGACCATTTGTCTCATCCAACCCTTGGATTCTAGTGAAAAATCATTAGGGTTTGAGCTATTGAGTTGATCATCAAATCAACACTTAATTGCAAAGTGATTTGGTACCTTTAGACCTTCAATTGGTCAACCATGCTTAACCCTAGACCTCCAAACGGTCTTGGGTGATCCCCAAATGGTCTCAAGACTGTTTGGGTGATTACCAAATGGTCTTGAAACCGTTTGGGTCAATCAACCCAAAACATCAACTCATTTCAATGCAAAATCAGCACTTAGCCGATTAGGGTTAACACCATATATTTTGTCCTTCAACCACTTAACCATATCCAACCCTAGACCTCCAAACGGTCTTGAGTCCGTTTGGGTGATCCCGAAACGGTTTTGAAACCGTTTGGGCTAAATAAACCAAAAAGTCAAATCAATCAAGTTGAAAATCAGCACTTAATCCAATTAGGGTTTGCCGAATTGATCAGCCTTCAACTCATGATTCCTTTGAAATTAATCTATCAAATTTGGTGGGTTATCAAACATCATAATTAGTAACATGATTCTCAAACGGTCAACCCTTGGTGAACTCTTTCAAATGGTTTTGAAACCGTTTTCCCAAAAAGTTAAAATACTCAAGTTGAAAATCAGGACTTAATCCAATTAGGTTTGCCTAATTGTTTAGCCTTCAACTCATGATTCCTTTGGAATTAATCCATCAAATTTTGTGGGTTATCAACCAACATAATTAGCAACAGGAATCGAAAACGTTCAACCCTTTGTCAACTCCCACAATGGTTTTGAAACCGTTTGGTCTCATGCAGTTTGATGAAACCGTTTGCTTCTGAACGGTTTGAAACCGTTTGCTCCCAAATAGTTTGGGAAACCGTTTGAGCAAACCAAACAAGACCGTTTTCTTTGGATATTTGTATATGTGTATGATTATCATCTTCAACCTCTAAACTCACGAAACCTGCTATGGTTTCCATGGTGAGTGCATCAATCAACCAAATCGAATAATGTAAATATGAAAATGATCATTATTTGAGAAGGAATTGAATGCAATAACAAAATCAGGGTTCAAGTTATAAAACCCTCCTTCAATTGAGCTCCAAAGCTCCATGATCATGGAAAAAATGGTGGATGAAACTCCTTTCACCATTCCAAGGCTCGTCCTCAAGGTTTGAGTGAAAAGCAATGGTTAGAATTGAAGAGGAGATCGAATTAGGAAGAAATCCATAATATTTTTGATTTCCACCATGGAATCAAGGTGAAATGGATCAAGAACCTTACCAACAGGTTGGTGGTCGTCCTCCTGATCATACCAAGCTCCCTTGGTCGTTTCCCAAGCAAGGAGAAGAATTGGAGTCGAAAAAGCCTTTCATTTGGCTTGTAAAAGGTCTTTTTATAAGAAATTCAAGGAGAGGGAAAGTGCCTTATAAAAAAATCATTTAATCCCAAAAATGTGGCCGCCTCTTCCCCCTTATATTCATTAGGGAAGATTCTATCTTGTTTGCCTCTTATTACTCTCAATTATCCATGATTTAAAGAAAAGAAAATTAAGCACCTCACTTCATATTATATTAATATCCATATGTGAGTGGATATTTCTTTTTCTTATAAAATTGTGTGTGAGTTATCCACTCCCTTGGATATTTTCATGGTCCTTGCAAAGCTTAAGGACGTCACATACACATATGAATCCAACCATTTTAATTTTGGTTGAAGGCCCTTGAATTAATACATTCATTTTTGCCTTAAATCGAATTAGGGTTTCAATTAGGATTAAATATTGATTATTTTAATATCAAGATTCTCTCTCATCCAACTTAATTCAAATGAGGCGCCCCTCTCATTTTCTTTGCTCTAAATGATGCCAAGAAGCATTAAGGACCTTATTGAAGTGGTAATTTGCATATTGAACCCTAGGTTTTGGGTAAATTGCACTTTACACCAAAACTAGGTTTTAATGCACAAACATTGCTTTATCAGCTCTTCCTTGGTACTCAGGCTACCACAAGCCATAGATTTGCATCATCTTCATTCTCATGATTCTTCAATACACGAGGAACATCTTATCATGCAAAATTTGCAATTTAACCCCTCAACTTGGGTAATTTGCACTTTAGTCCAAAATAAGCAAATATTGCTTCAACATTTTTCAAACATGGCCAAAATTGAAACATAAGTTTCTCATGAGCCCTAATTACTTTTCACAAGATAAGATTAAACATATAATCATCTCTCTTAATCAAAACACCTAGGGTTAAAGTATAATCCAGGTCAGGGATGTTACAAATTATAAACCCCTAACAAGGATTTCGTCCTCGAAATCCAGATAAAGGAAGGCAGATGTATTTTATTCATCATGCAATCTAGTCTTCACATAACATCTCCTTATTATGGATACACCATAAAACTTTGATCAGTACAAAGTGTTTCCATAGAAGATTCTCATAGAATCAACACACAAGGCACCTCCACTGTTCCTCATCGTTGACTATAATGTCAACTTTGTGTCAAACAACACTTTTCTTGTTCAGAGAAACATCATACATTCTTTATTAATATCATGTTTATGTAGAGCATAAACCCCTAACATATGATGTTCATATTGTTTTATATATTCAGACTAATTTCACAGTTGACCACTCCAGGTAGCCAACCTAACCCATCTGATAATTCTCAGATACCAGAATATTTCACCTTGGTATCTATCACATGTGTTGGAAACACATCATATATATCTCTTCCTTTCATCTTGGAACATTAATTGTTTCATATGTCCTCATCTTGGGACCAAAGTCCAAGATAAATAATACTTTTCTAAGTATCCATCACATGAACACCTTTATCTTATGCACATCAAGTGTCCTAAGACCCACTTGATTGCCATATCCCTGAAAGGAAAGAAAACAAGGATTCATATTCCTCTTATTAATTCATGTATTTTCAACTATTCTTGAACCATTTACTCTTTATCTCATCCTAGGTTCCTTTCCTTTAGCATTGGAATTTGTAAGGATGATTGCATGTCATTATCCTTTTTTTTAATTATCTAGCATGTTTATGATCATCTCATGATCTCATCACATTTCCCATTTCCTCATTATGGGAAAGATCTTTATTATGCTAGCAGGATTATTGAATAGGGTTCATCTCCCTTATTCTTATTCTTATCTTATGAGGAGTACACTTTTGGTCCTTCATACAACATGCTCATCTGAGATTATCTCAGACTTCTCTTTCTTATTCATAGGATATGACACATTTATTCATTCCATATTTCTGATTTCATGATACTCATTAGATTGTCTCAGAATGACTGCTTGATCAGAGCAATAAAAAAGACAACAATCTAAGAGTTTCCATACTCACTTTATCATCAATAGTTGTATACCTGGCTAGGGTATATAAATACTGAGATTAAGTGGTATGCACTTTGTATATTATCATATTCCGTCTTTTCATATTATCATAAGCATAAGGCTTAACATCTCTGAATTTTATCCAGGCATCTCTTCTATACCTCCTCTTTTCTTATAGAGGTAAGAACAACATAAAACATTTGTAATGTTTTACCATGAAAAACATATGTCCTCATAGGACTGATCAAGGAAAGTTCAATCATTTCCTTTCTCAATTAATCCAGGAATTCATAGGATGACATATTTAAATGACATTATCTTATCTAACTTGTCATAATTCGTGAATTATTTGCTGCCTCAGGCTAACTCTGCCTCAAAGGTTGATTCAACAGGCTATGGTTGAGCACAGACTCAATTTAAGTCCAGAAATTCATCATTTCCTTTTGCTTCAACATGCTGATGCTAATTACAAATCTTGTTGATATCTATAACATCATCATTGGGACTGGTAATCTAGGTTACACTACCAAAACTTGATCCACTATATACATTACTGTTGCCCTAAGTTCTCCAATAGTAATACTTAAAGAAGGATTTTCTTATTATAGTTGGATCAGCTAGGGGATTCTCAAGAAATTGTCTCTCTCTTGCCTGTTCCCATGCACCTCTTCTTGGTGCAACATTACTGCTCTCAACAGCAATCTCCTCATGTGACCCAGTCATCTTTAAGTTATTCTTCTCTTATATGAGCAGAAGACACTATCAGATACACTGGATGACACCAAAACAGACTCTACTACCTTAGTCCTATGTCTCTGTAGACTCAGCGAACCTAGAGCTCTGATACCACTAATTATAGTGACCGTCTCACGAAAACAAGATTAACTAATGCGGAAGCGAATTATTTGCAGTGGATTACTGAAAATCACTGAAAATTAAAACTTTTTGCAAAGAGATCCTCACATAGGAAATCTTTTCCAACAAGAACCATTGCATAACATTTACATTCTGGTTCAAACGTACATAACTTGTACCATCTCTTTTCAGAGATTACATCATCAACTGTCTTATAAACATTATATACAGATAGTATACAAATGTCGAGGCATCAAGCCAAAACCTCATATTGATTCATAAAACACTGACTAAAAACTCTGAGGACCTGAGAGTACAAAGACGACACATAGGACTTTCTAACTACATAACTTGGCAGGCAGTATCTCCACCTGAGATATTACTATTGTCCTTGCTGTTACTGTTGCTGTCCATTCTACTTCTTTGTCCACATCCACCTAAAAATTTGGATCCCACGGGGGTGAGACAATTGTAAATTGCCCCAGTAGGAGATATAACTCTCTTCCAAAACATTGTTACAGCAATTTATTAAAATAAACTGAGAAGAAAGATTTATATATTTAATCAACAGCAGGTAAGTCACTTGTATGAACAAAGTGAAGTAATCTCCTTTTTCAAGGACAACATTGCATCTACTCATGGTAGACTTATAGTTCATCCATCTACTTGTAATGAATACAATAGATATGAACAACATCAATGAACTACATATATATAATTGAAATGTAACATCAGCCAATGAATTTCCGTATTCAATCCTTAAGCAAACATGATATATGGCTGATTTCATTTTACAAACACACTTATGCCCTGAGGAGATGAGATACACCACTCATGCTCCAACTTACCACTGCGAAGTCGAAATCGGTACCATACAAGGTCAATGGAAGATCCGGATTCCCATGACCTCCCACATCTCAGTCAGTGCGAGATCACATGCAGAACATCTTGTGTCTCTGCTAAATATAGCTTTCCAAAGTATACTGGCAACTTCGCTATCAGAGTTATAGTGGCGTGCTGCACTCTCTTTGCGATCGTGAGATTTCGTGTTTATCTCCACCGATCCGACATTAACATTATTGGGAGATGTGTATTACATCTAACCCAATCATTGGGAGATTCGTGATACATCCATCTCGGTACATATAATGAAGGATTGAGAGATTAAAAGTACATCTCACATCAAATCCTACATTAGGACGTAAGGATATTCGCGCGCGTCTATAACCCCGACATACTCAAAAGTATGCTCTCCAAGAGTACCCTTAGGAAAACCTATTTCACCATCATTTAACTTCTAACAATGATGGATCTATGGTCAGGGCTCTACATGATATCATTATACTTGATTATTTAAGTACATTATGGCATTCTTTTAGCATCAGTCAAGTTCTCAAACATAACGTATTACAACAATGCTATAAAGAGACATGTACTACTTTCATCAGATATTTATCAGTCTTTCAAAGACCTTGGGAACTCAGTCCCTCATTTCAAAACTGGGAATTCTCATCCCTTCACATTCTCATCACCATAATCATATGGTTCTGGGTATTCAAACCCTTAACTCATCATTGAGCATTATTACACCTTTTTTAGGTAATTATCACCTTCAGGTCATCTGACCAAGGCATTCATGATACTTGTTACACAAGCATCACACCTGGCTCACAAGGCCATGAAATATCTTATCACCTCTTTCTAGGCAACAACTTGCTCATATGACTCATAGAATCCTTACACATTGTTACTTTTACTAAGCAAGAACAACATTAAGGCTCATAATGTCAATCAACATTTATTATATAAATGTCGTAGCTCAAATCTAGCTATGTTCATTATCTCATCATACCTGCATGGTTGTTAGGCATGATAACAGTCATACAGGATATTCATCACATCATGTGATACAATAGTAACACCATTATTCCTTTTCCAGGAATTAGGGTTTACTATCAAACAGGGCTTATCATTCCCTTTACCCAAGTCAGGGTTAGGGTTCCCCTTTTCTCATTAATTAGGGTTTCATGATTATATAATCTATCCAACCCTTAATTCATTAATCCATACCTCTGGGGCATTCAAAGGTATCATATTTGATTATTCAAGAACATTACTTTCATCATATAGCATTAATGATCATCAATTCAAGGTATGAGTTCATTTCTCATCCTCATCATGGTATGATTATATCATACACATCATTTGGGCTTAACCCCATTCTCAAGGTACATTAATTAACACTCATCAAGTGCAAGAACTCAATACATTTCATTGTAATAGTTGCATAACACACTTCATATGTTTCTTACCCAATTATATTGGATTTGGAGTGAATCAAGGTATACAAACCCTGAAGTACTGAATGTGATAACTATCATATCTTGATGTATCTCTTTCTCATCATTTCTGACTCTCTTGAGTTAACCAACTTATCTTGTATTAAGGTATTTCCCCTCTTAATACAACACATCTCTAAACTCTCACCTTTAGTATATAATGCATAGGCCACACATTAGAATTGTCCAATTATCTTTAATGATATGGACTTATCTAATGCTAAAGACATTGCTTACAATAAGTTTGCTTATAATCAACCACATGAAATGTTCCACCTTTATAAGGCCATTCCTCTTGTTTCATCATTAGGGTTTCTCTATACCCTTACTTAAGATTAGGATTATGATTCATTGTCACATTGCCCAAAATTAGGGCTTTATGTAATATGACCACATTAGAGTCCCATTTACCATCACCCTTCTTAGGGCCTCTCATCACAACATAGCATTGGAGCTTCATGTGATGTCAACTCTTAATCAGGGTTTCTCATGGAATCACCCTCAACTAGGAATTCACATGGAATCACCCTCAACTAGGGTTTCACATGGAATCACCCTCAACTAGGGTTTCACCATAGTCACCCACAATTTGGGGTTACTATTCATCTCCTTTAGGATTTCATTCAATTATCCATAATTAGAGATTCACTATTCATCCCAATTAGGGGTTTACATCTCACTTCCCTAATTTGGAGTTTCATATATCATTACCCTAAATTAGAGTTACATCCTTACCCTAGATTAGGGTTTTAATTGGAATTGCACTCATTTAGGGTTAGAACTAATTAACCCTGTTAATTAGGGTTTATGTTCATGATTAGGGTTTCATGATCTCTCTACTTAAGGATCATACCCTCAATTACCACATGAATCATATTCATGTATGAATTCATGCTAACATCTTCTCAACTTGATAAGGTCATGTCATCCCTTCAATCAAGTACATACAACTATGATTAACATAGTGTACCAAGTCATTGATCCTTTAAGCCATTAGGGTTCATCCCTTAATTGGCACTAATCACTTATGTAATATTAGGGTTTCAACCTTTGTACCTTCATTGATTATCATTACTAATCATCATTGGATCAATGAATCATTCATCATCTTAATTCTCAAGAGATTCAATCAAATTGGACCTTAATTACATAACATATCCAATTGAATTGACCAATTGAATCTTCAATCACAATAGGTGTCCAAGTGGATTAACCCATTGAATCCTCAATCAACCTTGACTACTTGAGCCCCAAACGGTCTTGGTCTTTCAAAGTTCATACAGTTTGAAATTGTTTGGTAAAGGTGGTGCTTGAGACCGTTTGCTAAAGCAAGTAGGTGAAGACCATTTGCCCAAGTTTGACTTTTGAAACCGCATGGGAACAAACGGTTTGGGATCGTTTGGGCACAAATGTTCTTGAGACCATTTTGCCCCAAATGGTCTTGAGACCGTTTGGACTCAAACGGTCTTAAGACCATTTGGTCCAAACCTCCTCAAAACCGCATGGACCAAAAAGTGTCTCAACCACTTTAATCGTATTAGGGTTTCCAATGTTGATCCCCTCAATCGATCATATACATGTTATCCAATCATCAATTGAGTTAATTAGGTCAACGTTCAGCTGATTTGACCCTCAATTGACCCTAAATTGATCATCAATTAGGGCTTGAATCAATTGGATTAGGGTTTGGAATCAATAACCCTTCAATATATTTAAATGTGGGTCTAATTGATTTGAACCCATTGAACCATCATCCAATTTGGACATGACCTGACCCCAAATGGTCTTGAGACCATTTTCCCATCATATCATCACAATCCAAGTCAACCAATTAAGGTTTGGATCATTGGATTGATCACCAAATCAGCAATTGATTACACTCCAACTTAGCATCATTGGATCAAAAATTGCTTAATCATACTCACCCCTAGACCTCCAAACGGTCTTGGGCTACCTCCAAACAGTCTTGAGACCGTTTGGCTCATCCAACCCTTGGATTTTTGTGAAAACACATTAGGGTTTGAGCTATTGAGTTGATCATCAAATCAACACTTAATTGCAAAGTGATTTGGTACCTTTTAACCTTCAATTGGTCAACCATGCTTAACCCTAGACCTCCAAACGGTCTTGGGTGATCCCCAAACGGTCTTGAGACCGTTTGGGTGATTCCCAAACGGTCTTGAAACCGTTTGGGTCAATCAACCCAAAACATCGACTCATTTCAATGCAAAATCATCACTTACCCGATTAGGGTTAACACCATATCATTTGTCCTTCAAACACTTAACCATAGCCAACCCTAGACCTCCAAATGGTCTTGGGTGACCCCCAAATGGTATTGAGACCGTTTGGGTGATCCCCAAACGGTTTTGAAACCGTTTGGGCTAAATAAGCCAAAAAGTCAAATCAATCAAGTTGAAAATCAGCACTTAATCCAATTAGGGTTTGCCTAATTGATTAGCTTTCAACTCATGATTCCTTTGGAATTAATCAATAAAATTTGGTGGGTTATCAACCAACATAATTAGGAACAGGATTCTTAAACGGTCAACCCTTTGTCAACTCTTTCAAATGGTTTTGAAACCGTTTTCCCAAAAAGTTAAAATACTCAAGTTGAAAATCAGGACTTAATTCAATTAGGTTTGCCTAATTGATTAGCCTTCAACTCATGATTACTTTGGAATTAATCCATAAAATTTGGTGGTTTATCAACCAACATAATTAAGAACAGGAATCTCAAACAGCCAACCCTTGGTAAATCCCAAAAATGGTTTTGAAACCGTTTGGTCTAATGCGGTTTAATGAAACTGTTTGCTTCTAAACGGTTTGAAACCTTTTGCTCCCAAACGGTTTGGGAAACCGTTTGAGCAAACCAAACAAGACCATTTGCTTTGGATATTTGTAGAGGTGTGTTCTTATCATCTTCAACCTCTAAACTCACGAAACCTTCTATGGTTTCCATGGTGATTGCATCAATCAACCAAATCGATTATTGTAAATATGAAAATGATCATTATTTGATAAGGAATTGAATGCAATAACAAAATCAAAGGTTCAAGTTATAAAACCTGCCTCCAATTGAGCTCCAAAGCTCCATGCTCACGGAAAAAATGGTGGATGCAACTCCTTTCACCATTCCAAGGCTCGTCCTCAAGGTTTGAGTGAAAAGGAATGGTTAGAATTGAAGAGGAGATCGAATTAGGAAGAAATCCATAATTTATTTTTGATTTCCACCATGGAATCAAGGTGAAATGGATCAAGAACCTTACCAACAGGTTGGGGGTCGTCCTCTGGATCCTCCCAATCTCCCTTGGTCGTTTCCAAGCAAGGAGAAGAAGTGGGGTCGAAAAAGCCTTTCATTTGACTTGTAAAAGGTCATTTTATAAGAAATTCAAGGAGAGAGAAAGTGCCTTATAAAAAAATCATTTAATCCCAAAAATGTGGCCGACTCTTCCCCCTTATCTTCCTTAGGGACGAGTCTATCTTGTTTGACTCTTATTCCTCTCAATTATCCATGATTTAAAGAAAAGCAAATTAAGCACCTCACTTCATATTATATTAATATCCATATGTGAGTGGATATTTCTTTTTCTTATAAAATTGTGTGTGAGTTATCCACTCGCTTGGATATTTTTGTGGTACTTGCAAGGCTCAAGGACGTCACATACACATCTGAATCCAACCATTTTAATTTTGGTTGAAGTCCCTTTAATTAATACATTCATTTTTGCCCTAAATTGAATTAGGGTTTCAATTAGGATTAAATATTGATTATTTTAATACCAAAATTCTCTCTCCTCCAACTTAATTAAAATGAGGTTCCCCTATCATTTTTTTTCTCTACATGATGCCAAGAAGCATTAAGGACCTTATTGAAGTGGTAATTTGCATATTGAACCCTAGGTTTTGGGTAAATTGCACTTTACACCAAAACTAGGTTTTAATGCACAAACATTGCTTTATCAACTCTTCCTTGGTACTCAGGCTACGACAAGCCATAGCTTTGCATCATCTTCATTATCATGATGCTTCAATACATTAGGAACATCTTATCATGCAACATTTGTAATTTAACCCCTCAACTTGGGTAATTTCCACTTTAGTCCAAAATAAGCAAATATTGCTTCAACATTGTTGAAACAGGGCCAAAATTGAAACATAAGTGAGCCCTAATTACTTTTCACAAGATAAGATTAAACATATAATCATCTCTCTTAATCAAAACACCTAGGGTTAAAGTATAATCCAGGTCAGGGATGTTACAGTATCAACCCTTATCAATACAAGAGGATTACACCTCATTCAGGGCTCAACCAAGCCCAAAGGTCATTAAGACCATCATACTATTCCCTACAATATCATCATTATCTTTACATGCCTTATAACAAGGCTAAACAATATCACTTACATATAATACACCAGATCAACACAATATTGCATTAGTGAGCTGAGAGATATTCATAAACAATCATAGCAGGGTTAGATTAACATTAAGAACATTCCTATATTACATCAACATGCAAGTAATATAGATATGTTTAACCCTCATCATATTCATAATGCACATGTTTAGCATAAGAAAGTATCAACCATGTAGCTATGATAACCACCAATTAACATATTAAGGTTATGATCATACTAAGGAGGTTATTTCACCATCATTCCATTATATAAGAATGTTAAACATGAATGCTCATATTTATCTATTTGCATTAGAGTTAGGTTCAACAAGATAAATTATATTAATGATACTAATCAGTACTTATACCCAAACCCTAACTCACATCATCCCCATTGGATCATGTATGCATAAGGTGAAGCATCACTATCACATTCCATACTATTCTCAAGTATGAATCCACACATAAATCAAGGTGTAACCATCAGGTTATAGCATACCGAGGTTTCAACAATAATAAGAGAGTACTCCATGATTATATTAATCATTCAAGGATTGTTCATACCCAATTACCATCATTTAGTTATATTAAAGCTAGGTATAACAAGATATACATCATTAGGGTTACCCATTAATTCATTATGGTGATTACAAATCATAATCATACAAGGTCAAGGGTAAGACTACAATTTTAAGGAATTGAAGTATCAAATTCTCATCATCAAAATCATAACATTACACTACACACTTCACCCAATACAAAGGGAATATGGAGGCATCAACTTCTAACCATTAAATGTTGAAAAGATAAAACCATTGGTCATTTACATAAGTAAACATATTGAACAAACCACCTATGAAGTCATTGAGTTGTGCTCTAGAAATAGTCACCATCTAACCCTAGACATCCCTTGATTAACAACATAAAAAGTTCCATTGAGAGTACGGTAAAACCCACAAGCAATTGTTTATTTAAAAAAAGCCGTCAATAAATGAGCTTCTTAAGTTGATATCATAAAGGAAACCATTTAAATCACTTTATTAGGACCAACATATTACATTTAGGCATCAATCCAATTTATTAGATGAAGAAACATTAGATCTTAACCATTAGGTCAAGTTCATATATTAAAACCATCAATTGGTGTATAGGTATGACCATTGCATCAAATGACCCAAGAAACCATTGGTCTAAGGCTTAATTGATGCTACAACTACATGCTTAACTCACCATAAGTTTTGGATACCTGATCCACCATCAGTAGTGACCATTAAGTCACCATAAGTTGTTAGATAAGCACTATATTCATTAATCACCATCGAATATCAAACTAATATCACCATTGATTGATAGCATCATTAGGGTACTTAATTGTTAATCACTAAGCTTCTAATTATGCCAACAACTGATGTAAGGGGTGAACCTCAGTTGACACCTTTGGTCACCACTATCAGTTTTCATGAAGACAACACAATCGATTGTTGCAATGGTACCACCATTGAGTCATGTGTTTATAGAAGATATCAGCTTTAAACCCTAAAATTGACCATTGGTTGATAGGTGTTTAGCACCATCAGTTGTCAAAACAACGTGATAAAAGTCATATTATATCTTAGGAATAATGTACAAATGATCACAGGTTTATCTAGAACTGAAATCAGAATAGGGAACATTATAATAATCGAAATCCAAGTCAAGCATAGCTTTTTAGTGCATGGATCATCATTTAAAAGCAAGAACATGAGCTAGCAAGCTTATGGTAAGAATTAAATGTGGAGAAAGTTATAAAACATGCCTCTAATTAGAAGATAAATACCAAACAGAAGAAAACACGAGTAGGTAGGGTAGAAAATCCAATCATAAGCTGTGAACTCGTCCATCTAGCACATTTCTTCATCAAATGAGCAAACCCTAATCATAAGGAGCAAGAAAGGTAGGGTTTTAGAGATGTAGAGCAGTTTCCACCATGGAACAACAAGGTTACTACCTGGAGAAAGGTAAGAGGAAGGATAAAAAAGAAATGAACGGAGGATGATGGGGATTCTTACTCATTTAGGTCAATATCACTAGAAGGAAGCTTTTTAAACCCTAAAAGAGAGCAAAACAAAACCCTAGGAGCTTCCACCAAGAAATTCGCCTTCTTCTTCTACCTTGGACAGGTCCTTCATAGATAAAAAGATAGAGAACGAGGTTCTTAGCAGGGTGGAAGTGGTGGAAAGAAAAACTTTCATTTGGGAGCAGAAAAATAGATATATAAAGCTCTAGGATAAGGGAGAGAAGAAGCATCAGGTGTCTAAAAAGCTCTCCATGCATCCATGGCCTTAAACTATTATGGATCTAAAAGAAGCCACACAAGCAGCTCCCCCACAATCCATAGATACCTGATTATCTCTCCTTTTTTGAATTTCCAAGCTAATCAAATAAATCATTGGTTGATAGCTCCTAAAGGTAGCTCATCCATAAAGGGGTAAACCCTAAAATACCCTTGAGGAAAACACTTCCAAACCAAGGTTCAACTAGGCACCCCATGGCTAAAAAAGCTCAATAATGATGAAAAAACATCCATAGAAAATAATGCAAGTGATAAATTTCAAAGAAAACCTCTTGATTGGGTAAATTGTAGAAAAGTCCAAAATGTGCATAAAATTGCATTACTTGCACAAATAGTGTCCAAATTGGACCAAACATGAAACTTAAGCTTTTCTTATGATTACAAAGCATATGACAAGGTTATATTAAGTTCTAAATATTAAATTATGATAGTTAAGTATGTTTAATACTTTAAGCAAGGTTAGGGGTCTCTCAATGATAAACCCCTAATAGGAATTTCACCCCCGAAATCCAAGGTAAACAAAGACGGATACTTACCATGCACCTCATACCCAATCTTACACATGGTAACTTTCATCTCATGATGATGTCACATTATTCGCATAGAAGTCATATTCTTTTCCCTCAACTTCTGCATGTGTAACCTTGGTTCATCATAGGAACTATTGTACCACATGTACATGTCTGGTAGTACCTTTAAACTTTGGGACTCAATTGTAATCTTAAACTATTCTATTTGTTGTATCACACATCACTTAGAGTCCATACTCACTAGATCTTACCAAACAGAGAACATCATATATCTCTTATCATATGTAACTTTATAAGGTTTCATCTCTATGCCCCTTTAATGGTTGTTGTAATTAACAACACAATCAACCAGGTACACATATCCTAATTTTCAAGAAATATGAAGCATATATATATATATATATATATATATATATATATATATATATATATATAGAGAGAGAGAGAGAGAGAGAGAGGATTCTCTAACATCTCAATGGTGAACTGACCATCTATTTGGTTGAAGAATCATACATTTGTCTATAATCGTTAATAAATATAACTTCCAAATTGACCTTGTTAGGAGTAGAAAAATGACACTATCTTCATCTTATATGGATTCCCACAACACACTTAATAAAGATATCTTAACTCCAAGAGGATACTTTAGACAACCCCAACTCACTCTTTCTAGACTTATCACACATATGTACAATTTCTTCATTACACTTAAGGTTTAACAAAGATAATGACCATGTTACTGACCATCTCTAGACTACTTTGAGATGTCATCATTCAAAGCTTGCTACAAGTTGTAAGACATGACCTGAACTGTAACACCCAAATTTTTATAACACATGAGCGGAAGCTATATTTTTCTTCTTCATCTGGGAGTGTCACAAACATGATGATCATTGCAATTAAAGCAAATGAAACACTTTCCATAATTGGAAAACTGATTCATAATAGTTTGATAAAGAAAAACAAGTCATCTAATCTACCATGATAATAAGACTATACATAATAAAAGATGTCTAAACTCTGGATCGTCGCGGTAGATGGCACCCCTCTAGGCAAGCTTGAAATCTCCTAGTCCTCTGCTTGTGCTTTTGTTCTCCAATTGCTCCAAAACATGTAGACATCACGTCCCCAGCCATGCATTGGGAAAAATAGTCGTTAGAGTAAGTGGCATGAGTATTCTAAAATGTACATTGCTAAAGAACTGATATTGGGCATTATAAACATGAAACTAACATCAAAATTTGAGTAAAATCTGAAGTATATTGTTCCTTATTTCTCAATATGAATTCTTATCTTTCTACCTTATATTATTCGGGAGACATGTACCCTGGTACATGAGTCTCATGACCTACACCAAAGTGTCAATGTCATATTTATCTTATTTGATTCTCTCTCATCATACTCATGGATGAGATTATGGGCATACTCTAAACTAAGGTATCTTTTACTTCTTATTATTATCTAACTGTGGCCACCATTATACAATATGTCCTCCTGAATTGGCGAATCTACGCCCTGAATTGGTACCAAGGTACCGCTGAATTGGCACTACATGCCTCTGAATGACAATGAGGTGTCTCTGAATTGGCATAACTATGCCCTAATTGGTAACAAAGTACCTCTGAATTGGAGTAAACACTCCTCTGAATTAGCAACAGATGCCTATGAATTGTCCTGGGACTAACTGAATGAGGACTTATCATATAATGTCTTATGTGAAGGTTTCAACTTAATTATCTTAAGTCCAAACTTACTTAATTCTTAATCTGAACTGAAGCTGAATACTGATTGCTTTATTAAATTATGAATCTGAACTTATCTTATATTAAAACTAAACATTAATAACTGAACTTATCTAAAACTAATTACTGAGTACTGAGCAGGTACTGAATTCTGAATCTGAATCTGAATCTGAATCTTTTATTCTTAAGTTTTAAACTGAATCCACAACTGAATGTGAATATGTATCTCAAATTACAACATAATAGAGTTTGGGTCTATAACATGTATCGTGTATCTGTATCCAACTCACACAATGAGTTGTCTAAGTCTGAATCTAAATCTGATATTCTTATTAGCTGCATAAACTCTATTCTAAAACTGTGACTTGATAGAATTCTTCATTTATACCAACTATGTGATAACTGATTGAGAGGCTTAGTAGAAAGGGTCTGGACTAAATATATAAATATCAACTATACAAAAGTGACTAAAGTAAAGTATGTAAGGGTAACTTAAGTATAAAATATCTAAAATATGATTGCTGGCAAGATAACTCAAACTCTTAAAATTTTTATGAAATCAAATGTTAACATGAATCTTAATGCATTCATGTGAATTTAATTGTTAAATATTAAAATAAGAATCTTATAAAATCTTATATTGCAAACTTAAATAATCTTATCACATACTTGATTCTTAGATCTTTAATCATTCTAAGAAATCTAGTCAATACTTAGTTCTTAGATCTTAATCTATCTAAGAAATCCTAATATTACATTTCTACTAGAAGTCTTAATACATTTTAATCCCACATTATCATGCATGACTATCTTGGTCGCATATCTTATCTTGTAGTCTTATTCATCAATATGAATTATTACTAACATTTCTTATAGAAACATGATCATTTAATTTTCTCATGAACCCAGTTCATGAATCTCTATCAGTCTTATAAATCTAAATAACATATCTCTTCTCGAGATATCAGACACATGTAAGGGCATAACAATGAATGTCTGAAAATATTCATCTTAAATTCCTCGAGTCTGGTCTAAATCCTTCAAAAATTTTATGGTGTAACACTCCTTGAAGATCAATGATGAGGTTCACACCTTTCACATAGATTTAACAATTATCAACATATATGCACATAATCTACTTATCTAACTTCCCCTCAAATTAAATTACCTTGTCTAAATCATTTAAGAGTCTAGAACCTCCTTCAAGATGTTCTTCATATCTCACGCTTTCCAACGAGCCTTTAAACACCCTATTATGACAATCAAATCAATCCCTATGAATTCCTAAAGTTATAACAAATCAAAATCTGATCACATGTCTTACTTTTCTTTCCTTTACCTTTCAGGCTAATTGGGCCTTGTGGTCGGTGACCCAGCAAGGAGGCACCCGACCCGCCCTCTCGTCCTCTCGCTGGGGCGTGAACAGGGATCACGCACCCCTGTTTTACTGTGAAAACAGAGCGTCGACCCCCGCCTCCTCTCTAGCAAGCTCGACCATCTAGGATCGATCAAGTAACCGTACTTGTGTCACGCCGCCACCGTGACTCTACCCGATGCTAAGGTAGGTGAGAAAGTGGTCCCCAAGCTTGACTTAGATGGGTTTCGAATGGGAGTCTCGCCTCCCCTATCTCTCGTACCAAGAATAGGGCAACCGCCCAGGTGCTTTGGTGTCCCTCCTACTATCTCGAATGTTGTATCTCGTTTAGAAGATGATTGATGACCTTGGCGAATACTCATCCTCACAAATCTTGGCCACTGGGCTTGCACTGAGAGGCACCCTTGGTGGTTCGGTCCTCTAAAAGTCATGGCGGCCCAAACCCAGGCAGTGTCAGTCTCTTCTTCCTCCTTTTCTTCTCTATGATTCCTGCCTCTATCTCTTTCTGCTGCTGAAAACCCTAAGGATCATCCTCCTTTACGGTGTCAAGGTCCAATACTTTTATAGGCCCTTGCTTCTTATTCTCGCAATGAGACCAGATTTAGTCTGGACTCTAATCACTTCCCTATTTTAGAATAACAGAGAGTCACAAGACCTCTCCCTGATACTGCGTTATTCAATGAACCAAGGATATGGAGGGATGAACTCATTAAAAATGCATTCAATTCATATATTTCTTACATAATTTCTATAGACTACTCTTTAATTCGGATAGGTCTCAAAATTTGACGAACGCCTCATATATCTATCTTGTTCTTACACAAAATTATCACAACCTAATTCACTAACTAGACTACACCATTATAATGTGTGTAATTTCACATGTCCCATTATCTAGATCAACATATTGAATCACCAAAACTATCTCACCTCTAATATGTCATTGAGAACATTTAATCAATCCTAAATTTCATTGCTACATACATTGGAAAGCCAAACTTAGCAAAGTCCTAAGGTTCTCTTAGGTGTGTTATGTAATCCATTGATAGTTAGATTGTCCTCAAAATTGAAAAACCTCATTATGACCATAATAATCAGCCTTAAATTTTCATATGATCTTTCTAGAATCCATCATGATCAATTCACCAAAAGGATCTTGGGTTCTAGATATGCAACTGGACTCTAATACATGATAAAATATGTAAAACTTGACCCACTTGTCTTGATCTCACATAACTAGGTTTTTTTTGCAATACTTCCATTCACAATAATACTAAACAAAATTTGGGGTGTTACATGAGCACTCTATTCCTACAATTCATAAATTCTATTGGTACATTGGTTAGTCTAAAGGACATAACCATAAACTCATCACAATCATGTAATTTATGTCATCCACTCTAACTCTTATGCATTGATATTTGATCCTAGTTTTATCTTAAAGGAACACGGTAGCACATGTCTACTGATCAACAAACCATCTATCCTTGATAGTGGTCTTTCCCAACTATCACTGAACCATACACAACATTATATAATCACTTTTTTTTTCCTTCCAAACAACATTTATAGGGTCATAATCAACTCTCTCTCTCTCTGTAAGGGAGAGGAATACTTGGAATGTTCATTTAATAAACATCTCCAACCTTCACATACTTCCATACTATCGATACATCTTGGATACTAGGATTGATTACTTTGGTATCCACCTCATGTACTATAAGGAACTCACATCCTTATCTCATCTACTTTTACCAACATAAAAAATATCAAGACATATAATAGGAGTCTTCCTAATTATTCAAAGGCTCAAAAGTAAACTCATCACAAACTTTATGATCTTGGAACCATAGTCCAAGCAACCTTAATCTATAATAAGCTATCCACCTTCATGTTTACAACAAATCCACGCATACCAAGTAGAAATGATCCACTAGAAAGTTGTGCCCTAGAAAGGAAAGACACAAAGGGAAACACACTTCCCACATCATAGGAGAATTGTTCAAGGGTCACTAGCAAAAAGGTAACCAATTCTATTTTCATTATACAGGTTAAAACTTCTTATGTATCATTTTACCTTTTTCATTTTGAGTTCCTTGCCATTTGTAATACCCCTTACATGGGTTATGGATTAACCCTAGGATTTTCTTCTTAATTAAGTTACTTCCAAACTGATTCTAATATTTTGAAAAGTAATTAAGGCTTCTTGTGAAGTTTTTTATCAAGTATGAGCTTAAATTGCAAACAATTTGTGCATTAATTGATAGTCTGATTGAAATGTGCAATTTACCCAAGATAAGGGGGTTACATTGCAAAATGTCACATGTTAAATGTGTTCTAAGCATTTAGTATCATAATAGAGAGAATGATGCTAAACGATGGCTTGTGGAAAGCCTAAATCCCAATTTATAACTTGTTTGAACAATGCTAGTACTATGTGCACCAATTTTGGTACAATTTGTAATTTACCCAATGTATGGGTTTGAAATGCAAAATTACCACCTCTAGAGTGTCCCTACTCCTTCTATTTATCTTTTAGAGGAAAGAGAAATATGGAGACGTTATGTTTGAACCATCCTTGAGTGATGATACTCTTGGTGATGAAGAGACCAAGAAATGATTAAAGGTAAAGTTTTATAATTGTATTGTATCGAGTTATGGACTTGATATAGGAGTCATGTCGGCCAAGAAGACATACTAGAAGCCTCCTATAAATTTTTTGAGCCGTGTAAAAGGCCATTATGGGCAAAACACCTCAAGGAGGTGGCACATGATGAGTTGCAAGTTCCCCTATAAAAAGTGTATCATGTTGTCTTAATGATGAGATAAAGATGAGGAGACTTATCCAACAAGATAAAGGATGGCCGAGATATTGTCTCTATATTATCCTCAAGACTCTTGAATGGTAAGATATGTATGTGTGCGTGCATGGCCGCATGTCAACCATTCATGGCCATGTGTCATCTAGTAGCATGAGTTGAAGGCATCTCTTATACACCTTATCTCATGAACCCAAGTATATATACTTCACCTCCCACCAACTTATGGATGTTTACAAACCCCAAAACCATCTTACCTTGGAGATATCATGCAAAGCCCCTTAGGTATTGTGAAAAGTATCTCAAGGAGAAAGGAGAGCTCAAGCACCAAGCCTAAGGTAAGGCTTTGGTCACCTTCAACCTTGGTTGGAGTAGGATATCGGGTTATGGATATTCCTTTCTTTCCTTCTTCACCAAGTGTTTAACTATGGTGATTTCTTGTCTATGGAGGAGTTGTGAATGAGCACTGGACCTTGGAGAAGTTCAATTTCAACCTTAGGGATGAAAAGCTTTGGATCTTGGAGCTTTGAAGTTGTTCACAAGGTGGGTTATATAACTTGAACCCAATCATGTTATTATTTACCACTTAACTTGTTACACTAGATGACCACTTTCAATTCCGAGTTTTTATTGAATACTTGATGAATCCATGAGTTCTAAGAATTGTCTAGACCTGTTATTTATAAACTAGAGTAGTTAGAACGAAGGTATAGAGCTTGAAGAAGATGGTATCACTTTATAAAGTGATATTGGGTTCAATCATACAAACAAGTACCTCTAAACCCGATATGGTAATATATATGCATCCTTACACAATACGCTTGTGAGATTATAACTCCTTGCACGATATGGAGATAAATTTCATACCTTGGAACACGATATGGTCTTAACCTTATACCTTTTGCATGTTAGGAAGTTAAGCATAGACTCCATGCATGATATAGTGTTATCTGTGTATTTGTAACTCGATATGAAACCCTAGTTTGGGTAACCCGATATGAGTAATAATAGAAAGTACTCCTTGCATGATATGATCATGTAGTACACATCTGGTACACAATATCTTGAAACACACATCTGGTGCACGATATGATTGATTGAAGTATACACTTATGAACAATATAAAATATGGATTCAAATACAAGGTGTAACCCAATATGGTTGAAATACCTCAATCTGATATGAAACCCAAGATGGGTTAACCCGATATGGGGATAGATGTTTGCTCATACACGGCATGAGCCATGTTTTATGAACAATGTGGGATATACCCACTTACCCCTTATACACGATACAAGCCTAGAGCTACACCTCTTACACGATATAGAGAGATAGTAAGCACTCTAATCAACATAGAGTTGGAAACCCAAGGTGATGGGTAAATTGATATGAATGGTGAATGATACCACATGTATGATATGATTGATATTCATTGGATGATAGGAATAGTACCTACTTTAACCTTGAGAATGATATGAGGTTCAACTCATGCCTCAAGAAAGATATTGCCCATCCTACCTTATATGATGGATAACCCTAGATGATGGATTGAAATCTGATATCCTTGTCCTTTGAGTAATAGATTGTGATAAGGGAATTCAATTAGACACCTAGTTTGTCATGTAAAATATAAGATAAGTTTGATCCTTGAAGGTATATAGAGGTTGTGAGCCTAAGGGTTTACCTAACATGGTAACACGCTATGTTAACCAACATGGAGATCCAATATGATAATCTTGGATCGGAAACTAATATGGTATCTTGTATATACCACATAAATAATACATGATGAGCAATATATTGTATGCCCGATATAGTGCACACCTTGTGCACGATATGGCACCAAGCATATAGCTTATACCCGATATAGGGTCAAGCACCTAGCTTATACCCAGTATGAAGCTAACTCGAGATGATAAGAACTATGTGATAGTCAATCTGTTGTGGGTACA